>JALGBA010004102.1:317500-579976 GCA_023970755.1 Azemiops feae | reverse complement strand
GCCACAAGAGAGGGAGGTCAAGCTATTCTCCAGGCGCCTTAGGGCAGGAACAAGAAGTAATGGGCTGGAAACGTAGTCAAGGAAAGAAAGCAACCCTGGAACTGGAAAGAGAAACTTCCTGACAGTTAGAACAATTAACAGTGAACACCCTGCCTCCAGAAGTGGTGAATGCTCCAACACTGGAAGTTTTTAAGAAGAGACTGGACAGCCATTTGTCTGAAATGGTATAGGGTTTCCTGCCTGAGCAGGGGGTTGGACTCGATGACCTCCAAGGTCCCTTCCAACTTTATTATTATTATTAAGGGACAGGCATGACCTACACGTGAAGAATTTAAACTAGTTGCCTTACTGTTCTATTGCCTGTTTCACAGGAATCTTCCCAGTTTGCCCATGGGAAAGATCAGATAAGGTTCAATAGAATTCAAGGTGGGTTGGACCGTGCCCATTCGCGTCTACATAACGATGCCAGACTAACCCCCCACTTGACTCCTCCTCCCAACTGGAACAGTGTCCCTCCTTTTAACTTTTCTAAAAGCACTCTGAAGTCATTGGTTGACCCTCCTTCTCATTTTCATGTCACCGTGAATTTTGTTGTTCAGCTCTTGATGCATCTCTATAGCATTTTATTGCACAAAAGCTTTAGCAAGGCTTAGCAAAACTGGCCATTATTGGATTGTTACTATTGCGTTAATGACCAAAATATATTTAAACTCATAATGTGCTTATGACTGTGCTTATGATAGATGCAGTTCAAATCCAGCAAAAATGGTTAGGTCTAAAGACCAAGGGACAAAGGGAACAAAAGGTGCATGTCAGGAGTTAACAATTTTTTAAAGCATAGCATTTCTCCCAAGTTCAGGGAGAGACAGATGTTGTGCCAATTTGTTTGCCTTAATTACGGAATGTTGTTCCCCCATTAGGTTCAATTCTGTGGCATATTAATAAGTCCTTCAAGTATTTTATTGTGCAATGAAAGCCATCATCACCATTTTTGTCACATATACTGTGTCCTGAATGGAAACTTTGCTTTGTAAGTGGGACCATTCACAAATAGGTATTTCCCATGTTATCTCAGAAGCTGGTCCCTCCGATTTATTATCCGTCCAGACAAGGGCATGGTTGGCTCTACCAAGTCCACATCAGTATTTGGAAACATTTTGAGCTATTCAAAGGAAAATCGTGAGTGGAAAAGCTGCTTGTCTAAAGAGCGGAAGAAACAAACTTTCCTGTGCAATGTCAAGTCCATCTTTCTTGTGCTCGAGGGATAAATTGTGCTCTGACAGCTGCAGATGCATTTCATTAAGTACATTTTGTGCTGGACCTTGGAACTTCTGTTTAATTACAAAGGCTGCACTTTGGGGGTTGTACAGTCAACAAGTAGGATTTAGAAGAGAAAATGAGAAAAAATCTTCCAGCTTCTGTTTCGCGTTGCCTAACTGCGGCCACAGCTCTGGGTTGTGTTGAAATACAACCCTTATCATTTCCAACTATCAGGTTCAATAACCACACTAACTTGAGGTGATGTATGCTGTCGTCCAATATCTAGTGGGGAAAGGCAGATGGAAAGGTCTGCGGCCCCAACATTTTCACATTACGTCCACGTGTATGCATCCACCTTGGTCCACAATAATTTCCCCTGTTCATCTCCCACATACAAAAACTACCAGTTGTACAGGCAAAATTTCTGAGCCCAAAATTTCTGTTGCTAAGCAAGACAGTTGTTAAGTTGAGTTTTGTCCCATTTTACAACCTTTCTTGCCACAATCCTTAAGGGAATCACTGCAGTTGTTAAGCTAGTAATATGGTGTTATGTGAAGCTGGCTTTCATATGGACTTTATTTGTCAGAATGTCTTATGGAGATTCTCAGTCATCCAAGTCATAGTTATCCCAAAGATGTTTTTTCACAAGGCAGTTGGACTTTCTTGTTTTTCTTTGAAGACGTTTCTTTGAAGACGTTCTTCTTGGATGAGAAGCAAAACGTCTTCAAAGAAAAACAAGAAAGTCCAGTTGCCTCCTGAAAAAGCATCTTTGGGGATTGTTTGTTAGAATTTTGCAAAAGGGGATCACATGACCTTGGGACACTGCAACCGTCATAAAAAGACCCAGTTGCCAAGCATCTGCATTTTGATCACGTGACCGTGGAGATACTGCAACGGTTGTAAGCCTGAGAAATGATCATATGTCACTTTTTTCAGTGCCGTTGTAATGTCAAATGGTCACTAAATGCATGGTTGTAAGTGGAGACTACACTGATGAACTGAACAGCTAAGCCACCCAAGGAAAATCAAACATGGAATTCCTCAAGTATTCCTAGTTTGCAGCAAGGATTAGCAGCTGGGAGGGAGATAGCCAATCTTCTGCATTAAGAAAACCAGTCATACATTTCTTTAGGGAAAACTTTTCAACAACAGAAGAGAGTTCCTAATAAACCAAAAGAAGAGAGGTTGCAGTTAAGTTGTTCTTTCTCAATTATTTTTTTTTTTCAAAAATAGTTTTCTCCTAAACTCTGCCCTGCCAGGAAAAATCATTCGATACTGTAGACACAGAGAAAATCCAATTTTAGCACAAACTCTTCAAATCACACAAAATTGTGCTTAATTGTTAGGTCGCCGAGGATCACATCTGAGGTCATTTCATTTCAGTCTTGCAGAAGCCAATACCTTGGGCATGTCAAGCTGAGGATTTGCTGCTGTCCCAACAACACCAGTTTTCTTGCCTCTGTTCTCTTTCCACCCCATACTCTATAATTGCTTCCGTTTATCAGTGCAAAACACTTTTTTTCTCCTCCCCTTGGCCAATGTGTGGCCAAGAACGATAGCTGCTAGCTTGTCTTTCTGGAGAAAATGTAGTTGTAAATATAGGTCTGCCACCAAAAGCTTGGTATATTAGTAAATGCCAAAACTCACAAGTCCAGAATCTGCCTCTGTTGGCATTCATGCAAATGTATGCCCATACATTCAAAGTAGCAGTGCAGCTCCACCCTTTTTTATCCTAAGTAAAAAAAAAAAAAGTCATTTTTTCCTCATTTTCCATCCCACTAACATGGATATAAGGTTTCCTGCCTGAGCAGAGGGTTGGACTAGAAGACCTCCAAGGTCCCTTCCAACTCTGTTATTCTGTTCTATATTCTATTCTATTCTATTCTATTCTATACTATACTATACTATACTATACTATATTATACTATACTATACTATACTATACTATACTATACTATACTATACTATACTATACTATACTATACTATACTATACTATATTCTAATTCTATTCTATATTCTATTCTATTCTATTGCTATTTTTATTCTATACTATACTTATTCTAATTCTATTCTTATTCTATTCTATTATTGTTATTGTTATTCTATTATATGCTATGTTCTAATACTATTCTATACTATACTATATTCTAATTCTATTCTATATTCTATTCTATTCTATTATTGTTATTATTCTATTATATGCTATATTCTAATTCTATTCTATACTATTCTATACTATACTATATTCTAATTCTATTCTATATTCTATTCTATTCTATTCTATTCTATTATTGTTATTCTATTATATGCTATATTCTAATTCTATTCTATTCTATTCTATACTATACTATACTATATTCTAATTCTATTCTATATTCTATTCTATTTCTATTTTTATTGTTATTCTATTCTATACTATACTATATTCTAATTCTATTCTAATTCTATTCTAATTCTATTCTTATTCTATTCTATTCCTGCAGAACAGTCATTATGATGTTATCCATTCAGTTTTGTCCGACTCTTGGCGATTCTATGGGCCAGGTCTTTCCACATCTTCTGATCTTGCACTACTTGTTCTATGCTCTGCCTGGAGTCGGCTTTGATGGTGTCCAGCCATCGTGTTCTTTGGCAGCCTGGTTTCCTTTTACCGCTAACTCTTCCAAGCATAATTGCTTTCTCCAGTGAATTCCCCCGTATGACACGGCCAAAGTGAGATGCGGTTTCGTGATTTTTATCTTCCGGTGACATGTCTGTTGTTACGCACTCCAGTATTTGCTGGTTAGTCCCCTTTGCTGTCCAAGGAACACACACAAGCTTTCTCCATCATACTGCAAAACAGGAGTGGGCAATTAATTTAATTTTCTCAAGGGGCATATGGGAAACTGAAATTGTTGGGGCTGTGAAGGTGCGTAGGCATGTGCGCACACATATACATAAACTGGAAAAAAATAATAGCTGCCATCAAAATAAAAACAATTCATGCAGGGCAGACAGGGACATCCAAAGGGCTGGATGTATCCCGGGGACCGTAAAATGCCCAGGTCTGATCTAGAAGATGGTGCTAAGACACAAGCTTTGCTTTTCTCTTAACTGAGTGATCCTGCCTGGTGGAAGAAAGTTGACAGGTTCTAAAATAGCTTTCCTACAATCCTTTTTTTTTTTTTTTTGATTGAAATTTCTCTTTGTTTCTCTCTGTCTATGAGTCAGAAATTCCTGACTACCTTTCTATGGGGTTGCTAAATTTTTCTTCCTGGGCCATCGAAGGAAAGATTATTGGCTTTCTGAATAAGAATTTGGGGGGCAATCAAGGTCACAATGGGGAAGTCTGATCGCTGGCCTTACCTTTTGCTTTCTGTGCACTATGAATTACAGGCAGTCCTCGACTTATTTAGTGACCGTTCAAAGTTACAACGGCACTGAAAAATGTGACTTACGACTATTTTTCACACTTACGACCTTTGCAGCATCCCCACGATCATGTGATCAAAATCCAGGCGCTTGGCAACTGGTTCATATTTATGACGGTCGCAGTGTCCCAGGATCATGTGATCGATCCCCTTTTGCAACCTTCTGACAAGCAAAGTCAATGGGGAAGCCAGATTCATTTAACAACTGGGTTATTAACTTATCAGCTGCAGTGATTTGCTTCATAACTGTGGCAAGAAAGGTCATAAAATGGGGCAAAACACGTGTAACAAATGTCTCGCCTAACAACAAAAATTTTGGGCTCAGTTGTGGTTATGGCGTAAGTCAAGTGTCATGGTTCCGTTAGATGAAACTCTTCAAAAGAACTTCGAGGCATTGTTTACCTTAAAGAATCTTTATTTTGAGTAGCATAACATCGGCAGTGCATAATCGAAGCCAAAAACTGAATTCCCCTCCCCTGAGCACATGGTATCAAAGCACAATTCCCCTCCTTCAATTAACAGTCATAAATCACATTCCCCAATTAGCTTGAAATGCAGGCTTTCCCTCCAGTTCTCCAGCCCGCCAAGTCCTTATCAGCTCTGGTTACAATAACCTTGTTTCTCACGCTAGGTCCAGTGTTGTTATGTCTAACTGGACTCTCGGTCACATCCCCCCCTCCCAGCATCATCTAACTCTAAAAGCAAAAGGTAAAAGATGGCTACATTTCCATCTGTTGCCAATGCAAAAACATCCGATGTTAGCAGCGTTGACATCAAGAACTCTCTGTACTGGTCCTGTTGTTCTAATAGTGGTAGCTGTAAACAGTTTTAAGTGTATAAGTCACAGGCTGGCTGTGTATCCTTTCCTGCTCACCCAACCTGTGACTTAATCAACTGGGTGAGCTTATTTGCTTTCACAACTTAATCCTCTGCTATTTCTGCTTCCTGCTTTATATAGCTTCTAAGGCTGTGCGTGTAGCCTTCTTTGAGCCAAACTTTCTACACTTTATGCCTTTACCTAGCTGAACAAAAGTTAGAGAGAGCTTCGTATGACGATTGACAGTTGAAAAATATTGTGTGTGAAGTAACAGCAATGCTTCTTAGTGGTGCTGGATTGATCAGCATGCTTTTGCTTGAAATAAAATCCTTTAATTGTATGTATGTATGTGTGTGTGTGTATATGTATGTATGTTGACTTCAGGGGTCCATCCATTGCCTTTTTTTTTTTTTTAGGAAGGGGAACAGGCATGGATCAATATACCTTTTGTTTTTCTCTCTAACTCTCTTTAATATTGATTCCATAAAATCCTTTTTATCATTCCCTTTTGGCTGGAGCCTTTTGTCTGAAATCCGAAATACCGCTTGGCTCCTGGCTGACCACAAGTGCCACCACAAACCCCGAGAGGAAGTTTTTTAGAACTGAAATGTGAGAAGCAACATCTTTTTCTCATAAACATTAGAAGGGAGAGAAGAATGAAAGAGTAACACAATTTTCCAGGCTAGGCCAATGTTTAGTTGACTTGATTAAAAACAGTTGAATTAAGATAGCAATCTCTCTGGAAATGAAAAAAAAAACTGGCTCGGTTACAAAGCATGCAACTTTCACTCTTCGTATTTTCTCCCTGAAATCAAGCAATCTGTCGTGGTTCCAACAGATGAGACTCTTCAAAAGAACTTCGAGGCATTGTTTACCTTAAAGAATCTTTATTTTGAGTAGCATAACATCGGCAGTGCATAATCGAAGCCAAAAACTGAATTCCCCTCCCCTGAGCACATGGTATCAAAGCACAATTTCCTCCTTCAATTGTCATAAATCACATTCCCCAATTAGCTTGAAATGCAGGCTTTCCCTCCAGTTCTCCAGCCCGCCAAGTCCTTATCAGCTCTGGTTACAATAACCTTGTTTCTCACACTAGGTCCAGTGTTGTTATGTCTAGCTGAACTCTCGTTCACATCCCCCCTCCCAGCATAATCTAACTCTAAAAGCAAAAGGTAAAAGATGGCTACATTTCCCTTTGTTGTCAACGCAAAAACATCCGATGTTAGCAGGGTTGACACAATCATGATCATCTGCTCTGGTCTCCGATTTTTCTAAGATAGAGGTAGAGACCATTGTTGGAAATACAGTTACGATCTTTTCTGAACAAGATCCTGACTTTTGCGGGATCTATCAACTTTCTGTCCTGACAGTTGGGTAGCATATCAATTTATTAAATTAAATTGTGTGATTCACTTAACTGCAGTGATTTGCTTATCAACCCAAAATGGTTTCAGAATTGGGTGAGACATACTTAACAACTTCCTTGCCTAGCAATGGAAATTTTGTTCTCAGCTGTGATCATAAGTCAAGGACTCTTACTGACTACCTGAAAATAGTTTTAAATTGGTTTTAATCTGTCTATCAAATAAACAATGATAGAACCTTACTACTTCTTCTCGTGGTTTCCTTTCAGATGTCCTTTTAGTTTGCTTGGCTTCTTATCCTCAGCAAACACTGTTTGTTTTCTCCCAAATAACTCACTGAACCTGATCTTGTCCAGTAACAAAAGCTCTTTGTTCAACCAAACCAATGTGACCTTCCATCACATTGTCTGTTCTTAGCCTTAGATAAGCTCATTAAATTTACTTATAGATTTGCCAGAGACAATGAATATACTATTTCACACCCTATTGTCAGAGATGCTAGAGACAAACATTCGCAAACAAATGTCAACGTGTTGTCAGCAACTGCTAGGAAAAGTTTGCCACATAGAATCATAGAATTGTGGAGTTGGAAGAGACCACAAGGATCATCTAGTCTAGACTAGGGTCGTCAAACTCGCCGTGTCACATGACGTGTCACGACGTATCACGACTTTTTTCCCCTGGGGTGGGCGGGGCTTCTGCGTGACGCATCCGGCCTGCAGGCCAGCAGTTTGACACCCCTGATCTAGACCAACCCTCTGCAATGTGCAGAAAAATAAATTAAATTATCCTTAAGAAGTGGCTCTCTACCTTCTTCTAAGAGCCATGATGGCACAGTGGTTAGAATGCAGTACTGCAGGCAAACTCTGCCCACTGCCAGGAGTTTGATGCTGATGGGGCTCGAGGTTGACTCAGCCTTCCATCCTTCTAAGGTCGGTAAAATGAGGACCCAGATTGTTGGGGGCAATAGGCTGATGTTGTAAACCACTTAGTGAGGGCTGTAAAGCACTGTGAAGCGGTATATAAGTCTAAGAGCTATTGCTATTCTTAAAATCCTTCAGAAATGCAGAACCTGTAATCTTTGTAGTTAAACTGATATACAGGTAGTCCTTGACTTACAATCACAACTGAGCCCAGAATTTATGTTGCTCAGTGAGAAATTTGTTAAGTGAGTTTTGCCCCATTTTACGACTGTTCTTGCCACATTTATGATGGTTGTTAAGTGAATCTGGCTTCCCCATTGACTTTGCTTGTCAGAAGGTCGCAAAAGATGGTCGCACGACCCCAGGACACCGCAACCATCATAAATATGAACCAGTTGTCAAGTATCCAAATGTAAACCACGTGACCACGGGTATGCTGCAGCGGTCATAAGTGTGAAAAATGGTCGTATGTCACTGTTTTCAGTACCGTTGTAACTTCGAATGGTCACTAAATGAGTTTGTAAGTCGAGGACTACCTGTACTTTGTACACATCCATTTCCAACTTACAACCTGTCGCTTACGGACGTTACGACAAACATACCTGGAGTAGCTGATGACCTGGATTCAAAGTTTTGATGGTTGCCCCCCCGGTGGTCATTGACTGCACGTCAGGTGCTGGGCAACCCCCCAGGCTGCATTCACAGTCATTTGCAGCATGTTATGATGGTATTGCTGAAAACCAGCAGTTACAGGTAGTCCTTGACTTAGAACTGTTTGCTTAGTGACCATTTGAAGTTACAATGGCACTGAAAAACAGTGACTTGGGACCGGTTTTCACACTTATGACCTTTGCACCATCCCCATGGCCACATGATCAAAATTCAGACTTTGCAACTAGCTCGTATTTATGACGGTTGCAGTGTCCCTGTGTCATGTGATCGCCTTTTGTGACCTTCTGACAAGCAAAGTCAATGGGGGAGCCAGGTTCACTTAACAACCGTGTTACTAACTTAACAACTGCAGTGATTCACTTAACAATTGTGGCAAGAAAGGACATAAAGATGGGGCAAAACTCATGTCTTGCTTAGCCATGGAAACTTTGCCCCATGGAGACGCTGAAACGGTTGTAAGTGTGAAAAACGGTCACAAGTCACTTTTTTCAGTGCCGTTGTAACTTTGAATGATCACTAAATTAACTTTTGTAAGTCGAGGACTACCTGTACTGGAACCCCTTTCTAACTTTCTCATAACCTCTTAATTATGATGACTCTTAGTGTCAACGCTGTAAACATTGGATGTTCCTGCTCTGACAACTGATGAAAATTGCAGCCATTTTCTCTTTTCTTTTAACATGCTTTTTCTTCTATTTAGAAATCAGGTGCAGAAGGGGGGGTTGGGGTGAATGCTTGAGCTCAGCTAGCCATAATAATAATAACGCTGCTCTGTGGGAACCCAAGGACGAACTGATAACGTTTTGGCGGGCTGAGGAGCTGGGGAGAAAGCCCGTGTTTCAGGCTAATTGGAGAATGTGATTTATGACAGCTTATTGGGGGTGGGAATTGCTGTTACTTTGTATCGGGGGAAGGGAATTTAGTTTTTGGGTTCAACTATGTAGTGCCGATACTTTGTTTCCTGAATAAAATGTTCTTTGAGGAAGAATTTTTGCCTTGAAGTTCTTTTGATGGGTTTCCTCTATCGGAACCGTGACACTTAGTTTGAGAGCTCCTTGTTAAAAATGTTAGAGAGTGGTCCAAAAATGTTATGTTCCTCGTGTCTTTAATACATTTCTGTTAAGATTAAATTTTTAAAAGCTTACTCCGATGCTAAATTTTTTCTTCTGATCATGATGATTACATAAACAATTTTTAAGTTACGCATTTATTAAGTGTCACAGGTCTCTTTTTTTCCTTTTGATGGGGATACTAAATGTGGGTTTGCTTGACGGTTTATCCTCGCGGTTGCTTTCTCATCAGCAACTGGAAATGTAACACCAGCTTGTATTTAAGTAGGACACTGTGTTTAATTAATATCCTGATTAATTTTTGATGAGTAATTGCTTTCTAATTATCTGCCGAGCTTATTCTTTCTCTACAGTATCACTCCAAGGTGAGGTGATGGATCAGCTCATCAAAGCTGAGGTAGCACTGAATTGATTAAAATCTAATTCTTGGTGTATTTCTTAACCTGGGCAAAAACACACGGCAGAGTCTTTGAGCAGCCTCCATAACCTTCTCCATGGCCTGCTTGATGAATGAGATGAAGATAAATGTTACTATTAAATGACCCAGAGAGAGGATGCTCTTTATAATATTGGAAGGGGCTAGAGAAATAAAACTGAATACCTGACTGGAAAAGACAGGTTTTACAGCTTAACGTACAGATGTGATGGTGTTCTACTAGGTAGGTGTAGTTAGGGAGAAGGGGAGATCTTGAGGTTTCATCAGATGACAATGCTTTAGAACTGCGACATGGAGCACCTCAACTTTTGAGATCTTACTGGTAGGGCAGAGATGTTCCGTGTCCTAAGCCTCATGGGGCTTAATGGGTGACAACCAACCCCTTGGATCACATCTGAAATCACACAGAACCAGTGCAGCTCAGAGGACTTCATTTTGAATAAGGCAAAATGGTGAATCATTAGTTGTAACCTCCAAGAAGCCATCCAAGTGTCTTCAAAGAGGACCAGTTAAGAACTTCCAAAATTAGTCCCAAGCAGGCTGCATTTGAGTAGATTTAAGTAGGTGGTTACTGAGTGGCGTGGTGGCCTAGAGGTGGAGCTCTCACCTCACAATCAGGAGACGGTGAGTTCGATCCTAGGTAGCGGCAGACATTTCTCTCTGAGTGCAATGAGTAATTGTCTGCTGTGAACTCCATGTAGGCGTCAGGAAGGGCATCCAGCCAGTAAATGCTCAGCTCCAATCAGTCACCCCAATCTCACCCCGAAGCAAGGGGTTACGGGTTCGTTAAAAGAAAAAAAAAGTAGGTTGCTACTAGGGCATGACTATCTGTGAGAAAAGCATAATTAGCACACAAGATGGATTTGTGCAACAGCCCTCATTGAGCAGGAGATGAAATTCCAAAAAAAAACACCCTCCAATTGTGTACCAGTTCTGCCTAGGGAAGTGTGGCCCTATTGAGAACTAGGATGATAAATTTCTGTGATCAGAAGCTCTTTGAAACCAAAGCCACAGGCGTTGATCAGGCGGAATGGGGTTAGGGTGAAATGCAGATATCTTGACTTACAAATTGCTTTCCCCAGGGAAAACCCAACATGATATCAGCTCAATTAGGCTAATGTATTTTGGTTGTTTCTGCCTTTCTGGAAGTGTTTACGAAAATCAGCCAGTGAGCGTTGGTTTATCTCATGTTTTCAAACTTCTCCCAGGGAAAATAAATTCTTTTGTGTATTTCTGCATAATTAGAGACATCTTTCCCCGAAGCATTTTCTGCGAAGATTAAAAGGAGAGACGAAAGATGAAAGATTTGTTCTTCCATAACATGATACGGGGCAGCTGTATAAATTTAATAAATAAATAACAAACGGATGAAATAAAGCTCTGGAAAACACATAACTTGCTTTTTGCTGTTTGTATGTTAGCTGAGGCCTTAACTGTTCTGAAACACAGAGGAGCCAGGAATTTAGAAAACGAAGTGTTGTTCTTGTTCAGTGGAAAACCTGTGGGCAATAAAGTATTGCAAATTGGTGTACCAGGGACTGAAAACTAGCGTGATTGAGAATGCAGAGTAGATGTTCAACTGAATATTATTCCTACCATGGCCTATTTAGCAATAATACACAAAGAAAAGGGTTATTATATTGGCTTAAGCTTATGGTACACCAAATTGGAAAATGCTGTAGTTTGTGGACAGAACACTTCAGTCCTACCAACAAATGTTTAACCTCATCTCCATGTCTGTCTGTCTGTCTGTCTGTCTGTCTGTCTGTCTGTCTGTCTATCTATCTATCTATCTATCTATCTATCTATCTATCTATCTATCTATCTATCTATCTATCTATCTATCTATCTATCTATCTATCTATCTATCTATCTATCTATCTATCTATCTATCTCTATCTATCTATCTATCTATCTATCTATCTATCTATCTGTTTCTCTCTTTCTGTTTCTCTCTCTCTCTCTCTCTCTCTCTCTCTCTCTCTCTCTCTCTCTCTTTCAGCAGCTTGATCCAGATAGGAGAACTGTATTACCTGTTAGGAGCATGATGGCAAAACCTGTGACATGCCATGTCATTTTTGGTAACACACCAGCACCCCGAACCCTTTGGAAGTCATGCAAGAGAGCCGTGCTCTCATGCAGCCTCTGGAGCCTCCAAAAATTGTGCAAGAACAGGGTGTACCACGCAAAAGCATTTCCCAAAGTTTCCATGCCTCCCTCATGCAACCTGCAGCTGTCTCAGATAGGCCTTGTAAAAATATTTACAATTGTGTATTTATTTATTAATTATATGTAATAATTTACTTTATTATTCTTTGTTATCCATTGTTTCTCGTGTGTGTGTGTGTGTGTGTGTGTGTGTGTGTGTGAGAGAGAGAGAGAGAGAGAGAGAGAGAGAGAGAGAGACTGTTTGGCTCTTTTATGACTCGTGGACTTCAACTCCCAGAATTCCTGAGCCATCATGGCTCAGCTTGGAAACCTCTCCCTGTCCCCTCAGCATGGCTGGCTCAGGAATTCTGGGAGTTGAAGTCCACGAGTCATAAAAGAGCCAAGGTTGCCTATCTAGGCCTAGGCCGCTTTATGACTCGTGGACTTCAACTCCCAGAATTCCTGAGCCAGCATGGCTCAGCTTGGAAACCTCTCCCTTTCTCCTCAGCATGGCTGGCTCAGGAATTCTGGGAGTTGAAGTCCACGAGTCATAAAAGAGCCAAGGTTGCCTACCCCTGCAACTAGCCACTTCTATTGAAAACTGTTTTCTGAGATCCTGGGACAAGGTGGATATTAAGCCCCTATGAGATGTTGTGTCAAAAGAATAATCTGGGGTTCCAACTTGAGCTGGGATTGCGCAAGAATAAATAAAAGTGAGGTCCAGACAGCTGTGAGGAAAGAAGAAATATTTATTTCATTTCTCTGCAGGTGCTTTAGGGGCACCTGCAGAGAAATGGGGTACAGCGGCAGACTTTTATAGGGGGACCATGTCCGGGATGTGGAAGTTTCTATGTGCTGATTCGAGGGTGACACTTGTGTGTGTGTGTGTGTGTAGGTATGTCATCTATCATGTTTATTCTTGTGAACATGCAAGTTCTGCTGGGAGACCTAATTTAATTAACACTATGTTTATAGACCTTCTCTTTTGATATGTGGATTAGGTCCCGGTAACTTAGTTTGAATAAAAGATTTCTCCCCTCCCCCCCTTTGCTATTTGTACTTGATTAACTTAGTTTCAGCTTAACTATCAATTATCTAGTGGAGATGCTGATTCTCAGCCCATTGTGGATTCTGTCAATGTTTAAGGGAAGATGAAGATAGTATAAAGACTAAAATATATTTTGATATAAAACTTCTCACGGCTGGTAAAACAGTTTGCTGCTGGTACTTACGTTTCTTTTCTTTTTGTTAATCTAAAGCTGCACAGAGTCCTTTGGAGTCACGTGGCTTTTTCCACGTGTTGAACCACTGAAATAAATGTCCACTATATCAGAGCAAAGGTAGCACACAAGAGACACAGCTATGCAAAGATGCCACACGAAAGCAACTGTTTATAAAAAAATGATTTAAGACTGGTTTGTGCTAATTGTTTGCTTTACGGCTTTGTGCACTTTCATTTTAATAGGCAATAAAATACAAAGTGCAGGGCTTATAGTTTATGGGCTTTTGACATACATCAAAGTGACAACCTCTCTAGTTTTGAGCAAGTTCAAACAGTAAATTCAAGGTGTTGTTACCACCTTTCTAGCATTTACACATAAACTGGAGAGTTTATATTGTACTGTCAATTATTGACTTTTTTAAAAGAGAGATTTATTGGATAGGTGTGGTTTGGAGGAATAACATTTCAACCACAATTCAACTCTTCAACCATAAAGAGAAACTATTAACTTTTATCAAAATAAATAGATGTCTTCCTTTCCTTCCTTCCTTCCTTCCTTCCTTCCTTCCCTTCCCTTCCCTTCCCTTCCCTTCCCTTTCCTCCCTCCCTCCCTCCTTTCCTTTCCTTTCCTTTCCTTTCATCCTCCCCTCCCCTTTCAATCGAACCAGATATTAATGGGAACCCCAAGACTTACATTTGTACCCCCCTCCAATCAAAAGCCAACAGGGTTGGGGTCATTCATGTCTCAAATGAAGGGGAGGGGGCAGCCAGAACAGAAAATGAGCCACAGCAGTAAAGCAAAAACAGTTGCTTTTCTTCCAACATTAAGGCTTCAAAAATGAGGTGTTTCCTGTCTCCACCACACAGCAGGGTAAGATGGCATTAGCAAAGTAAGATGGCATTCCTAGAGCTTCTGAAGGCATTTGTGCTTTCCATTAAACAAACCCTTGGTACATTTTATTCAAAATAAGTTGCAAGCCACATCATTTTCTTTGAGAAGCACAGAGAACTGGGAGTTGAACAGCATATGACAGTGGTGGCGAACCTATGGCACGGGTGCCAGAGGCGGCACTCAGAGCCCTCTCTGTGGGCACGCGCGCCGTCGCCCCAGTCCTAGGCCTTCAGCTGGGTTTTATAAAACCTTTTCGCTTTAGGCCTCCGCCGCCGTGTGGAAAAAAAAAAAAAGGTTCAAGCAGTCAATTTCAACTTCTCGCGGGAAAAAAAAGATCTTGCAAAGTTGGAATTGATTGATTGAACTTTTTAGTCCCACCCTGTCTGCCGTTACCACTGCAGCCACGCCCACCCAATGGGCCACACCCACCCAATGGGCCACACCCACCTGGCACTCGACGATGCATAAGTGGGTTTTGGGTTGCAGTTTGGGCACTCCGTCTCTAAAAGGTTCGCCATCACTGGCATATGAATTTAATAAATAGCAGCAGCAGCAGCATTGAGCCATCTTACAAGTGTTAAATTGTGCCACAATGAATTAGCCGAGCTGTTTCTTTGGCCATAATCTATATTTGACCTACGATGTGGGTGTCAAACTCGCTGCGTCACGTGACGTGTCACAACATATCGTGACTTTTTTCGCATTGCCGGACCTGGGGTGGGTGCGGCCTCCGCATGATGCAACCGGCTTGCGGACCGGCAGTTTGATACCCCTGACCTAGGAGAATGTTCTAGATAGGTCATATTAAAACATTTGTTTTCAAGATTTGGACGAACCCATGCTGGCCAGGGAATTTGGGGAGCTGAAGTCCACAAGTCTTAAAGTTGCCAAGATTGGACCCCCTTGGTTTAAAAGTCCCTTTGTTTTGTTTTTTGGTTGTTTTTTTTGTCCAGAATTCACCTGTGGATCAGGAGTGGTTGAGATGGATACATGGCCTGCCTAGCAGAGGTGTCATGGATGTTTTTAACCTTCCAAGAGAAGGAAATAAGAGAGAAGGAAAAAAAAAACAGATTAAAATTCCCCCTGGGGGAAACAAACAATTTTTACCCAGAAAAGGTTAATTTATAAACCTATCTTATCCTTTTTTATCCAGGGTAAGGCAATAATTGCTCATACGTCATTATTTCAAAACATATCTTCCCAGGGTTCTGGAAATAAAGTCAGATTGTTTTTAATGGGGTTTGCTATAAGGAAGTAGCTTGTCTTTTCATCAATAAAGGCCAAAGGGAAAAAGTGATGCCTACGATCAAGGAAGGAATTAAAAATACCAACCAGAAACTTGATGAAGAGTAACCTTGAATAGGGAAAGATTATGGCATATGCAGGTAATCCTCCAATTACAACAGTTCGTTTAGTGACCATTCAAAGTTACAACGGCACTAAAAAAAAGCGACTTATGACCAGTTTTACGACCGTAGTAGCATCCCTATGGTCATGTGATCAAAATTCAAACGCTTGGCAATTGACTCATATTTATGACGGTTGCAGTGTCCAGGGTCACGTGGTCCCCTTTTGTGACCTTCTGACAAGCAAAGTCAAAGGGGGAAGCCAGATTCACTTAACAACTGTGTTACTAATTTAACAACTGCAGTGATTCACTTAACAACTTTGGCAAGAATGGTTGTAAAATGGGGCAAACTCACTTAACAAATGTTTCACTTAGCAACAAAACTTTGGGCTCAATTGTGATCGTAAGTCGAGGACTACCTGGACCGCAATTGATGCAAATGAGGGAAGGCTTGCTCACTTTTAAACTAGCAATAGTATTCTATTTACTCAGAGAAGTAAGGTGCAAACTGCTCCAGAAAAGCATGTGGAATAATGCCACCTTAGATTTCTCATGGGATAAAATTGTCCTTTTTTATTATTATTCAGCCTTTGGGGCAAGCAAAGGCAGCCGAGTTAAATCAGCAAGCTACTTTTGCTTTTAAACCATCCCGGGGGAAAAAACTGCTTTAGCAATACAAGAGTCTTCCCCAACAAATGACATGATTTACAAATAAGGCCTCTTGCATTCGACAAACTGCAAAAGGGCACTGCACTTAAGCTAAATGACCTGGGCTGCCTTTTGCAAAAACGAAAAAAAAAAAAAACCACCACAGCATTTCTCTCTCTGGGAGCTGCAGTTCCAGTATATTTGAAAAAGACCAGGTTGAGAACAGCTGTGCCACATCTACATAAACTGCTGTTAATTCCAACCCTCCCCGTTAATACAAAGAGGCCCCTGACCTGGTTTAATACTGTCCAGGATCTTGGAGCCAGAAACATTCCAGCCAGCTTGATGGTTCCCAGCTGGTTCTTTCATTGTTTCCGGAGAAGAAAAATGCTTGAGAGTAATATGGTTCTCTTTCCCATATAGATCACTGCGTAGATTGTCTCCACCTCGTTTCATTGACCCATTATAAATTTCAACTAATCCATCCAGTTACACCATTGCAAGCCTTTAAGCTCTTTCTTTCTTTCTTTCTTTCTTTCTTTCTTTCTTTCTTTCTTTCTTTCTTTCTTTCTTTCTTTCTTTCTTTCTTTCTTTTTCTTTCTTTCTCTTTCTTTCTTTCTTTCTTTCTTTCTTTCTTTTTTCCTTTCTTTTTCTTTTTTTCTTTCTTTCTTTTTCTTTCTTTCTTTCTCTTTCCTTTCTCTTTCCTTTCTTTCTTTTTCTTTCTTTCTTTCTTTCTTTCTCTCTTTCTTTCTCACTGAAGTCAATGTATCACCAGATCAGATCACAAGGAAAGCCCAAATACTGAAATAATTATTTGGGGGAATCTCTTTCAATCATGGGCTTTACTGCTTTAAATAACAAGAGTGGTTCCATTTTATCCTCTCAGACACAGATCCATACTCTGGGTGAGTATGCGGGAGCTACTTTTTGCCTTGAATTTTTAGAGAAACTAAATTGAAGGAGGGTAACTCCCTTGAAGTGAGCTGAAGGGTCACTTGGCTGAATACAGGTAGTCCTTGACTTAATGACCATAACTGAGCCCAACTTTGAGGCAAGACAGGAAACCATTGTCGAAGGAAAAGTCTTCATCATGGTTCAGTCCAAGCCGGGAATAAACAACATGGCGACTGCTTTAGAAAGAAGGTTGCAGTTTATTGGAGAGGAGAGCCAGACAGAAAGATGGCTCTGGAAGAAAAGAGAGAGAGCACATGTAGGGAGTGGGTTTTTATACCCTCTGGAGCCTTTTGTTTGGAGTTGTTCCTATGGCATGAACTTTGACCTGAGGCTGAGTGTGCCCTTTAGTATCTGTGGGTTAATCCTATTATGTCCTGTCTTAGAGTTTGGGTGGGGTATGTAGATTTTAGGTGTCTTTGTCTTCTTAATCTTCTAGCTGGGGGCCTCCAACCTTCCTGGATTATTTACATCTGCATTTCTACAGAGCTGGTTTCTGCTTGGGGGAGGGAGACTTGGGGCTATTAAGAAAAATTGGGCATGCTTTTCTGCCTCTTTAAGATCCTTTGAGAAAATATATTTTTCTGCCCTTTTAATATTTCCTTCTCTGGGGGGGGGGCGGGGCTGACTTCCCACACCATGGTTGGAAACTAACCAAGGAATGAAGCAACCTAGAACTAAGGAGAAATTTCCTAACAGAACAATTAACCAGTGGAACTGCTTGCCTCCGGAAGTTGTGGGTGCTCCATCGCTGGAGGCTTTCAAAAAGAGACTGGATAGCCATTTGTCTGAAATGGTATAGGACAGGGGTCTTCAAACTTGGCCCTTTTATAACTTGTGGACTTCAAGTCCCAGAATTCCTCAGCCAACATGCCTGGCTGAGGAATTCTGGGACTTGAAGTCCACAAGTCATAAAAGGGCCAAGTTTGAAGACCCCTGGTTTACCTGATGTGCTAGCCTAAAGGAATCACACCAGATAGGTGGAAAGGGGGGAAGAAAAGAACTTTTATTTGCAAGTGAAAGGGTTACCCAGTGGGCACATCCCTGCTTGCAGTGGACCCTCTTTTAGACAATTTTAAAAAGCATACATTGCTCTGGACCAATCATGGGAGCATACAGTCATTATAAACCAATCATTAAGAGCAACATTATGCATACATCTTCAGTAGTCATAGTAACACCGTTCAGCTAAAGGTTAGAAGAGAGGTTTTTACCTTATCGCTAACATCCCTCCTTACTAAAAACATTCCCAAGCAACATGGCACCAGGGTCTTATCCATCACTTTAATGGTCAGGCATTCCTAAGCAGGAGGCAGACGGTCTTGCTCACGTTCACGGCATCTCTGCTTAACAAAAACAGAGGAAATAGATGAACTTTTTGCTAGTCAGCTAACTAAGGTATGTAGGAAGCACATCACAATAGTAATGGGGGACTTTAACTACCCTGACATCAACTGGGAGACAAACTCTGCACCAAGTGGAAGATCAAACAGATTCCTTGCAAACCTAGCAGACAACTTTGTCTCCCAAAAAGTAGAGAAGGGAACTAGGGGATTAGCCATTTTGGATCTAATTCTCACTAACAGGGATGAAATGATAGAAGGTGTTGAAGCCACAGGAACCTTGGGAGGAAGTGATCATGCAATATTGGAATTCAACATTATGGAAGCACAAGCAATAGAACACAGTCAAACTAGAGTCTTGGACTTTAAGAGAGCTAATTTCAATAAACTTAGAGAGGGTTTGGGAAGGATTCCATGGATGAGAATCCTCAAGGGGAAAACAACTCAAGAAGCTTGGGAAATTTTGAAAAGTGAGATAATAAAAGCCCAGTCTAGCACAATACCAACAAAGAGGAAAAATTACAGCTCTCAAAAGAAACCAGCATGGCTGCATAAAGAACTCTCTGATAAATTGAAAGATAAAAGGGACAAGTATAGAAAGTGGAAAGAGGGGCACATAACTAAGACAGAATATCAGCAAATAGCCCGAGCCTGCAAAGATGAAGTGAGGAAAGCTAAGGCTCATAATGAACTAAGGCTTGCGACCAAAGTCAAAAATAACAAAAAAAGCTTCTTTCAACATGTAAAAAACAAGAAAAAAGTGAAGGAAATGATTGGTCCACTAGTGGGTGAAAGTGGCAAAAAGGTGACAAGCAACAGGGAGAAAGCAGAACTATTTAACTCGGTTTTTGCATCTGTCTTTACACAAAGGGAAAAAACAGACCAACCTACAAAAATAGTGCCATAAAAAACAGATATAAAATGCAAGTTAAGATAGGCAATAAACGGTAAGTGAGCACCGTCCAGCCTAGACGAGTTCAAATCACCAGGACCAGATGGATTACACCCCAAGGTTCTCAAGGAACTGGCAGATGTGATCTCAGAACCACTGAACTATATCTTTCAAAGATCCTGGAGCACTGGGAAACTACCAGAGGACTGGAAAAGAGCTGATGTAGTTCCCATCTTCAAAAAAGGAAAAAAATGGATCCAGGAAATTACAGACCTATCAGCCTGACCTCAATACCTGGGAAGATTCTGGAAAAGGTAATCAAACAACAAATCAGCGAACACCTAGAGGCAAACAAAATCACTACTAAAAGCCAACATGGGTTTGTCAAAAACAGATCATGCCAGACAAACCTTATTGCATTCTTTGACCAAGTGACAAAATTAGTGGATCAGAGGAATGCTGTGGATATAATTTACTTGGACTTCAGTAAGGCATTTGATAAAGTAGATCACAACCTACTACTTGATAAGATAGAAAAATGTGGGTTAGACAGCATCACCACCAGATGGATTCGTAGCTGGCTGACCGGCCGTACTCAGCGTGTGGTCCTCAATGGAACCGCATCTACATGGAGGGAAGTGTGTGGCGGGCCCCAGGGCTCTGTTCTGGGGCCAGTGCTCTTCAACATCTTCATCAACGATTTGGACGAGGGGATAGATGGGGAACTCATCAAATTTGCGGATGACACCAAGCTGGCAGGAATAGCCAACACTCCAGAAGACAGGCTTAAGATACAGGAGGACCTGGACAGACTTGAACATTGGGCGCTATCTAACAAAATGAAATTCAATGGTGAAAAAAGTAAGGTTCTACATTTAGGCAAGAAAAACCAAATGTACAGGTATAGTATAGGGGGTACCTTGCTCAATAGTAGTAACTGTGAGAGGGATCTCGGAGTCCTAGTGGACAATCACTTAAATATGAGCCAGCAGTGTGCTGCAGCTGCCAAAAAAGCCAACACAGTGCTGGGCTGCATTAACAGAGGGATAGAATCAAGATCACGTGAAGTATTAATACCAACAATGCCTTGGTAAGGCCACACTTGGAATACTTGCATCCAGTTTTGGTTACCACAATGTAAAAAAGATGTTGAGACTCTAGAAAGATTACAGAGAAGAGCAACAAAGATGATCAGGGGACTAGAGGCTAAAACATATAAGGAATGGTTGTTGGAATTGGGTATGTCTAGTCTAGTGAAGAGAAGGACTAGGGGTGACAGTGTTCCAATATCTAAGGGGTTGCCATAATGAAGAAGGAGTCAATCTATTCTCCCAGTCGCCTGAGGGCACAGGACAAGAAGTAAATGGAGGGAAACTAATAGTCAAAGGAAAGAAGCAACCTGGAACTTGAGGAGAAACTTCTGACAGAACAATTAAACCAGTGGAACAACCTGCCTCCAGAAGCGGTGAATGCTCCAACACTGGAAGTTTTTAAGAAGAGACTGGACAGCCATTTGTCTGAAATGGTATAGGGTTTCCTGCCTGAGCAGGGGGTTGGACTCGATGACCTCCAAGCTCCCTTCCAACTTTATTATTATTATTATTATTATTATTATTATTATTATTATTATTATTATTATTATTATTAGTTCAGCTCCATCCCAATAGGTAGGAGGCACTATAATTTCAGGGGTAGGCAACCTTGGCTCTTTTATGACTCGTGGACTTCAACTCCCAGAATTCCTGAGCCAGCATGGCTCAGCTTGGAAACCTCTCCATTTCCCCTCAGCGTGGCTGGCTCAGGAATTCTGGGAGTTGAAGTCCACGAGTCATAAAAGAGCCTACCCCTGCACTATATAATAGCCTTTTGCTCTGGGAATTTAGAATTCAAACAGACAAGGGACCTGCCACATAACATCCCAGACTTAATACAGGTCGTCCTCAACCTCTGACCACAATTGAGCCAAAATTTCTGTTGCTAAGTGAGACATTTGTTAAGTGGGTTTTGCCCCATTTTACGACCTCTATTGCCACATTTGTTAAGTGAATCACGGCAGTTGTTAAGTTAGGAGCGTGGGTTGTTAACGTGAATCTGGCTTCCCCACTGACTTTGCTTGCCAAAAAGATGATCACATGACCTCAGGACATTACAGCCGTCATAAATGTGAACCAGCTGCCAAGCATTCAATTTTGGTCACGTGACCATGGCAATGTTGCTACGGTCTTAAGTGTAAAAAAAAACCCCGGTCATAAGTCACTTTTTTCAGTGCCGTTGTAACTTTGAGCAGTCACTAAATGAATGGTTGTAAGTCAAGAACTACAATTGTTGATAAGAAAGACATAAAAAGTCTGGGTAGTGGACATGGCAGTACCTGGAGACACCAGAAAAGAAAGGGAAAAAAAAACTGGAGAAGATAACAAAATACAAAGACCTGCAAACAGAAATAGAACGGCTGTGGCAAAAGCCAGCAAAGGTAGCACCAATAGTAATAGGCACCTTGAGAGCAATCCCAAAACAACTGGAGCACCACTTGAACCCCATCGGCATTGACAAATTTGCCATCGGTCAATTGCAAAAGGCAGCTTTCCTTGGAACAGCTTACATCCTGTGACCATATCTCTTAACACCATCATACATCAACATCTGCCTATCCCAAATCCTTGGGAAGGACTCAGTAGGTAGATAAAAATGCAAAATCCAGTCTGAACATCTGCCCGAGTGTGCGACAAACCATA
Organism: Azemiops feae; assembly: GCA_023970755.1. Taxonomy (NCBI): domain Eukaryota; kingdom Metazoa; phylum Chordata; class Lepidosauria; order Squamata; family Viperidae; genus Azemiops; species Azemiops feae. The sequence goes on along the minus strand of JALGBA010004102.1, from coordinate 557,840 downwards.
ATAAATTAAAACACATTAAAATCCCAACATTCTGAATGATGGAAAGAGGTGTCACCCCTTCAGCCAGTAGCCCGCACTCGCCTCCCCCAAAAAAGGTTCAAAAAACTCCCCAGAGAAATTAGGGTTTTTTTTTGTAGCCTGAGAAGGAAACAATACAGAGTCGATAGCTCAGCAGATCATTACTCAGGAATGCTTTGAGTCCCAAGGAAAGTGAGAGCTTCATTCTGAGTACAGAATACCTAAATTATGCTGTAAGTTTCCCTTTTTTAAACAGGAAAGAAATGATTGGAGAGAGGGGAAGAGGATAAGCACAGACTTAACACTGTTTCCCGGGATGAAATAACTTGTACTCCTTCTATTACAAATAGTTTTTCTTTGTTTTGTTTTTGTTTTTTTAACTTTTGTCATTAAAAATCGGGAAATTCTTATAGGTCGTCCTGGCTGAACGGCGGTCCAAAGTTGCAACAGACTTCCCAAAAAAGCTATTTATAACCTGTCCTCAAACTTAACGGATTGCTTTACCTGCCAATCCCCCTCCCCCAAGTCCTGCGATTGCATTTCGGGTGCTTGCCAACCAACTAACATTTACAACCAATTGCGACATCCTGTGGTCACGTGACCACAATTTGGCACATTTTTTTGAGCTTTTTCCAGCAGAATTGCTATTTTACAGCCACTGGATATATGCTGGATTCAACTACTATGGGGTTCACTTAAGGATCGCGGTGACTCACTTTATGACTGTTGTAAAAATGGTCATAAAATCAAATTGGATCAGGTGGTGCTTATGACTGTAGCTGCGGGCTCCATTGTGATCAGAAGCCAGGGGCATTTGTATTCAGATCTGACTCTCACAGAATCTTACGTGGCATAATCAAGTTGTCAGAAGATTTTCCTGCCCGCTTCGGAAGATGCCTTTCTTTTAAAGTTCACTTGTACGAACCGGTAGATCAGCTTTAAATAGATCCATACTGTTGGGAAAGTCGATCCCTTTCGTGTCCCTTCCTAGGTTTAAATCCCTCTCTCTCTGCATCCCACGCTAGGCTGTTGTTAGCTTAATAGAGCGATAGATCTATATGCTTTTTTATCCTCATATTTGGACAGGGTTGATTTTGATTCTGCAAAAAAGGCCAAAAGAGTTAATCCACCCCTTCTGCTTTTGAATTAAAACCTTTCTTCCCTGCTTTGCTAAAATAAAAATAAATGTATTGCTTAATTGCTTTGTTCCTGCATCACCTGTCCTTTGGGCCCTTGGGGGAAGTCGGTATCCTGAGCTTCCAACTGTCCCTCTGTAATTTGAACTGTGCAGACTTAGTTTCCTCCACTTTCCTGATCTGGTTAATTGGCATCTAGCCTGGGAGGGTGGCGTTTCACCGACACAAGCAACAAAAGTTGTTCCGTTGTTACTCTCACTTCGGCTTCAAATGTGCCACTCCGTTTGATGTGCAGTTGGGGAAAAATTTACTGCTGGGTGTAAACTTGGACTCCCAGAGGTTGAGAAGGCAGCGACCGTGAAGAATCTAAAGTAGAAAGCCAACGTCATGGGGTCTGAGACCCTTCCTCAACTTCCCCTGTAAGTAGAGGTGAAATTCCTGATCAATTTTACAGATGGTGGCAGAATTTAAAACCATAATCTTAAGGCTTTTTTTTCTCTCTCTCTCTTCCTCCTCTGCTTCCTTGCCCGAACGGGGGAAAACTCATTTCTTGGTGTGAAATACTTCTTGGATAAATGTTTTTTTTTTTTCCACCGTCATAGTTCCTTATTATATAAGGCAATGAATGTGTCTCTTATGTGTGATGGGAAATCGTAAGCTCAACGGGTGCTCGTTTGCTAAATGCACCCTTTTTTTTTTCCTGTTAGTATCGATAGACGGATATTTTTTATTATTATTCTCGGGAGCCGTATTTGGACTGATTAGGAAACACGGCATAAATAAGTGAACTTTCAGACGGAGATAATCTTCAGGGCAGAAAGACTGCAAACATTAGCAAGGAACATTTGTCAATTGCTTTTTTGTCTCAGAAGGTTGTGGAAACGGAAGAAGTTGAACGTACTGTACAGGTACGTTGACTTATGATCACAACTAAGCCCACAATTTATGCTGCTGAGTGAGTTTTGACCCAGTTCACGACTTTTTCTTGCCACGTTTGTTAAGCGCAGTTGTTCATTTAGTAGCCCGGTTGTTAAGTGAGCCTGACTTCCCCATTGACTTTGCTTGTCAGAAGGTCGCAAAAGGAGATCACAAGACCATTTGTCTGAAATGGTATAGGGTTTTCTGCCTGAGCAGGGGGTTGGGCTAGATGACCTCCAAGGTCCCTTCCAACTTTTATTATTGTTGTTGTTGTTGTTGTTGATCATCGCACAGTCAGCCAGATGTTCAGACTGGATTTGGCATTTTTGTCTACCTATCGAGTCCTTACCAAGAACTTGGGATAGGCAGATGTGGATGTTTGATGGTATTACAGATATTGTCGCAGGATGGAAGCAGTTCCTAGTAAGGCCACCTTTTGCAATTGACTAATGGCGAATTTGTCAATGCCAATGGTGTTCAAGTGGTGCCCCAGTTGTTTTGGGATTGCATCTAAGGCGCCTATTACTATTGGTACTACCCTTGCTTGCCTTTGCCACAGTCTTTCTATTTCTATTTGTAGGTCTTTGTATTTTGTTATCTTCTCCAGTTCTTTCTTGTCTATTCTGCTGTCTCCAGGCACTGCCACGTCCACTATCCAGACTTTATTGTCTTTCTTATCTTAAGTCCGGGGTGTTATGTTGCAGGTGCTTGTCTGTTTGAATTCTGAAGTCCCAGAGCAGTTTAACTTTATCATTTTCTATGACTTTCTCTATTTTATGATCCCACCAGTTCTTGCTGACAGGCAAATGATATTTCTTGCAGATCTTCCAATGCACCATTGTTGCTACTTTGTCATGCCACTGCTTGTAGTCAGTCTGTGCGATCTTCTTGCAGCAGCTTACCAGGTGGTCCACTGTTTCTTCAGCTTCTTTGCATAGGCGGCACTTACTGTCTGTTGCTGTCTTCTCAATTTTGACTTTGTATGCATTTGTCCTTAAGGCTTGGTCTTGTGCAGCCAGAATTAGTCCCTCGGTCTCTTTCTTCAATTTCCCTGCTCTTAGCCATTGCCAGGTCTTGTTATTATCTGCTTTCCCAGCTATTTTTTTAATGTACTGGCCGTGTAGTGCTTTGTCTTCCCATGCCTCTATTCTGTTCTTCATTTGGTCTTTCTTGTAGGCCAGTTTGGTCTCTCCAGTAGTCAGTAAGCCTTCCTGATTATTATTGTTGTTGTTGTTATTAGTGTTGTTGTTGTTATTATTATTATTATTATCTTAATGTAAATTATACAACCATGGGTATGCTGCAACAAATGGTCGTAAGTCACTTTTTTCAGTGCTGTCTAACTTCGAACGGACACTAAATAAACTGTTGTGAGTCGAGGACTTCTTGTAAAATCTCCCGTGGATGTGTGTACACACCCTTCACCCACTCGAATAATGCAAAAAGAAAGTGGTAGGCTTCCATTGCTGTTATTTTTCAGTTCTTTTGGCAAATATGCTGCGAGGGAGCTGATTAACTGATGGGCAACAGCAGAATTCCCCGTTGTTTCCTATATTCCTCTCCTTACATCTGCCTTCCTATCCATGCCCCTTTAGTGTGCCAAAAGAAGTTGGCAGCTGCAGCTCGAACCAGCTTGGCCAATGGCATCTCCCTATCCTTTTCAGTTGCCAAACAGATATCCATCCTTGGCAAAAGACCTCATGCCAGGATGTTCCTCTTCTCAACAAGGCTTAAACATTCCAGCAGCCAATAAAGCCAGGGTCCATCTTTCACCAAAAAGAGGGTTTTAAATGCCTTTTGATGCAGGCAGCCCTCTGGAGGACGGAGGATTTGAGAAGATGAGGAGCTTAAGACAGAACAAAAGGGAAAAAGATCAAGGCAGCAGAGAAGAATAGCCTGTATGAGTATTTTATTTTATCCCAGAACCTTTATTATTATTATTATTATTATTATTGATCATCACACAGTCAGCCAGATGTTCAGACTGGATTTGGCATTTTGTCTACCTATCGAGTCCTTACCAAGGACCTGGGATAGGCAGATGTGGATGTTTGATGGTATTACAGATATCGTTGCAGGATGGAAGCAGTTGTTGTTGTTGTTGTTGTTATTATACAACCACATTGACAAGGGACTGGGGAGAATAGTATATTTAATACCGGTATTGTGCAGAAGAATATTCCTGTATCTTTTGAGAGTTTTTTTTTTCCCCTTCCCAGTTGTATTCAATTTGATGAAAGAGAATATGCTTTGGAAACACTTTCAAAAGAGAAAATCTTAAGGCTGCAGTGTCAAGTTCTTTATTTCGGAATGAGGTGTGGGACAAGGGTGCAGGCAAAGAGTCTTTCTTTGCATTGTACGATTCCCTCTCCAGCAGTTAGTGAAGCTCTATAACAGAATAACAGAGTTGGAAGGGACCTTGGAGGTCTTCTAGTCCAACCCCCCGCTCAAGCAGAAGACCCAGTACCATTCCAGACAAATAGCTGTCCAACCTCTGGAGGCAAGCCGTTCCACTGGTTAATTGTTCTCACCGTTAGGAGATTTCTCCTTAGTTCTAGGTTGCTTCTCTCCTTGTTTATTTTCCATCCATCGTTTCTTCTCTTGCCTTCTGGTGCTTTGGAGAATAGGTTTCTATAGCTCTCTGTACTTTCATTTCACCCCGTAGAAGGTCACAGGAAGGAACTTTTTCAGATGGACAGCCAGAGAAACAACAACATCAGCAGCAACGCACCTTCCACTGCTTTCAGCAATAAAGAAAGCTTTTTTTAAAAAAATAAAGCCATTGGGAGAAATTTGGAAGAACTTTCTTGGCATCCAGAGAAGATAGGGAAGCAAAGGTCTCATTAGCAGAAGGAGTAATTCTGGGAAAATTGCAAGTTTGCTTGGGTGCCATATGACTTCAAGCTGTCTGCTGTGTCCAAGAGATAAAGGTAAAAGGCATCTTGGCTTGTGCCTTCAAAAGCAAGGCTATGTAGTGTCAGTTGGAGCTGAGGTCCTCCCCAATTGTTACACAAGCCAGGTGCACCACAATAGGGGCACTCTGGGTCAGGCTGAGCCCTACCATTAGGTATGTAGGGACCCCTCAGCAGCAGATGCCAGGAAAAACAGAATGGAGAACAGTTCTGTGTTTTCTACATAGTCTTCCTTGGGCTCCCTTGTTCCTGTCAGGTGCATTTCAACATATTCTCTTAATACCAGTGTTGAAATTAGATGCAGTTTAGCATCTATATATGGGACAGGAGAAGTGTCTGCTTGACCCTTCGGTAGTAAGATATCTTCAGCTGGCTTTAATAGAGCCATTGTAGCCATTCAGAAGGACCAAAGTCCTGTCTTTGATCAACCTGGTCCAGATCAGAACCTCAGATCTGTGGGACTGAGACTACCAAGAAGAATATTTGTATTTCAGGGTTGAAATGAGAGATCCTCTCAAAGAACCACCAAGAACACTCCCACCAACACTAGATAGGGCAAGCCACTAAAATATAAATTGAGAGCGAACCCTTCTTCCTACTAGCACTGATAATGTTAGCTAGTTTGGTGAGAGAGAGAAGGAGAGAGAGAGAGGCCCAAAGTCATCAGGCATCCCATATTAATAATAATAATAATAATAATAATAATAATAATGTTGGAAGGGATCTTGGAGGTCATCTAGTCCAACCCCCTGCTCAGGCAGGAAACCCTATAGCACAGTGATGGCGAACCTTTTAGAGACTGAGTGCCCAAACTGCAACCCAAAACCCACTTATGCATCGTCGAGTGCCGGGTGGGTGTGGCCCATTGGCTGGGTGTGGCCCATTGGGTGGGCGTGGCCCATTGGGTGGGCGTGGCTGCAGTGGTAACGGCAGACTGGGTGGGACTAAAAAGTTCAATCAATCAATTCCAACTTTGCAAGATCTTTTTTTTCCCGCGAGAAGTTGAAATTGACTGATTGAACCTTTTTTTTTTTTTTTGAACACGGCGGCGGAGGCCTAAAGTGAAAAGGTTTTATAAAACCCAGCTGAAGGCCTAGGACTGGGGCGATGGCGCACGTGCCCACAGAGAAGGCTCTGAGTGCCGCCTCTGGCACCCGTGCCATAGGTTTGCCACCACTGCTATAGCATTTCAGACAAATGGCTGTCCAGTCTCTTCTTAAAAACTTCCAGTGTTGGAGCATTCACCGCTTCTGGAGGCAGGTTGTTCCACTGGTTAATTGTTCTAACTGTCAGGAAGTTTCTCCTTAGTTCTAGGTTGCTTCTCTCCTTGATTAGTTTCCATCCGTTGCTTCTTGTCCTGCCTTCAGGCGCTTTGGAGAATAGCTTGACTCCCTCTTCTTTGTGGCAACCCCTGAGATATTGGAACACTGCTATCATGTCCCCCCTCGTCCTTTTCTTCATTAAACTAGACATACCCAATTCCAGCAACCGTTCCTTGTAGGTTTTAGCCTCCAGTCCCCTCATCATCTTCGTATTCCTACTGGATTCCAGAATGCCTCACATGGGTAACTCCCGTGAGCTCTGCACAGTTTCATTCACTCCGGCATCATTGTTGATGACAGTTACAGGAATCTAAGCCACTCAGTTTCATTTTTTGACTGAAGCGGCATAAACATACTTGCAATAAGTACTGGTGGAACTACTGGCTATTAAGAAATTGATCAACAGAAGCATTATGCAGTCTTCAACTCCATTTGCAATCTCAGTCAGTCTTACAGATTTTGAAACAAACTTCATAAAGACTTAACAAAAATATAAAATATAAATATAAAAATATATGACTTTTTTACTTCTTTCTTTCTTTGCTTATCAATATCCCATTTTTGTTTTGTATGATTTGGGGCGAGGGCAGTGTAGATTGTGCTTCCTTCTTTTTTCCCCACAACAACCAATCTGTGAGGAGGGATGGGCTGAAAGAGAATGACCAGCTCAAAATAATTCAGGTGGCTTCAAGCAGAAAGATGGAATATTATTAATTATTATTATTATTATTATTATTATTATTATTATTATTATTATTATTATTATTATTATTATTATTATTATTATGTTGTTGTTGTTGTTGTTGTTGTTGTTGTTGTTGATCATCGCACAGTCAGCCAGATGTTCAGACTGGATTTGGCATTTTGTCTACCTATCGAGTCCTTACCAAGGACCTGGGATAGGCAGATGTGGATGTTTGATGGTATTACAGATATCGTCGCAGGATGGAAGCAGTTCCTACTAAGGCCGCCTTTTGCAATTGACTAATGGCGAATTTGTCAATGCCAGTGGTGTTCAAGGGGTGCTCGAGTTGTTTTGGGATTGCACCCAAGGCGCCTATTACTATTGGTACTACCCTTGCTTGCCTTTGCCACAGTCTTTCTATTTCTATTTGTAGGTCTTTGTATTTTGTTATCTTCTCCAGTTCTTTCTCGTCTATTCTGCTGTCTCCAGGCATTGCCACATCCACTATCCAGACTTTTTTGTCTCTTTTATCGACAATTGTTAAGTCCGGGGTGTTATGTTGCAGGTGCTTGTCTGTTTGAATTCTGAAGTCCCAGAGCAGTTTAATTTTATCATTTTCTATGAATTATTATTATTATTATTATTATTATTATTATTATTATTATTATTATTATTATTATTATTATTATTATTATTATTATTATTATTATTAGCAGGAACACAACTGTCAAACGACTGGGGAAATCAGGAGATTCAGGCAGTTCAAATGAGTATAAAGATTTATTGGAAGCTTAAGCTGTCTACAAGAATCCGACCAATTAACCGTCAAGGGAAAATTAGCGGGAGATAAGAAAGGCATTCAATGGACTGGACTTAGGTCTCTTGCAAGTGGGCAAGGACTCATGACTTATGACTTGTTTGACTTCTCCCTCAGGCTCAGCCTGGTCATCTCCTACAACAACACAATTAGCAGAAGATCTTGAATTTAGAGGACAACCCCCCACACACACCCAAAAAAAAAAAAGGAAAGTTAGAGGGGGGGGAAGGCATGTTGGTTTCCATTATTATATTCTCTGCAAATCTAAGATAGCTTTCCCATATGAAAATTTTAAAAAATCCAAACTAATCTTTCCTTCAGGTAAAAATAGTGTTGGATGGGTGATGTAACTGTAGATGTGTATGTGATAACAATCTTTGAATCAAATTGAATTCTCTGCTCTCTCCTGTAGATCCATGAAGAACTGAAGCTTCCAAGCCTGTTCCTACCTCTCTGCTGAAGGAAAACAGTTTCATTGGGACAGGAGAAGGAAAAACAAGGGGAAGAAGTGGAGACCCCCAGGGACAGGGGAAAAAAAATAATCCGTCGATGGTCTGCCCGGGGTTTAGAAAACCAGCCAAGTGAAAACGGTTGCCAAGGTAAATGAATCTCTTTGAGCTTCTCACAATGCACAAAGTTGTCTCCAGGTTTGAATAACTGTGTGTCTTTCCCGGAATCTCACCTGAAAAGAAGCTGAGCATAAAAGGATCCCTTCTACCACAGGTGGAGTTTGCAAAATGCAAGATATTAGACGGGCCCAAAAAGGTGGCTTTGTGGCACCAGATGGAGAGCCCAAGGCCAGACCTCTGGCCCCTGTTGCTTAGTCTTTAGGGAGGAATGAAAACAATTCCAGAAGGAGAGCTTTATTAATTTGAAGAACACTGAAACAAATTGAACTGATAGAAGAGAATATTTATGGAGAATGTTTATAGCTCTGGGTTGAACTGGGGGCTTGTTTGTTTTCGTACAGACATTTCATTACCCAACTGGGTAACATGATCAGTGCTAGAAAGGAGTGGGGTTTGCTTTCTGTTCATATATTGACTTTCCCTGTCAGTGTTGGTAGAAGTGTTCTTGGTGGTTCAGTGAACAGCAGCTTAATCAAGCAACCACTAAACCACCAACCAACACAGAGCAAGCCACTTGCATATAAGCAGAGACCAAACCCCACTCCCTTCTACACTGATGATGTTACCTAATTGGGTAATGAAATGTCTGCAAGAAAACAGCCAAGCTCAGAGAGCACCAGGGACCCGACAAACACAGATGAGTGGGATCTTCTGCCCTTGTTGACTATGCCAATCAAGTAGTCTCTTGTTCCATTGTATCCCATTTTTGCTATTATTCAGTTTTCTGTAGTTTCCCCTTTTTTGGTCAATCTTGCCAACCTGTTCCAACTTCATTGGATTGTTTTATGCCTCTTCCCTCTTAAGTTTCCCAATATTTACTCAAAGGCTTTTCCAGCTGGCCTTTTCTAGGTGCATTGGGAGTGTTAATTCCATAGCTTCCAGCAGATTGGGCTGATGCCAGCTTGTAGGAGGTGAGCTAACAGCCTTGCTTTCTGGAATTGTCTGCCTGGGTTTGAGTTTGAACATTTTTATCTGACACTTCTGAAAACCATCAGGGGCTAAGTTAACTTTTTGTGTTGTTTTTTTTACGGTGTGGAAAAATCTGTTCTGTGCAACATTTTAATTAAAGCCTTTCTCTACTAATCTCTGCACATCTGTGGGGAGGGGAAATTCTTTGAAATTTCGTGTCAGCTGGGAAGGAGGAGGAAATGAAGAGGGAGACTGAACACTTTGATAGCTCAGAGTTTCAAAGAGACTGCCATCCACCACAACAGGCGCAGCGGGCCGCCATCTTTAAAAAAAATGCACACCATTTAATTTCACTTCTGTTCTTCCTGGAGGCTTCCAAGGTTTGCTGTCTACCTGATTCAGAATTTAACCTTTTCAAGGAGGCATATGGTTTGCAGCCAAAAAAGCCAGCTAGAGGGCTTTGTGACATGCAAATTCCTTTCTGATTGTGAGCCCTGTCTATATCTTTTTTTTTTTCCTATTTTTAATAATTTCAGGGCTATTCCTTCCACTGTGTGTGTGTCAGTTTTGTTTCTTTCAAGGATTTCCCCCTACATTCTGCAAAGATTAAGCACGGGAATCAACCTCCCTCTTGGCATCTTAAGTAGATGCCCATAAAAATGTATGTGCAACAGGTAAAGTAACATTCATAGGTTTATATAAGGCAGTGGTAAGCCCAGCACCTTTCTCTCTCCAGATTTAGTAAATTAATTTTTCCTAGATGTTGTTGTTAGTTGCGAAGTCGTGTCCGACCCATCGCGACCCCATGGACAACATTCCTCCAGGCCTTCCTGTCCTCTACCATCTTCTGGAGTCCATTGAAGCTCACGCCTACTGCTTCAGTGACTCCATCCAGCCACCTCATTCTCTCTGTCGTCCCCTTCTTCTATTGCCCTCCATCTTTCCCAGCATCAGGCTCTTCTCCAGTGAGTCCTTCCTTCTCATTAGGTGGCCAAAGTACTTGAGTTTCAACTTCAGGATCTGGCCTGAATTTGTTATCAGTGCTATTTCTCTTCCTGCTGTGCTTATTTTATAGTCTCCAGAGTCCTTGTGATTGGGATGGTATAAGAAAGCATACCATAAATAAGTTAGTCACCCTGCAAGAACTTTTCTACGGAGCTATTCAAAGAGTGATGCCAAGGGTTGTTAAGGAGGAATCCTGTCCTTGAGAGTTATTTTTTTTTCTTTCTTTCTCTTGGAGAAATTGGGAGAAATTATCCACCTGAAATTTCTAGGCAAAAACTTGGGGGGGGGAGGGAAATTGGGTGGGCTCTTTGTGTTCAGCTGCAGCTAAAACAGAATTATGGACAGTGGTTGAGGGTCTTATAAGCTGGGGCAGGATCATCAGCAGAGGTGTTGAGATGATCCCCATCTCCAAAATTAAAACCATAATTCTTACAGCGAAATAAATGCATGTGTTTTGGGAAAGGGGCGTAGTGTTCTGTTTCCTTGCAGTCTCTAATTCACGGGATAAAAAACATATTCATTCTCCTTTCATTCCATTTTGGCCACAAACATTTGCCCTCTATACAAATCCTTAATCTGCTGAACAGATGCTAGGAACACAAAAGGACCCTGTAGTGTTGCATGCAGATTGTGGCTTTGTTTCCTCTCTGTCTCCAGGATTAATGTTAACGTTTGTGATGGTTTTGGAGCATAAACTTGACAGCATCTTCAGTAGCAAGTTGATGGAAAGTTTTTCCAGGAGAACTTAATAGAACTGGGTAAAAGAAAAAAGGGAGTCCCTGCGGATTTTACTCCGCTAGGCTGACTCTAGGAAGTAGTGTTCATCTCCATGTTGAGGCCATTGAGCCAGTGCTGTCCGAAGATGTTTCCGTGGTCATGTGGCCAGCAGGACGTCACAGAGCGCTGTTACCTTCCTATCGAAGTGGTACCTATTAATCTACTCGCATTTGCATGCTTTCGAATTGCTAGGTTCTCAGGAGCTGGGCCGAGGATGGGAGCTCACCCCGTCATGGGGCACTCAGGTCTTGAACTTGGGCTGTCGGCTTTCTAGCTGACAAGCCCAGCGTCTTAACTGCTAAGCCGCCATACTGCCCTAACAGTATTAGAGGCCCAAAAAAAAATGGTTTAGAGCAGGGGTAGGCAACCTTGGCTCTTTTATGACTCGTGGACTTCAACTCCCAGAATTCCTGAGCCAGCATGGCTCAGCTTGGAAACCTCTCCCTTTCCCCTCAGCGTGGCTGGCTCAGGAATTCTGGGAATTGAAGTCCACGAATCATAAAAGAGCCAAGGTTGCCTACCCCTGGTTTAGAGGATCTAAGAATGTGAGAAGGGAACAAAGAGCAAGAAGCTTTTAATAGAAGAGAAGTACAGCATTTAACCTGGGAGTTTATAGGTTGCCCTCAAATTGCGGACTGTAATGGAGCCTGCCCATTATGATTGTAAGTCGTGATGGTTGTAAAGCAGTTCAGTCATGTGACTGATGTCATTTCTTGACCTTTTTTTCCAGAGGTCGTTAAGCGGATACCACGGTTGTTAAATGAACTCATGGTTCGCTATGAGCCATTTTTGCCAACACCAAAAGTATGTGCTAGGACAGGGGTCCCCAACCCCCGGTCTGTGGACCTGTACTGGGCCGCGGCATGCCAGCAACCGGTCCGCACAGACAAGCAAAGCCCCATCTGTGGGATGCAGGCAGCATACAAAACCACACCTCCTCCGGTCCACGGAAAAACCTCTCTCCATGGAAACGGTCCCTGGTGCCCAAAAGGTTGGGTACCTCTGTGCTAGGCTTTCATCAAAACCTATAATAAAATGTGGTCGTATGACCGTCGGATGCTGCAAACATGTGACCCCACTTGCTGAGCACCTAAAGCGTGGTCACAGGATGGGGTAAGCACTGGTGGAACTTCAATTCTGGGTTGTAAGTACCCCAAGTAGGTTTGTCGTAACTTTAAGTCAAGGACGACCTATAGATAAAAACTTTATCCTGTATTTTGTTGTATTTACAACTTACTCTTTGCTATCCTTGGTTATTTGCTAAAACTATAAGCAACTTTATCTCTCTACTTAATATATAGGTAGTCCTCAACGTACGACCACAACTGAGCCAAAATTTCTGTTTCCTAAGCAAGACAGTTGTTAAGTGAGTTTTGCCCCATCTTACGACCTTTCTTGCCCCCGTTGTTAAGGGAATCACTGCAGTTGTTAAGTTAATAACATGGCTGTTAAGTGAATCTGGCTTCCCCATTGACTTTACTTGTCAGAAGGTCACATGACCCCAGGACACTGCGACCGTCATAAATATGAGTCAGTTGCCAAGCCTCTGAATTTTGAACATGTGACCACAAGGATGCTGCAAGTGTAAAAAGCACTCATAAGTCACTTTTGTCGGTGCTGTTGTAACTTTGAGTGGTCACTAAAAGAACAGTTGTAAGTTGAGGACTTACCTGTACATTAAAGCTGTGCACACTTGAAAACAATTTGGAAGAAGTACTTCAGACCTCACAGGCCCTTTCTGCTATCTGTTGAAACACAAGCCCTTTTCTTCATGCTTCAGTACAAGCCTGAATAGGATGCTTTTGCCACTGTTGCACTGATGATGTTATCTAGATGGGTAATGAAACGTCTGCATGAAAGCAACCAAGCTGAACCATTTGTGGATAGCCCCAAGTAGATATTTTATTGTTGATCGTCTATATTGCAAGAATCTCACCAGACTGACTGCCTTCCCTTTATTGTTGTTGTTAGTTGTGAAGTCGTGTCCGACCCATCGCGACCCCACGGACGACGTTCCTCCAGGCCTTCCTGTCCTCTACCATCTTCTGGAGTCCATTTAAGCTCACGCCTACTGCTTCAGTGACTCCATCCAGCCACCTCATTCTCTGTCATCCCCTTCTTCTATTGCCCTCAATCTTTCCCAGCATTAGGCTCTTCTCCAGTGAGTCCTTCCTTCTCATTAGGTGGCCAAAGTATTTGAGTTTCAACTTGATCTCCTCTAGGACTGACCGGTTTGATCGCCTTGCAGTCCAGGGGACTCGCAGGAGTCTTCTCCAGCACCATAGTTCAAAGGCCTCAATTCTTTGGTGCTCAGCCTTTCTTATGGTCCAACTTTCACAGTCATACATAGCAACTGGGAAAACCATGGCCTTGACTATACGCACTTTTGTTGGCCGGGTGATGTCTCTGCTTTTTAGTATGCTGTCTAGATTTGCCATAGCTTTCCTCCCCAGGAGCAAGCGTCTTCTAATTTCTTGGCTGCAGTCCCCATCTGTGGTGATCTTGGAGCCCAGGAAGATAAAATCTGTCACTGCCTCCATTTCTTCCCCATCTATTTGCCAGGAATTGAGAGGGCCGGATGCCATGATCTTGGTTTTCTTCATGTTGAGTTTTGACCTCAAACGTTTCCTTCCTAGAATGGACTCTTAAGTTGGAATGTCTCTTTGCTTCCTTTAGAGGAAGCTTCTCTCCTTCTGCTGGCGATTCCCCTGCAACCGGGGAAATAGGCTTCCCTTTGGGAAGTGATGAGCTGCCTCTGAAAAGTTGGTCTGGTTGGCCAATGGGGACCTACCTAGACAGATGGAAAAGTTCATTCTTAGCCTGTATGGAACTGGAGTGCTTTTCCTCCCTTGCAGTTTTAAGGCTGGAATTCTTCCCAGCATGTTGCAGCCAAGGCAACGTGCCCTCAAAAGAGAGTACGCCACAGGCAACGAAGTTTGCCATGTTTCCTGAGAGCTCTTGTTCTAATGCGTTGGCCCTGTCCTTTTGTCTCACGATTGCCAAATGAACTGGGGAGCAGGCTGCGTGTGGCATTGAGGCTGGCTGATCAGCGACCAGCAGCCTGGGACGCAGATGGCCTTTGGTTGAAGATGCGCCAACGTGAGTGGTGGAAGGGAGTGGGATTTATACAAAGCTCAGTGCCTTTTAAGCCGAGGAAAGGCTGGGTGCCAAGCTCTGCTTTGGAGGTCTTTGAGTAGAGGCCAGGACTTAGGGAAGACTCTCTCTTGCCAACTCAAGCTGGCACTCACAAATTTGCATTGACAGCCACCGCTGAAACAGGACAGATGAACAGAGGTGAACCAAGCCCCATTGACGGGTCAAGCTGACTTAGCTGTGCAGGACAGCCATAACCTTTCATGAAAGTCACCTCCCTACCTTCCTTTTCAGTGATATGTTATTAAGGAGACACCACTTGTGAAAACAACTTGATGCTATGTGAGCGGCGTGCGGAGATATCGGTTAGAAATGGCATTCTCCTCTCCCTTCTGTTTTAGATGGTAGTTAATTACTGCTCAGAAACCAACGCTGTTTTTCAATGGCTGGAAAGCATTTGAAGGTGCTGTCCACGAGAAGCCGTATTCAAGAATTTCAGATAAATCAGTCATCTCTCCTTCATTCTCTGTTGAGTGATTACTGTCCTGTATATCAACCTCCTGCAAAGGGGAGTTTTCCAGAGGTGACAGAAGTGTAACGCTTAGACAGCATGGCTGGAGATAATTCCAAAATATCTTTGGAACCAATTGTTATGATAACAAGAGCTGAGCTTCCCCTGATGTCTGATCAATTGCCACAGTTCAGAGATTGAAAGGCAATGGAACCCACAGTCTAAAGCAGGGGTGTCAAACTCACAACGTCACGTGACGTGTCGTGACGTATCGCGACTTTTTTTTCCATTGCCGGCAATGGGGTGGGCGCGGTTTCAGCATGACGCATCCGGCCCGCGGGCCGGCAGTTTGACACCCCTGCTCTAAAGGCATGTTTTGCAACTGTGGCCACTTTCAGATGGGTGGACTTCAACTCCCAGAATTCCTTAGCCAGCAAATTGGACATTTCCCAGAATAACAAAAAAAAAAAGAGAGAGAGAGAGTTGGAAGGGACCTTGGAGGTCTTCTAGTCCAACCCCTTGCTCAAGCAGGAAACCCTATACCATTTCAGACAAAATGGTTATCCAATATCCTCTTAAAAACCTCCAGTGTTGGAGTGCTCACAACTTCTGGAGGCAAGTTAATTGTCCTCACTGTTAGAAGTTTCTCCTTAATTCTAGATTGTTCCTCTCATTGTTTAATTTCCATCCATTGTTTCTTGTCCTGCCTTCAGGTGCTTTGGAGAATAGGTTGACCCTTATTTCTTTGTGGCGACCCCTGAGATATTGGAACACCGCTACCATGTTTCCCCTAGTCCTTCTTTTCATTAAACTAGACATACCCAATTCCTGCAACCGTTCTTCATATGTTTTAGCCTCCAGTCCCCTAATCATCTTTGTTAAAGTCAGATGTAGTCCAGGACTATGAAGATGATACTTAAGTTAAATGTGGTTCTTTTTCAAAAGACCACTAACTCTGGTTATCAAAAGAGGTCTGGCACCATTCGTGTGCAAATCAGAAGCCAGTTTGATGCCCAAACAATGTTTGGCAAAATATTGGTCAGACATTCCCCAAGGGGCTGCCACCCTACAAACCAGGAGCCTAACTCCTCTTGCAGATCAAGCTAACATGGTCTGGAAGATAATGCCCAGTGCCAATAGCATGCCTTAGCAGCCAACAATGGCCAGTAAGAGCTGGACAGTTCCCAAACCCCAATTATATTAGTCCAACCTAAATAATAATAATAATAATAATAATAATAATAATAATAATAATAATAATAATAATAATAATAATAATAATAATAATAATAATAATAATAATAATAATAATAATAATAATAAAGTTGAAAGGGGACCTTGGAGGTCATCTAGTCCAACCCCTGCTCAGGCAGGAAACCTATACCATTTCAGACAAATGGCGTCCAGTCTCTTCTTAAAACTTTCAGTGTTGGAGCATTCACCGCTTCTGGAGGCAGGTTGTTCCACTGGTTAATTGTTCTAACTGTCAGGAAGTTTCTCCTTAGTTCTAGGTTGCTTCTCTCCTTGATTAGTTTCCATCCGTTGCTTCTTGTCCTGCCTTCAGGCGCTTTGGAGAATAGCTTGACTCCCTCTTCTCTGTGGCAGCCCCTGAGATATTGGAAGACTTACTATCATGTCCCCCCTCGTCCTTCTCTTCATTAAACTAGACATACCCAATTCCAGCAACCGTTCCTTATATGTTTTAGCCTCCAGTCCCCTAATCACCTTTGTTGCTCTTCTCTGTGCTCTTTCCAGAGTCTCAACATCTTTTTTACATCGTGTAAAAGGACTATTCACAATGCCAAGGACTATTCACAATGGGTCACCATCACTCATACAGCAAGCCTTGTGTTGGGATGCAATGCAACGTTAAAACTGAAGCAGAATTTTGTTATGCTATTAAGACATGTTTTCTAGGAAAAAAAATTGGAGAAGCACCTTCAGGTCACAGTTAGTCAGGCGTGAAGAGAAACCCCTAAGCATTGACGTGAGCCAGCTTGCAAAATCTCTTTTATTAATGATTGTACAATGAAACGGCCTTAAACCGAATGAGACTCGTGGTACATTTAACTCAAGTGTTTTATATTGTTGGCATTGTGACAATTTTAGCATGGAAAGACGTGGGAGGACTGAATTGACAGATTGGGACAAAATGCCATAGTAGCACAGGCGGTCTTTGACTTATGTCCACAGTTGAGCCCAAGATTTCTGTTGCTAAGCGAAACAGTTGTTAAGTTAGTTTTGCCCCATTTTATGACCTTTCTTGCCAACGTTGTTAAGTGAAGCACTGCAGTTGTTCAGTGAGGAACACAGTTGTTAAGTGAAACTGGCTTCCCCATTGACTTTGCTTGTCAGAAGGTTGCAAAGGGGGGTCATGTGACCCCAGGGCACTGTGACCGTCATAAGCGTGAGATAGTTGCCAAGTGTCTGAATTTTGATCATATGACCATGGAGATGGTGCAACCGTTGTAATTGTGAAAAATGGTCATAAGTCACTTTTCCCAGTGCCGTTGTATCTTTGTAAGGTCACTAAACAAACTTTTGTAAGTCAAGGACTACCTGTATAGGCTGTGTGGCTGCTGCTTCTTCTTCTTCTTCTTCTCCTTCTTCTTCTTCTTCTTCTTCTTCTTCTTCTTCTTCTTCTTCTTCTTCTTCTTCTTCTTCTTCTTCTTCTTCTTCTTCTTCTTCTTCTTCTTCTTCTTCTTCTTCTTCTTCTTTTCTTCTTCTTCTTCTCCTTCTCCCTCTCCTTCTCCTTCTCCTCTCCTCCTTCTCCTTCTCCCTCCTCCTCATACTCCTCTCCCCTCCTCCTCCTCCTCCTTTTTCTCTCCTCAAAATTATTCTCCTCTTCTTCATCCTCCTCATCCCCTCCTCTCCTCCTCCTCCTCCTCCCTTGCTTCTTGCTCTTTTCTTCTTCTTCTTCTTCTTCTACTCCTCCTCCTTCCTCCTCTCCTCTTCTCTCGTTTCTTTCTTCGTCTTCTTCTTTTCTTCTTCTTCTCTTCTTCTTCTCTTCTTCTTTTCGTCTTTTCTTCTCTTCTTCTTCTTTCTTCTACTTCTCCTTCTCCTTATCCTTCTCCTTTCTTCTCCCTCTCCTCCTCCTCTCCCTCCTCCTCCTCCTCCTCCTCATCCTCCTTCCTCATTATTCTTCTTCTTCCCTCCTCCTCCTCCCCTCCTCCTCCATCCTCCTCCTCATCCTCTGCTTCTGGCTTCTTATTCTTCTTCTTCTTCTCCTCCTCCTACTCTTACTACTACTCCTTCTCTTCTTCTTCTTTCCTTCATCCTCCTCCTCCCCTCCGCCCTCCTCCTCTCCTCCTCCTCCTCCTCCTCACTTCTTCTTCTTCTTCTTCTTCTTCTCCCTTCTCCTTCTCCTTCTTCTCCTTTCTCCTTCTCCTCCTCCTCCTCCTCCTCCTCCTCCTCCTCCTTCCTCTTCCTCTTCCTCTTCTTTTCTCTCTCTCTCTCTTCTCCCCCCATCTAAATCAGCTTAAGAACTGGGGCTGCGTGGGAGTGGCAGATTAAAAACTGACAGCGTTCAGGTCCTTTTAGAAACCCGACCAAAGTCATATCAGAAAAAGCAAATAAAGGAGAAATGTTTGGATAGCTTATCTACAGAAGAGAAAAAAAAATATCACAACCGCACAATGACAGCTGCTGCTGCTGCTGGGTAGATTGTGGGCTTCTCTTCCACCAAAGCCAGGCCACAAAAGAAGAAAAGAGGGAAGGGACTACAAACAAAACCCTTTGACCCAAAGGCAATTCTTCTCTGAATTTAATAAGTTGCAAATTCGGTTGCAGATCGGCTGAGCTGATGGTCACGGAGGATATCTGGCAACTGTAAACCCTTTGGTACTTTTTTTTAATGCTGGATTTAAGCTTACATTCGCTTAACCCCTGTTTCTCCTTCGTCGTAATCAACAAACATATAGTATATAAACTGTAATCTTTCCATCAGGAATGGGAGACATGCCTTTTAATTTTTACTAATCAGGCCGCTAGCAAAAGGACAGCGTGATAAGCTTTTGCGCAACCAGTTTCAACAGGAATTTCACCTGGATCGTTATGCTTATCTTTCCAGATCAATGGAATAGCCCTGAACGGTTCCAAATCCAAGGTAAAGCTGAGGACAGGTACCCTTTGATCCTGTCATGGGCTGAGGACAGCCTGGGTCAAAAATATCAGAAAGCATTTAGAAGCATATATAAGGTGAGAGCTCACACTTAAGAGATCTGGGCAACTTCTTTTGAGGTCACTCAGCCATGAAATGCCTTCCCAAGCTATTTATAATGCTTCTTTATTTGGTAATACCCTGAAAGTGGCTTCTAGCCAAATGATTTGCCAGGCCCGGAACAGTATGACAGTAGGCCTCAGGGTTAACGTGGCTAGTTGCGTTTTTGCATCCGAGGCTCGTACATTTTCTCAATGTCTTCAGGAGAGGCAAGGTGTGAAGGTGCCCACTGCAAGATCGTAACATTTCAGCATGCTTGACTACATGTAGCCCTTGCCTTGTGACCTCAACTGAGTCCAAAATTTCCATTGCTAAGCAAGACATTTGTTAAGCGAGTTTTGCCCCATTTGACAACCCTTACCTTGCCACATTTCTTAAGTGTAGTAGTTAAATTAGTAGCATGCATCTGCTTTTCCCATGGATGTTGGTTGTCAGAGGTCACAAAAGGGGATCACATGACCCCAGGACGTGCAACCGTCATAAATATGAGTCAGTTGCTGACCATGGGGAATGCTGAAATGGTCGTAAATGTGAAAAATGGTCATAACTCACTTTTTTCAGTGCTGTAGTAACTTTGAACGGTCATTAAATGAATGATTGTTAGCTGAGGACTCTCTGTACTCCAGATGGTGTGGAGGTACTTTCCTGATAGGTGTCCTTCACACACAAACTGCACAGTTCTGTTGTGTGAGACAACCCAGGAGCAAATACAGAAAACAGTGGTTTGTAATTAAAAAGGTGGTTTATCTAAAATATAATACAATTATACAACAGGAACAATACACGTGCTAAGAGCAGAATCCAACAAACCTTGATAACAGCAGGAAATAGAAGAGAGAGAAAGACTCCAGCAAGGCCTTCCCTTTTATACTCAAGCTCTTAAAGGGATACAGACTCCTGTGAGTCATTCCTAACATTGCATCATTCGTCTCACATTGTACAAGCTGGTTAGCTTCTAAATCATTACCTTGACACAAACAGGCCCAGACAATTGGTACAGACTCAGTGTAACATCCTCCTCAGAACATAACCTTTAATGACCGTTCCTGGCAGTCCCACCTGTCTTGAATGCTGAAGGATCTTGGGAGTTGTAGTTCAACAGCATCAGAGGAACCAGACGTTCCTCACAGTTTCTTTGCGACACCAAGCCAGGATGACCTTTAGCATAAGAATGGACAATCCTTTGGTGGCTGGAGCAGTGTTTTTTTTTTTCTTGTCTTATTTCCAATTGACAAGGATGTCTATGGAGATTCTCAGTCATCCAGGTCAAAGGTGCTTTTTCATAAGGCAACTGGACTTCCTTGTTTTTCTTTGAAGGCGTTTTGCTTCTCATCCAAGAAGCTTCTTCAGCTCTGAATGGATGGTGGGGAATGGAAGTATTTATATTCCTTGCAGACAGCTGGTCATTTGCATTCTTTAAGAGAGTCGCAATGAACGGATTTCCAGAAAACATTGCAGACTACAGGAACTGTTTGTGCTTAGGTTTGAGATGCAGACTACATAGACTCATCCCCAACTGCCCGTGCCTGTCGTCGATAGTGAAGGGACACAGGGCAGAAAACATCCTGCAGCCAAGAAGGCTCCAGACACATTTGCTGTACTCAGGTGACCCTGAGGACACAGGTAAACCTCCAAATGGCCTCAACGACTCCCTAAAAGAGTGCAAACGACCAGCTGACTTCAAGGAGTATAAGTCCTTCGATTCCCCACCATCCAGTCAGAGCTGAAGAAGCTTCTCGGATGACAAGCAAAACGTCTTCAAAGAAAAACAAGAAAGTCCAGTTGCCTCCTGAAAAAAGCACCTTTGGGACTCGACAAGGATATATCAGCAATGTGAGGGCAACACTTAGAGCTCCTCTTTCTGTTCTCCAAGAAAAGATGTGTAAGAGAAGACCACAAAGTATTCGCTCAGTCTATGCATAAAATTCATATCCTGCCAAAGGCACAAATCATCCTTAAATGTATAAAGGCACAGCTCCTTCAGGACTGTCCTAACATCTTCTGACTGGGTGTCCATATCCAGAAATCGTTTCCATCTATCCTGTCCTCCAAGCCCTGAATGCCCACCATCTCATCTGACAATTAATTCTGTGTTGCATTGTCTGAGGAAGAATTTTTCTTAGGCTTCAACAAGTTCTACAGGTAACCCTTGAATTACAACCATCACTGAACCTGCCAATGATGGTCATAAAGTGGGTCGTCCACGTGACTGACTTCATTTTTATGACTTCCTTTGCAGCAGTTGTTAAGCGAACACCATGGTCGTTTAGTGAAGCCATGGTTCACTATGGGGTGTTTTTTGCCAAAAACCAGAAGTAAACAACAGTTTTCAACAAAAAAGGTTATAAATTGTAATCACATGACTGCTGGATGCTTCAAACAGCCTTAAATGTGGGCCGGTTACTGAGTGCAATCAAATATAGTCATGTGACCACAGAGGCAACAGCCGTCAGAAGCTAGGAACTGTGTCATAAGTACCTTTTGGGGGGGTGTCTATTGTGACCTTGAACAGTCACTAAATGGTCATAAATTGAGGGCTACCTGTGGTAGCTGTTGACAACAGAACATCTCTTTCTAGAACAGGGGTCTCCAAACTTGGCCCTTTTATGACTTGTAGACTTCAACTTCCAGAATTCCTCAGCCAGCATGCCTGGCTGAGGAATTCTGGGAGTTGGAAGTCCACAAGTCATAAAAGGGCCAAGTTTGAAGACCCCTGTTCTAGACCATTCTTTATCATTTCCTTAATACCTATAGTTTCTTTTTTTGAAAAAAAAAACTGAACTGCCTAAAAGTTTGTTAGCTGTTGCTCATTAGGAGATTGTCTGATCTTCTGACCCAGTTTCCATTTTATATTCACTGCTGGCTGTTGTCCTGGAGGTATACCAATTTAACTGACACCTAAACAAACAAACAAACAAAATTATAAGAGTAGAAGAGAAACTGTTCCTCTGAGGTTGAACAAATGTATTTATCCGAGAATCCAGGGCACAGACTTTCTCAAAAGACCTTGGCTACCATCGTCAACTATTTAAACCCAACATTCTGCTTTTAAAAATAAAATAAAATAAAATAAAATAAAAAACTCAAGTAGGAGAAAGCCGTTTATTTTTCTAAAGGCCAAATGAACACACAATGGAATAAATACAACATTGAAAAGCAAAATGCAAGAAAGCAAATGCTGGTATTTGAGAACCTTTGGCAAATAAAATTTCCACTGTTAAGTATATGTACTAAATTGCAGCCAAATTCTTTTCTTTACAAAGAGATGTCTTGCATAAACACTGCTCTTTTTTAAAAAGACTTCAGCAAAAGCTTACCCTCTATTTTGATAAGCCTTCTATTCAAAACAAAACAAAAGAGACTTTTTTTTAAAAAATGAAAATAATCTCACTTAAAGAACTTTTAAGCCGGGTACGGGCCTGTTCAAACTGATACTTCTGTTCAACCATAACTACTCTGTTAGTGCACCTCCCTGAGGTTGAGACTCAAACAAAGGAAGAAGTAAAACTTGTTGAATTTATGGAGATTTTCCTTGACTTAAAAGAAACCTGCTTGCCAGTAAGCATGAAGACCTTCAGCTCATCAACAGAGTCACAGAAACATCTGGAAAATATGGCTTGAAGCTTAACACCTCAGAAACCAAGATCATGGTCGTCAGCAAACAACCCGTTAACTTACCACCAGTAAATTCAGAAGGAACACCACTAGAAAAAGTTGAAAGGATCACGCACCTCGGTTCTAATTTACATGAAAGCTGGGACATGACCGCTGAAGTAAAGACAAGGATAGAGAAAGCTCGAACAGCATTCTTCAAAATGAAAAAGGTCTTCTGCAGTCACGACATAAGCCTAAGACTGAAAATCAGGCTTGTCAGATGCTATATTTTTTCTATCCTGCTCTATGGACTAGAGAGTTGGTCTCTGACAGAAGGCCACCTGAAGAGACTAGAACCATTTGAAATGTGGATTTACAGGCGGCTGTTACGTATAAGCTGGCTTGACAAAATCAGAAATGAGGAGGTTTTAAGCCGCCTGGGAAAGCCAAGGGAAATCATCAAAACAATTAAAAAACGAAAGTTAGAATATTTCGGACATGTGATGCGACACCCAGAAAAATACGGCATACTCCATTTAATCCTCCAAGGAAAGATTGAAGGCAAACGAGGTCCAGGCAGAAGAAGAACATCATGGCTTCAAAATCTGAGGGACTGGTTTGGACAAAACTCAGCAGCACTTTTTTGTGCGGCTGCTGATAAAAACAGGATCGCCAATATGATCGCCAACGTCCGATAACTGATATGGCAGAAGAAGAAGAAGAAAAAGAAACCTTACAAGATTTCGGAATCAACATGTAGGCCAGCTTTTTACAACTTGAGGTGTTGAATTTCTCTTGTTGTGGTTCAGTTGCGATCAACTGTTCGCAACCCCATGGACCACCCCTGTCCTTTACTGTCTCCAGAGTTTGCCCAAATTCATGATGATACTATCTAACCATCTCATCTTCTGCTATCACCTTCTCCTTTTGCCTTCAATGTTTCCCAACATCAGGATCTTTTCCTCTCTCCTCATTTGGTGGCCAAAGTATTTGAGCTTTAGCTTCAGTCTCTGTCCTTCCAAAGGACAGTCAGGATTGACTTCCTTTAAGATTGACTGATTGGATCACCTTACAGTCCAAGGCAGGGGTCCCCAACCCCCGGTCCGTGGACCAATACCGGGCCACGGCATGCCAGCAACCGGTCTGCACACAAACAAGCAAAGCCCCATCCGCGAGATGCAGACAGCACACAAAACCACACACCCTCCGGTCCGTGGAAAAACCTTTCTCCACGGAACCGGTCTCTGGTGCCCAAAAGGTTGGGGACCTTTGGTACAAGGGACTCTCAAGAGCAGGGGTCTTCAAAGTTGGCCCTTTTATGACTTGTGGACTTCAACTCCCAGAATTCCTCAGCCAGCGTGCTGGAGGAGTTGAAGTCCACAAGTCATAAAAGGGCCACGTTTGAAGACCCCCTGCTCAAGAGCCTTCTCCAACTCCACAATTTGAAAGCAATTGGACTTCCGATGTTCCATAATTCCCAGTCAGCAAAGTCAGGAAATTTGACTTTTAGGGCTGTGTGCATTACACAATAAATGTAACGGAAATTGATTTATTGGTGCAATTTACTGTTTTATTATATATATATATATATCAATAGATGTTATAAAACAGAAATTTGCAGCAATCAATGTAACATTTATTTTCTGCTCACCCAGGTTATAAAGCAGGCCAGAAAGAAAATACATTGCTGTATCTCTATAAACCTCTGATTGCTGTAAGCTTCTGATTAAAAGAATGCCACGGGGGACTGAAATGTGGAATAAACCAACTTTATTGAAGAGAGTGGCTGGATTCACATATCATTCTAACTAAAATATGGTTCATTCCATTGTGCCTTGGGTGGTATCAGATACTAACCATCATGGTTTGCTGGTTAAGATTTACAACTTGAAGCATAAACCCAGGCAGCTGTGGCATATTCAACAAACCCTAGCTTACAAACCATGGCTTAATTTACCAGTAGTATTTCGGCAGTCATTCTGCTAATTAGAAGTCTACGGTTCTACATTTAGGCAAGAAAAACCAAATGTACAGGTATAGTATGGGTGGTATCTTGCTCAATAGTAGTAACTGTGAGAGGGATCTCGGAGTCCTAGTGAACAATCACTTAAATATGAGCCAGCAGTGTGCTGCAGCTGCCAAAAAAGCCAACACAGTACTAGGCTGCATTAACAGAGGGATAGAATCAAGATCATGTGAAGTGTTAATACCACTTTACAATGCCTTGGTAAGGCAACACTTGGAATACTGCATCCAGTTTTGGTCACCACGATGTAAAAAAGATGTTGAGACTCTGGAAAGGGTGCAGAGAAGAGCAACAAAGATGATCAGGGGACTGGAGGCTAAAACATATAAGGAATGGTTGCTGGAATTGGGGATGTCTAGTTTAATGAAGAGAAGGACGAGGGGGGACATGATAGCAGTGTTCCAATATCTCAGGGGCTGCCACAAAGAAGAGGGAGTCAAGCTATTCTCCAAAGCACCTGAAGGCAGGAGAAGAAGCAACGGATGGAAACTAATCAAGGAGAGAAGCAACCTAGAACTAAGGAGAAACTTCCTGACAGTTAGAACAATTAATCAGCGGAACAGCCTGCCTCCAGAAGTTGTGAATGCTCCCAACACTGGAAGTTTTTAAGAAGAGACTGGGCAGCCATTTGTCTGAAATGGTATAGGGTTTCGTGCCTGAGCAGGGGGTTGGACTAGATGACCTCCAAGGTCCCTTCCAACTTTATTATTATTGTTGTTGTTATTATTATTATTATTATTATTATTATTATTATTATTATTATTATTATTATTATTATTATTATTATTATTATTATTATTATTATTATTATTATTATTATTATTAAAGTCCATCTAACAGTAGTGGTATAATCTGGCCTATATTTAACATTTTATTAAGGAGAACAAATGAGGCAGTTTCTCAAAGGTTCTCTGAATATTATGTCCTCTGATTACTCCTCTGATTAATAAGCTTATTGTATCTCTGGTCACATTGCTGCATTCCTGCTCTCAGGTGCTCCCAAACAAGCTATTCAATCATCGGTTCCACCTAGTCCATTGTAGACAAGCAGACAAAGCTGTACAGGTAGTCCTCAACTTACGACACAATTGAGCCCAAAATTTCTCTTTGCTAAGTGAGGCAGTTGAGTTTTGCCCCATTTTGCGACCTTTCTTGCCACATCCGTTCAGTAAATCGCTGCGGTTGTTAAGCTGGTAACACAGTTGTTAAGTGACTCTGGTTTCCCCGTGGACTTTGCTTGTCAGGAGTTCGCTAAAGGGGATCACGTGACCCTGGGACACTGCAACCGTCATAAATGTGGGTCAGTTGCCGAGCCTCTGAGTTTTGATTACCTGACCAGGGGGATGCTGCAATGGTCATAAGTGTGAAAAATGGTTGTAAGTCACTTTTTTCCGGTGTCGTCGCAACGGTTACTAAATGAACTGTTGTAAGTCAAGGAGTACCTTTAATTTCTTGGGGCTTCCCCCCTCCTTGTTTTAAAGGTAGCATTGCTCCGACTATCCGTTTTTTTCAACGCCCCCAACAATTTCCTCTGGGAAGGATTTTACCGGTAAGCGTGTTTAAAAACGCTTCGAAAGTCACCGACGCCTTTGTTTGTTTTCCTCTTACTGGCTTTATCTAACAGCCGAGCCTTTAAACAGAACTGGGAACATAACATGCGATGAAGAGAGTGATGAAAAGCTTCATTTAAAGGGCAGTGGCTGTAATTGTCAAGTGTTTTGCGGGGTCCTCCCTGCTCTCTGAGCTTGGTTGTTTTCTGGCAGACATCTCATCACCAAACTAGGTAACGTCATCAGTGCTTACCCAGTTGGGTAATGAAACATCTGCAAGAAAACAGCTAAGCTCATAGACCGTCAAGGGCTCCAAAGTTCAACCCTGAGCTACAAATAATTCTCTTCTGTTAAGTGTTTTATTGACTCTGTCAAATAATAATAACAAGAACAACAAATGATGATGATGATGATGATGATGATGTTGTTGGAAGGGACCTTGGAGGTCATCTAGTCCAACCCGCTGCTCATTTCATACAAATGGCTGTTCAGTCTCTTCTTAAAAACTTCCAGTGTTAGAACATTCACAGCTTCTGGAGGCAGGTTGTTCCGCTGGTTAATTGTTCTCCCTGGCAGGAAATTCCTCCTCAGTTCTAGGTTGCTTCTCTCCTTGGTTAGTTTTCATCCGTTGCTTCTTGTCCTGCCTTCAGGTGCTTTGGAGAATAGCTTGACTCCCTCTTCTATGTGGCAGCCCCTTGATGGAGTCACATCTCATATGTCCGATAAATGTACAGTGTTGGCACTAGATGCATTGTCATCCCAAGAAATAACTTTTCCCATCTGCTTTTCGTCCTTGTCAACACCATGGTAAGCTAGGTGTGTGCAAAGGAATTATTTGCATAAAGCAAGGGGCCATTCCTAAATATCAAACAGGCTCCTTTCAGCAACAGGTGGAATAACCTCTTTCAAAGTTGGGTGCGTGCGTGTGCTTTAACCAAAGAGCTTGCCCCAAAGATGGCACTCCTTCATAACTAAAACACAAGCTGTTATATGATGTGATTGTGTTCATGCCACGTCAATTAAAGATTGAGTATCTGTATTCACAGGAACATGTTAATCTCAACTGATGTGAGGTTTAGAAAAAAAAACTTGTCAGAGGGAGACTGGAATAAGTTGCCTTGAGTTTCGAGAGGAAAGTCAAGATCTAAATCTGATTTTTTCCTCTTCTCCTAACAAGAAAACTCCCTTCTCTGTCAATTAACAATGCACGTTGTGATTCTGTTTGTCCAGCTGGCAAACTCTGTGATTTGGGCTATGTGTGCTTGTGTTTGCCAAGCCCTACCTCTTGTTCTGTGCTGCCACAAAGTAAGTTCTGTTTACTGACCAAAGATTGGAAAGAGGTTTCTTAGTATCCTATCCCTCATTGCACAGAGGGGATGTCATGTTAACTTGATGTAACAAAGAGAACAGAGAGATTTGGGTTATCTTAAAGTTTTTGCCAAATTGAGCTCAACTCTATGTGACTTCACAGACATATTGTACCTTTGTCACTCTCTTGGCAAAAATAGAGAAGCGGTTTGCTACATTTTTTTTTCTTGAAATTTTCTCTGGTCTCCTGTCCAACTACTAACCACATATTACAGGTGTTCCCAAACAGGGGTGCGAGACGATATTCCGGGGGGTGCGAAAACTTGGGTTTTCAAAATTATAGTCTATATGCATAATTCATTGCCGTTGTTTTGAACTTTTGTAAGGGGCGCGAGAATATATCAGAAGCGTTCTAGGGGTGCGGGGTATAGAAAAGGTTGGGAACCACTGACATATTATATACTTTTATTGATTTATCTAATTTATATAGCCTGCTTAACCTGCTTCCTAAACCTTCAGACTTGTATTTGAACTTGCTTAACGTTTTTTAGATTAACCAAGGTCACTTATGCATGCTACTCACTGAGTCTGTGCTCTCTTAACGATTAATGTGTTGATTACAGTTAGCCTTTAACTTATGACCCTAATTAGCACTGGAATTTCAGTCACTGTGGTCATTAAGTAGGTCATCACTGGACTTGACCCCAATGTTTACAACCATTTTTACTGTGACTGTTAATGAATCGTGCAGTCCTTAAGCAAATCTGGCTTTCCCGATTGATTTTGTTCGTCAGAAGCTGGCTGGAAAAGTCACACCTTGCTATCCCAGGATTGCAAGACATTGCAACCGTCATAAATGCAAGCCAGTCGTTACTGTGGCAGTGGTGCAATGGTCTGCAACTTCAAATAGGGGTTGTAAGTCACTTTTTCCAAGGCCAGTTGTAAGTTGAGGACTACTTATATGCCATTAAAGATAACCTCATTCCTCTTGGCTGGATTGGGGCCAGCCGTTGTTTATTCTCCAGGTTTTGCTGTATGAAGATCAGACACAACAGCTGTAAGCATTTTTATTAGTGGGCCCAATAGTAGCAAAGTCAAAGCCAAACCAAGATACCTGCATAGGGTGCAAAGGTGTGTGTGTATGTGTGTGTGTGTGTGTGGTGGGGATGCAGACCAAGCAAACAAGCTGAACAGGTTGTGCTGCTGTGATTTATCGCTGAGCCACCTTCCAGCTTTTGCTGGTGATTTGTGGTGAAGGCCAGGCCATATCACCACGGTGACATTTTTCACATCTTTCAGAAATCATTTTACTTTCCATGATGAAATTCCTTGCAGCATTCCATCTGTCATGCTAAAAGGCTCAAGCTTGTTTTGCGGAAGGGGTCTCTTTTTATTTTATTTTATTTTTTTAATGTCCTGGATTAATCAAACAAACCTTGCAAAACGTGCAGGCAAATGCTAAGAGAACGGAACAAGTACGACTTCTTGAACTGCACTTTTAAGTGCAATACTTTGAATGAAGAGCGGGCCACTTTTAAACATTTTTTTTTAAAGATTTTCTTTGGGTTTTTTTTGTTATAACAAAAATAATAATTAAATAAATTATTTTGAATAATAATTAAGAAAGGTGAGCTAGATGCACTTTGAAATGAAAAGTTCAATTTTAAAAAAATTACTGGCATACTTCCCCTCATTTTTTTTTTGAAACAGAATAACAGAGTTGGAAGGGACCTCGGTGGTCTTGTAGTCCAACCCCCTGCTCTGGCAGGAAATCCTATGCCATTTCAGACAATAAATGTCCAATCTCTTCTTAAAAACCTCCAGGGTTGGGGCATTCACAACTTCTGGAGGCAAGTTGTTCCAAACAAAGCTGAGATAAGAGCAATAAGCTAAATAGAGGTTGAATATAACCATGGTACGTTCTACTAAAAGAAATGCAGAATGTAGATGGGAAATTGGTCTACTGTTATTCCCAGCATCTCGGAGAAGCTTCAAAGTTTTAAAAAGCTTCAAAAAAATATCAGTACAACTGCCTTTCCTTGGCCCTCTGAATTCAGCCTAAGTATAGATGTGAAGCTTGATGATAGAAAAGAACAAAGATTGTCTACTGTCTATTTCTTGGTAGACATTTCCATCTAAAATTAGATCCATAGATCTGTTCTGTCTGTAATTCCATAGATCTCTGTTCCAATGTTCATGCAGCTCTGTCTGTCTGTCTGTCTGTCTGTCTGTCTGTCTGTCTGTCTCTCTCTCTCTCTCTCTCTCTCTCTCTCTATCTATCTATCTATCTATCTATCTATCTATCTATCTATCTATCTATCTATCTATCTATCTATCTATCTATCTATCTATCTATCTATCTATCTATCTATCTATCTTATCCATCCCTCCGTCCATCCATCCATGTGAGAGACAAAATACATTTTGGGCTGCCCAAAATTCATTTTCTAAAAACTGCTAGCACTTCACCTCCTATTTTTTTTTCTGCAGAGCTGGGTTGCAACAATCTGGGCGACCTAAATAAATGGCTAACAAGATTAAGAGTTTTCCATACCACTTTCCAGTATCTAGGTTTTGGCACCTGGGTCTGGTCACTATGATTTGTGTAATTTGATTGAATTTTAAACAAAGCAGGATGAGATTATGGATAGAGGGGAGAACCAGGAAATCCTGGATGTCTGTTACAAAGGAGGATTTCATATATAAGTTATACATCCTGTTACACACGGAAGTTACAACCTAGATAACGTATTAAAAGTGCCATTTTTAAAAAAACAAAAGTCCTGGGTTAATCAAACAAACCTTGGCAAAGATTCAGGCAACACAATGAGAAGTTTTGAGTACAATACTTTGTGGGAAGTCAGCCCCCCTAGAGAAGGAAATATTAAAAAGGGCAGAAAAATATATTTCCTCCAAGGATCTTAAAGAAGCAGGAAAGCATGCCCAGTTTTCTTAATAGCCCCAAGTCTGCCTCTCCCAAGCAGAAACCAGCCCTGTAGAAATGCAGATGCAGACCATTCAGGAAAGTTGGAGCTAGAAGATTAAGAAGACAAAGACCTAAAATCTGCATACCTCACCCAAACTCCAAGAGTCATTAGCCCAGCCCCAGAGAAGCAGGATTATGACCTTTGGGACATAATAAGATTAAACCACAGATACCAGAGGTCCAGAAAAGCACACTCAGACTCAGGTCAAAGTTCATGCCACAGGAACAGGAAACAACTCAAAACAAAAGGCTTCAGAGGCTATAAAAACCCACTCCCTACATGTGTTCCCTCTCTTTTCTGCCAGAGCCATCTTTCTGTCTGGCTCTCCTCTCCAATAAACTGCAACCTTCTTCCCAAAGCAGTTGCCATGTTTATTCCCAGCTTGGATGAACCAGGATGAAGACTTTTCTTCCAACAACTTTGAACGAAGAATGGGCCACTTTTAAAACTTTTCTTTTTAGATTTTTCTTTGGGGTTTTTTTTGTTTTAAATATTAGAATGGTGGTGGTAATGATGATGTTGAAAGGGACCTTTGAGGTCTTCTAGTCCAACCCCCTGCTCAGGCAGGAAACCCTATACCATTTCAGACAAATGGTTGTCTAGTCTCTTCTTAAAAACTTCAGGGTGATCAAGATAGCACTTAGCACTTAGACTTATATACCGCTTCACAATGCTTTACAGCCTTCTCTAAGTGGTTTACAGAGTTGGCATATTGTTCCCCAAAATCTGGCTCCTCATTTTACCAACCTTGAAAGGAGGGAAGGGTGAGTCAACCTTGAGCCGGTGAGAATCAAACTCCTGGCAGGTGTCAGTCAGCAGAATTAGCCTGCAGTACTGCATTCCAACCACTGCACCACCAGGGCTGCACTAGAAAAGACAAAATCGATTTTTGTGAATTTGTTGTATAAGAAAGTTGTAACTTGGAGGGAGAAGACAAAATAATCTCAAAACAAGAACAACAAAAAGTAGCAACATATTTCCATATCTGTTGCTTAGAAAATTACCTGGTGATATCTATAAAGCCAATAAAGATTCAGAGGAATATCTCCAGTATTGCATGAATTCCAAAAATATTTATTTCCATCTTGTAATTGTCACAGTACTATTCACCATGGAACACGTTCTTTTTTTACTGTAACATATTTTTATTTTATAATGTCCTAAGCAATTGAAATATATATATAACTTTCTGTTATAAACCTACTCAGTTGTTCATTTTGCACAGATGCCTTTATCATTATATCAGAAGATATACTCTTGTTATTGACCTCATGGCCTCCTCCTGATTTTCATTTAGTAGCAGCAAAGATGCTACTGTACCGTATTACGGAGCTTGGAAAGGTTTTAAAATATCTCTCCATAATTTTCTAATTGCCACATTAAGGATGAGGAGCATAAATCACTGCGCCATAAAGCTTAACCCTCAAGACTCTTTTTTCTGCTATGTATTCAAAATGGACTGTGATTAATATATACATATATGTATGTATGTGTATCAAGTCCAGGGAAAGTTTTTAAGAAGAGACTGGACAGCCATTTGTCCGAAATGGTATAGGGTTTCCTCCCTGAGCAGGGGGTTGGACTAGATGACCTCCAAGGTCCCTTCCAACTTTATTATTATTATTATTATTATTATTATTATTATTATTATTATTATTATTATTATTATTAAATCAGGAGATTCAAGCAGTTCAAACGAGTATAAAGATTTATTGCAAGTTTAAGCTCTCTACAAGAATTTGAACTACTAGCGGTCAAGGGAAATGAGCGGGAGATAAAGTCATTCAATTGGTCTGGACTTAGATATACAGGTAGTCCTCAACTTACGACCACAATTGAGCCCAATTTTTGTTGTTGTTGCTAAGCAAAACATTTGTTAAGTGAATTTTCCCCATTTTACGACCTTTCTTGCCACAGTTGTTAAGTGGTTAAGTTTGTTCAATGAATCTGGCTTCCCCCCTTGACTTTGCTTGTCAGAAGGTCACAAAAGGGGTTCACATGACCTCTGGGACACAGCAACCGTCATAAATATGAACCAGTTGCCAAGCATCTGAATTTTGATCACGTGACCCGTGGGGATGCTGCAACGGTCGTAAGTGTGAAAAATGATCATAAGGCACTTTTTTCAGTGCCGTTGTAACTTTGAACGGTCGCTAACTGAACTGTTGTAAGCCAAGGACTACGTGTGTGTGTGTGTGTGTGTGTGTGTGTGTGTGTGTGTGTGTGAGAGCGGGCATCAGAATTTCATTTTACTGGGTTCCAGCCATTGTGTACACAGAAAAGTGACAATAAAGGTTCGCTTATTATCACAAACTCTGCAGTAACAAAAATATATTTTTGACTCCGTGCTGGGGGAAAAGGAATTCTTTGTATGGGTGTATTAAATTCAATACAGCTAATTCCCTGCGTATTTAATACTTTCCTCTTTCTATCCCGTTAAAATGCAAAAATTGATGGCCAATTTTGGAGAGTTCCAAATACAGGGAGGCAGGGGGCTGTAGAGGCCACCCAGAGGCTTAACTGAACCAACCTTAAAAGAGGAAAAACTGTTAAACTAAGCAACTTAAAACACAGTTTGTGTGGGGGGCAAATTAAGGTTTGTCTGTTGTGCATGGCAGGTGAAGTTTTTCTGCACCTTTCCACCTACTTTTAATTCTGTTACATGCACTTTTGTTATGAACAGCCAATAAAAATAAAACAGATACCATTGACGAAAGACTCCGTGAAATGCTTGGAAAGCTAGACTTCACATGGCACAACTGGACTTTGGTTAGCCAAAAATCACAATAAACATTCAGTCGGTCAGTCATAACAGTTGTTCACCATTCAGCTAGCCAGAGATGCAGATCATTTTATGACATTGCAAGTGTTTATATACATTTTTTTGCAATTCAGGAAGGACTCGTTGGGAGGAAGAGAAGAATAACAGGGTTGGAAGGGACTTTGGAGATCTTCTAGTCCAACCTCCTGCTCAAGCAGAAGACCCTGTACAGTTTCAGACAAATAGTTGCCCAATCTCTTCCTAGAGTTTAATTTGCATTCATTTAAAACAAGAATTAGAACATAAATGTTGCAACTATATATTAAAAGGCACAGTAAAACCGTTCCTTTTTAAAAAAATCTTTTGTGTTTCCAGGAGGGAAAAGAAATTCCATCAGTTTATAACATTAAGGTTGCGACTTCCTATTCCTGATGATCTTACTTTGTATGAATTCTAAGCAATGACTAGATAGATAGATAGATAGATAGATAGATAGATAGATAGATAGATAGATAGATAGATAGATAGATAGATAGATAGATAGATAGATAGATAGATAGATAGATAGATAGATAGATGGATGGGTGGGTGGGTGGGTGGGTGGGTGGGTGGGTGGGTGGGTGGATGGATGGATGGATGGATGGATGGATGGACGGATGGACGGATGGACGGATGGACGGATGGACGGATAGATAGATATAGGAAGGTAGACAGATAGACAGACAGATAGATGTAGGAAGGTAGACAGACAGATATAGGTAAGTAGGTAGGTAGGTAGGTAGATAGATAGATAGATAGATAGATAGATAGATAGATAGATAGATAGATAGATAGATAGATAGATAGATAGATAGATGGATGGATGGATGGATGGATGGATGGATGGATGGATGGATGGATGGATGGATGGATGGATGGATGGATGGAAGGACGGACAGATAGATAGATAGATAGATGTAGGAAGGTAGACAGATAGACAGACAGACAGATAGATGTAGGAAGGTAGACAGACAGATATAGGTAAGTAGGTAGGTAGATAGATAGATAGATAGATAGATAGATAGATAGATAGATAGATAGATAGATAGATAGATAGATAGATAGATAGATAGATAGATAGATAGATAGATAGATAGATAGATAGATAGATAGATAGATAGATAGATAGATAGACGGACAGATAGATAGATGTAGAAAGGTAGACAGATAGATATAGGTAAGTAGGTAGGTAGATAGATGATAGATAGATAGATAGATAGATAGATAGATAGATAGATAGATAGATAGATAGATAGATAAGAAAGAAAGAGAAAGAAAGAAAGAAAGAAAGAAAAAGAAAGAAAGAAAGAAAGAAAGAAAGAAAGAAAGAAAGATTTTAAGGAAAAGAGTATTTTTCTTACCTAAGCCTGCGTTTGCTAAAATGAAAATTACAATACTTTTGTTTTGATTCAATTTTCAGAAGGAGAAAGCAGCAGCTGTTCAAGGAGAAGAAGAGAAGAAGGAAAAATGAAAAGACATATTTTTGCCCTGCCTGCTTGCAGACGAAGAGGGGAGAACATTTGCTTTCCTTTCATAGCTCCAGAAGACCACCTCAAGGGCTGTTCCTTCGAGTAAACGGCTGCCGGTGGCTAAACAAGGATTTTAGATCCCTTTTTTAAATTCCCACCTCTACTCATCTTGAACCCCTTGTGTAAAGGAACCGACCGATCTGTCAAAAATGATGGCCTTTCGGAACAAGGGCCTGAAAATGTTCACTCTTGCCTTACTTTTCATCATCACCATCACGTCGTTCCTGCTCAACTACACCAACAACGTGGTGTCCACGTCTTGGGATCCCAAGCAGATCGCTTACCAGTTTTCCGAGCAGGTTAAAAAACTGCTGAAATATTCCAGGAGGCCCTGCAGTTGTGACACCTGCATTTTGGAACAGACCTCAGCCTGGTTTGACGAAAGGTTCAACATAACTATGCAACCCTTCTTAACCACTCAAAATGCCTTCCTGCCCCAGGAGAACTACAAATGGTGGCTGGTGAGTAGGAGGGAGAGGAGGTCTATGGCGATTCTCAGTCATCCAGGTCATGAGCAGGGGGTTGGACTAAAAGACCTCCACGGTCCCTTCCAATTCTGTTATTCTATTCTGTGGTTGTCCCACATTCTGTGCTTTTTTTCATGAGGCAACTGGACTTCCTTGTTTTTCTTTGAAGACGTTTCGCTTCTCATCCAAGAAGCTTCTTGGAAGCTTCAAGGAGGCCATCTATGTCAAAATTGAACAGTCCTCTCTCAACAGAGGGGGAGGGATACAGCATAGGGAAAGAGAGTACAGGTTTTAGATGCACTCCAATAATACCCCAGGTGTAGCACCATAAGTGGAGTACTACTCTACCTATGAAAGAGGGCAGTGATCATCTTAAGATCAACAACAAATTGCATATTCTTATGCAGGGGTCTCCAAACTTGGCAACTTTTAAGACTTTTGGACTTTGACTCCCAGAATTCCCCAGCCAGCATGGTTGGTTGAGGAATTCTGGAAGTCGAAGTCCACAAGTCTTAAAAGTTGCCAAGTTTGGAGACCCACCTGCTCTTATGGATCAAATGAGCATGGCTCATCTAAGTCAGAAGCCTTTATGAAGAGCTTAGAACTTTGTCACTGGATGCCTTCTGACTTCTGGGTCTTCAAACTATTCAGAATGTCACAGTGAGTCCCCCCAAATCTTCTCTGCAGAAACTCCAGGGAGAGAGAAGTCCCAAGACCATGAATGAGACCGTCCAGGAACTCTTCAGCTTCATTCCAGGAGACTGGGAGCAATTTTTGGACAGGAGCAGTTCGCGTTGTCGGAGGTGTGCTGTTGTAGGAAATTCAGGGAATCTTCGGCAGTCACAGTACGGCCAGGAGATTGATGCTCATGACCTGGTGTTTAGGTAAGTAGCTGCAAGGCCCTGGGTTCAAGTAAAATCCCTCCTGGAGAGAGAGTAGCCTCCATCCACAGAAAGCAATAGTAAGATGAGGGGTTATCTTCTTTGCACATGGCAACCATCCTTTGGAGAAAGCAGAAGAAGCCATAGCAGAAGAGAATCCCACTTGTACACAGTTGCCCTCCATCTCTTTCCCATTCGTTTTCTTAACAATCCTCCTTTTCTGCTCATGCCCTGCCAGGTATGGACAAATGGTATCCA
The DNA here is from genome assembly GCA_023970755.1 of Azemiops feae. NCBI lineage: Eukaryota > Metazoa > Chordata > Lepidosauria > Squamata > Viperidae > Azemiops > Azemiops feae. The sequence goes on along the minus strand of JALGBA010004102.1, from coordinate 521,489 downwards.
AGAAACAAATAACTTAATCCTCTTTGACCCAATTGTTGCCGGTTCTTTTAGGCCAGGGATTTTCAAACTTGGCCCTTTTATGACTCGTGGACGTCAACTCCCAGAACTCCTCAGCCAGGCACGCTGGCTGAGGAATTCTGGGAGTTGAAGTCCACAAGTCATAAAAGGGCCAAGTTTGAAGACCCCTGTTTTAGGCCACGGGAGCCCTCCACCCCTGCCAAAATGTTAAAAAAAAATTCTCAAAATCAACATTTTTCCCCACCTCAAGCACAAAGTCCAGAAACGGTTTCCAAGTAGAAACAAAAGCAGTTATATTCTTTTCTTTAATCAAAATGGTTAATTTAGCCCCATCTCTGCTAACTCCATCAGCTTTCGTAGCCACTCATCTATGTTTCGGGAACCGAAATGTCCTTCCATTTTTGTGCGTAGAGTATCCTTGCTGCCGTCAACCTGTATAAGATCAGAATTCCCCCAAAAAAATTTCCAAGTCTTTTTCCATGAAGCCCAAAAGAAAAGTTTCTGGTCTTATTTTTACATTCACTTTAAGGCATTTTCTGTATTAGAATATGAATCCTGCTCCAATATTTCTTTGCTTTATCGCAGGTCCACCATAAAGGGTAAAAGATTTGCTGTTATAGAAATAGCTAGTTTATAATATTATGGAAAAGTAAAAAGTTGATGTTAATGCCTTATTCCAGAGGTCCCCAACCTTGTGGGCACCAGGGACCAGTTCTGTGGAGAAAGGTTTTTCCAACGGACCGGAGGGTGCGTGATTTGTGTGCTGCCTGCATCCCACAGATGGGGCTTTGCTTGTTTGTGCGGACCGGTTGCTGGCATGCCGTGGCCTGGTACCGGTCCACAGACCAGGGGTTGGGGACCCCTGCCTTATTCTAACTGCAAGGAAGTCAGAAGTAAATGCCTTTCCCCCCCCTCTTCCACACTTCTCTCTTTCCCTTCCCCTCCCCTCCCCCTTGTTTCCCGCTACTTGCTTTTGTATTTTTGTATTTTATACTATTAAGCGAATAAAAAATAAAAATAAAGAAATATCATGGATACCTTTGAATTATTTCAAAATTTCAAAAAAAAATAATCAGCAAAGATCTCCCAAATCTAGCCTTGCTCAAGTGGATTTGCACAGATAAATGCAGCATGCAGATAAATCAAGAAAACGGTCTATTCAAATAGCAAACTTCGATCTTTACTTATCACTTGCCTTAATCCCCAGGAACAATGTTTTTCTTGTCCTTGTCATTTTCTTGTCATAGCTTAACCGCTATTGTTCTCCTTTGATTTGAACAAGTTACAAGCTGCCTCTAGGAAATGATGTTTTCTAACCACAGCTTCAAATAAGAGCCGCATTCCTGTCTTTCAAATCAAGAGGTGTTGCATATATCGGGTTGTCCTTGACTTATAATCATTTGTTTAGCCACCGTTCAAAGTTACAAGGGCATTGAAAAAAGTGACCTATGGCTGTTTTCCACACTTAATGAACCTTGCAGCAGTCTCTGTGATCAGAGGTTTGGCAACTCAACCATATTTATGACAGTTGGGAGTATCCCGGAGTCATGCGATCACCTTTTGCAACCTTCTGACAATTCAAGTCAATGCGGAGGCCAGAGTCACTTAACCACCATGACTTGACCTACAACTGCCGTGGTTCATTTGGCAACTGTGGCAAAGAGAGAAGCAACCTAGAACTAAGGAGAAACTTCCTGACAGAACAATTAATCAGTGGAACAGCCTGCCCCTAGAAGCTGTGAATGCTCCAACACTGGAAGTCTTTAAGAAGAGATTAGACAGCCATTTGTCTGGAATGGTATAGGGCAGGGGTAGGCAACCTTGGCTCTTTTATGACTCGTGGACTTCAAGTCCCAGAATTCCTGAGCCAGCCACGCTGAGGGAAAGGGAGAGGTTTCCATGCTTAGCCAGACTGGCTCAGGAATTCTGGGAGTTGAAGTCCACGAGTCATAAAAGAGCCAAGGTTGCCTACCCCTGGTATAGGGTTTCCTGCCTGAGCAGGGGGTTGGACTAGATGACCTCCAAGGTCCCTTCCAACTTTATTATTATTATTATTATTAAGGTCATAAAACGGGGCAAAATTCATTTCACAACTGTTTTAGCAACAGAAATTTTGGGCTCAATTGTGGTCGTAAGTCAAGGAGTAAACCCCAAGTATGAGTGTTCCTCTTCTCGTTGACTGATCCTTCTTCTCATTCCTCAATTTCCCCCCCCCTTTTTTTTTTTTTGCCTGAAGAATGAACAAAGCCCCAACAATGGGCTTCGAACTGGACGTCGGCAGCAAAACAACTCATCACTTTGTCTACCCGGAGAGCTATCGAGAACTAGGGGAGACAGTCAACATGATTCTCATCCCGTTCAAAATCTTAGACTTGCGTTGGGTCATCAGTGCCCTCACAAACGGCACCATCAATCAGTAAGTAGACCTGAGGAACAAGAAGACTTGGCCAATCGTAGATTCTTCTGCATGTTGAGTTTTTTCCTCAGGTAATGCAGATGTAAGATGGCAATACTGAAAAAGTCTGGGGGAAATGGACCGGAGGGTGCGTGGTTTGTGTGCTGCCTGCATCCCACAGATGGGGCTTTGCTTGTTTGTGCGGACCGGTTGCTGGCATGCCGCGGCCTGGTGCCGGTCCACAGAAGCAATGGATGGAAACTAATCAAGGAGAGAAGCAACCTAGAACTAAGGAGAAACTTCCTGACAGTTAGAACAATTAACCAGTGGAACAACCTGCCTCCAGAAGCGGTGAATGCTCCAACACTGGAAGTTTTTAAGAAGAGACTGGACAGCCATTTGTCTGAAATGGTATAGGGCAGGGGTAGGCAACCTTGGCTCTTCTATGATTCGCGGACTTCAACTCCCAGAATTCCTGAGCCAGCATGGCTCAGCTTGAAAACCTCTCCCTGTCCCCTCAGCATGGCTGGCTCAGGAATTCTGGGAGTTGAAGTCCACAAGTCATAAAAGAGCCAAGGTTGCCTACCCCTGGTATAGGGTTTCCTGCCTGAGCAGGGGGTTGGACTAGATGACCTCCAAGGTCCCTTCCAACTTTATTATTATTATTATTATAATAAACCCTCTCGCTAAGTTTCTAAAATTGCTGGAAAGCCGAAGTAGGGAGTTCTAAACTTTGGGAAAATTAATATATAATATAGGTAGTCCTTGATTTACAGCAGTTCGGTTAGTGACCGTTCAAAGTTACAACAGCATTGAAAAAAAGTGACCCGCAACCATTTTTCACAGTTGCAACCTTTGCAGCATCCCCATGATCGCGTGATCAAAACTCAGATGTTTGGCAACTGGTTCATACTTAACGACCGTTGCTCTGTTCCAGGGTCAGGCGATCCCCTTTTGTGACCTTCTGACCAGCAAAGTTAATGGGGGAAGCCAGATTCACTTAACAACCAGGCTACTAACTTATCAAATGTAGTGATTCACTTAACAACTGTAGGAGGAAAGCTTGTAAAATGGAGCAAAACTCAATTAACAAATGTCACACTTAACAACAAAATTTTTTAGGCTCAATAGTGGTCATACGTCGAGGACTACCTGTACAGGTAGTCCTTGACTTACAACAGTTCAGTTAGTGACCGTTCAAAGTTACAGTGGTATTGAAAAAAAGTGACTTATGACTGTTTTTCACATTTACGACCGTTGCAGTATCTCTGTGGTCACAAGATCAAAATTCAGACTCTTGGCAACTGACTCATATTTATGACGGTGGCAGTGTCCCGGGGTCATGTGATCCCCTTTTGTGACCTTCTGACAAGCAAAGTCAAAGGGGAAGCCAGAGTCACTTACTAATTTAACAGCTGCTATGATTCCCTAAACAACTGTGGCAAGAAAAATCGTAAAATGGAACAGAATTCACTGAACAAATGGAGCTTTTGTTTAGATAGTAGGAAGGTGAGATCCTTGCTGTTCTTTGAGCTTGGCAGTTTTCTTGCAGATATTTTTCATTATCAAACTAGGTAACACCTTCTGTGCTACAAGGGAGTGTGGTTTAATCTCTGTTTATATACAAGTGGCTTGACTTGTCAGTGTCTATGGGAATATTCTTGGTGGCTCCTTGAGTAGGCTGTTGTTTCCTGCTAGCTTGTTTGTCTGAGTTGGTAGTTTTCCTTAATTGGTGTATTATTTACTTGTTGCTTGTTGGTCTAGTGCAGGGGTAGGCAACCTTGGCTCTTTTATGACTCATGGACTTCAACTCCCAGAATTCCTGAGCCAGCCATGCTGAGGGGAAAGGGAGAGGTTTCCAAGCTGAGCCATGCTGGCTCAGGAATTCTGGGAGTTGAAGTCCACGAGTCATAAAGCGGCCTAGGCCTAGGCCAGAGGTAGGTAACCTTGGCTCTTTTATGACTCGTGGACTTCAACTCCCAGAATTCTGAGCCAGCCGTGCTGAGGGGAAAGGGAGAGGTTTCCAAGCTGAGCCATGCTGGCTCAGGAATTCTGGGAGTTGAAGTCCATGAGTCATAAAAGAGCCAAGGTTGCCTACCCCTGGTCTAGTGTTAATCTTGGTGTTAATCTCTGTTCCATCTGGGTGTTGATTGCTGGTGAGGTGTTGCTGATGTTACTTATGCACTGATGATGTTATCTATTTTGGTCATGAAACATCTGCAAGGAAACCACCAAGCTCAGAGAGCACCAAGGATCCCACAGTTGAACCCTGAGCTACAAATATTCTCTTCTATCAGTATGACAGGTGTTTATGAAACACACCTTAACAATTTCTCAAAGGCTTCTATCTACTCTAATGATCACTGCTGCCTTCTGGGATTCTTAAGTGTCTCAAAAATTAGAAGCTGAGCTACAAAAGCAAAACATTTTCAAGGGAAAACTAGCCAGCCTTCTCTTATTGTTCTCTTCTGGGTGAGAGAACACTGTTCATCTGATCAAATTAAATGAAGAATGTTCCTCTTTTCAGCTATTTTATATTAATGGTCATTCATCCTCATAGTTCCCATAAGTTCTGCATTGCATGAAAATGTGTTTTTTTTCCTTGTGATTTTCCTCGAGTATCTTCTACTCTATCTATAACACCAAGAGGCTAAGCTAGGACCGCTGTTAGCTTAATGTCAACACTGGGGAAAAAATGTTTCTTAACAGATTTTACACTAAAAGCACACATACGTATAAGCACACACGCAAACTTGGTGGGAACAATGGAGTCACAGTAGTGCTTCCTTGTTGTCCAGGAAACACTTTTTGCATTGCGCACAAGGGGATATTAATATGCATTGGAATTTGTATTTCATCTACTCAGCAAAAGGGCGTTTCAGGACAAGGATCTCGTGATCTAAATTGTGTACAGGGAAGGTTTTAAATTTTTTCTTCTTTGTAAGATCCAAAACTTGTTTTCAGGACAGCGATGCAAAAGATGTGACAAGTTGCAAAGTTTTCATCATTTGCAAAGTCCGTGTCTTTTGACCAAACAAGGAAAGATAATGTCTTCTCCTCCCATTGTTTGCTCTTCTGTTGTTTATTCCAAAATCCATTGACAAACATTCTTTGGCAATTTTTCCTATTGCTTTGTTTGTGTAAATTTTGGCAGCATCCAACTTGGATCAGTCACCAGGTTTAGTGTTCTGAGCTTTCGGATTCGTGCTGTGTGCTATTCATGCTTTGGGTATTCGGTGTGCGATATTTATATGGCGCCTGGTTGTATGTGGCTTTTTTAGCCACACCCAACCAGGCAACATATAAATGCCACACACAAAATAGCCCAAAGCACACACACTGCTAGAGAGATTCCCTGAGGATGGGCTCCAGCATGAATCAGAAGATAAAACCCTGGTCCCAGTGACCGACCCAGATCGGATCCTGCAACATTACCCTGGGACACGTATATATTGGCCTTCATTCGTATCAATGTTTGTTTATTTCCAAGGTTAAAATGCAGACAAAAAGAAAAGAGAGAAAAATTACAATACAAAAACAGAAACAAATAAAAAAGTGTATGAAACAAAATTATCAAGCATACACAGAAAATGTCCCCTCTGGTTGAACACTGATAAATATATTTCAGCAACAGGAATAATAATAATAATAATTAATAATAATAACAATAATTAATGATGATGATAATAATAATAATAATAATAATAATATAATAATAATAATAATAATAATAATAATAATAATAATAATAATAATAATAATAATAATAATAATAATAATAATAATAATAATAATAATAATAAAGTTGGAAGGGATCTTGGAGGTCATCTAGTCCAACCCCCTGCTCAGGCAGGAAACCCTATACCATTTCGGACAAATGGCTGTCCAGTCTCTTCTTAAAAACTGGAGCATTCACCGCTTCTGGAGGCAGGTTATTCTACTGGTTAATTGTTCTAACTGTCAGGAAGTTTCTCCTAGTTCTAACCCAGGGGTAGGCAACCTTGGCTCTTTTATGACTCGTGGACTTCAACTCCCAGAATTCCTGAGCCAGCCATGCTGAGGGGAAAGGGAGAGGTTTCCAAGCTGAGCCATGCTGGCTCAGGAAACCCTATACCATTTCGGACAAATGGCTGTCCAGTTTCTTCTTAAAAACTTCCAGTGTTGGAGCATTCACCGCTTCTGGAGGCAGGTTATTCTACTGGTTAATTGTTCTAACTGTCAGGAAGTTTCTCCTTAGTTCTAGGTTGCTTCTCTCCTTGATTAGTTTCCATCCGTTGCTTCTTCTCCTGCCTTCAGGTGCTTTGGAGAATAGCTTGACTCCCTCTTCTTTGGGGCAGCACCTGAGATATTGGAACTCTGCTATCATGTCCCCCCTCATCCTTCTCTTCATTAAACTAGACATACCCAATTCCAGCAACCGTTCCTTATATGTTTTAGCCTCCAGTCCCCTAATCATCTTTGTTGCTCTTCTCTGTACTCTTTCTAGAGTCTCAACATCTTTTTTACATTGTGGTGACCAAAACTGGATGCAGTATGCCAAGTGTGGCCTTACCAAGGCATTGTAAAGTGGTATTAACTATTCCCTTTCCCTTGCAAAACAGGACCCCTATCTATAAACACCTACATCTATGTTTGCAAAATTGCTATATGACATTAAAAATATCACAGTTCTAGAAATCTATTATCAGTCAACCAATCTGATCTACTATCTATCTACTTTATATAAAAAAAAAGGTTAACATGAAGCCCTAACTACAAAAATTGGCAATTTTTCGTAAATTAATCTTAAAAATTGCTTAGACTGCGTGGTATGTACCAGTCCCAGCAGAGATACTTTTCACATCAACAACCAACTGGACTTTTTCCAATGAGGGGATCTATATTATGCAGTAAACAGTTGCTAGAAATCGAAGCAAAATCTTTCCTTTATTACAGTTTATGAGAAGGCTCAGAACTCACATATTTTTCCAGGCCTTTTAGTGTTACTGCCTGCAGTTTTTGTGCTTTATAAGTGTTGGGTCTATTGCTACTTTTATAGGGGTTTTTTTTATTGTATCTTGTAATCTAGCCAGAATCACTGAGGGAGAGTGTGCAGTGGCCAACTTTCCTAAAAGAATAAATCAAATAGGAGGAATACTAGCGAGCTGCATGCATTTTGGAATGGGAACCATTGGGGAATTAAACTGGAAATTAGGATAGGAACCATCTTTGATTATACAGGTAGTCCTCGACTTACAGCAGTTCATTTAGTGACTGTTCAAACGGCACTGAAAAAAGTAACTTAGGACCGTTTTTCACACTTACAACCGTTGCAGCATCCCCCTGGTCATGTGATCAAAATTCGGATCCTTGGCAGCTGCTTCATACTTACGACGGGTGCAGTGTCCCGGAGTCACGTGATCCGCTTTTGCAACCTCCTGACAAGCAAAGTCCATGGAGGAGCCGGATTCATTTAACAACCGTGTTACTCACTGAACAACTGCAATGAGTCACTTCACAATTGTGGCAAGAAAGGACATCAAATGGGTCAAAACTCGCTTAGCAAATGTCTCACTTAGCGACATAAATTTTGGGATCGATTTGTGGCTGTAAGCTTCCGGGAACAGGATAAATGGCAAGAAGAGAATGGCAAAGATTTTATTTCAAAACTAAGGAAAGTTCCCTTTTAAAGAAGGGATAAATAAGCTTCTTTTAAAAGGAGAGTGCATATATGCAAGAGCTGCAGCTAAGCCAGAATGCGAAAGACGCTTCCGTGAAAGGGAACGTAAACTGAATTAGCTGGCTGGGGAATTATGGGAGTTGTAGTTAAAGGAGTTGAAGATAGAAACTGGAGACAGACTCCATACTACCAATCCATGCTCACCCTAAGATTTTGTTCCTCTGGTGCATATCTTTAAAGGGAGTGTAAAGGTAGTCCTCCAATTACGCTGATTCATTCGGCCCCATCCCTTGCACACCATGCTCCACATCCTGACTGCAATGGGGAGCGATGGGATTGCATGAGTGCCTTGCTTAATCACAGCAACAACTTAACTTAATGATCATAATTCTGGGTTCCAGTTGCAGTCATAAATCAAGGACTACCTGTATTTTTCAAATTCATGTTCTACCTTTGATTGGGTCCTCCCAAAGGTGCTTTTTCAGGAAGAAAACTGGACTTTCTTGTTTCTCTTTGAAGATGTTTCGCTTCTCATCCAAGAAGCTTCTTCGGCTCTGACTGGATGGTGGGGGAATGGAAGGATTTATACTCCTTGCAGACAGCGGGTCATTTGCCTTCTTTTAGAGCAGTGGTGGCGAACCTATGGCACGCGTGCCAGAGGCGGCACTCGGACCCCTCTCTGTGGGCACACGTACCATCGCCCCAGCCCCGCCTCCTCCCACGGCCCCCTCCTCACCAGCAGCCCCCCCAGAGGAGAGCCGCCCCCGGGCACGGCCCACGTGAAGCAGCGCAGCCAAGGACATGGCAGCCGGGCAGCGGGGACAAGACTCCGCCCTTGCGGCCCGTCATGCACAGATGATGCTGCGGGGCACGGGCAGAGGGCGTGGCCGCCATGGCGCTGCTGGGCTACCTGGGTGATCTGTGGCAGGCCGTGGAGGTGGTGGGTGGCCCAGTGGGCAGGGCGGAGCGGGGACGGGGGGGCGGTTTTGGGGCACTCGGTCTCTAAAAGGTTCACCATCACTGCCCCGGAGGGAGGCGGGGCCAGGCTGCTCCCCTCCGCCTCTCCACATGCGCCTGCGCTCTCGCTCTCTCTCGGCCGTGAGGGGGGGGCATGAAATCGCTCTGATGGCATAGATCCGGGCAGCAGAGGCCATGCCCACCCAGCGGGCCACGCCCACCTGGCACCCAGCGATACATAAATGGGTTTTGGGTTGCAATTTGGGCACTCGGTCTCTAAAAGGTTCGCCACCACTGTTTTAGAGAGTCGTTGAGGCCACCTGGAGGTTTACCTGTGTCCTCAGGGTCCCCTGAGTAGTGCAAATGTGTGTGGAGCCTTCTTGGCTGCAGGATGTTTTCTGCCCTGTGTCCCATTGGATTCCCTAGTTGTAAGCAACAGTCTTGTTGGGATACTAAATTCAGAATTAAGGTTGCTTTTTCGTTCCAATGTAAGAAGCGGTAAGCTTTGTCTGACTAGACTATATTTCTCTCTTTGACAGCACATACATTCCTGTTCCTCGGAAGATCAAGGTCAACAAAGACAAGGTGAGTTGTGGGTTACACTCATTCCAGAAGGTTCTTTCTCTGTAAGGAAAGGGCAAATCCAGATCACCATCACTCCGAAGAGAACGGTCGCTCTTTCATTCATTTTCAGGTTTCAGTCATGAAGTTAAATTCAGTGCTCCATCACTGGAGGTTTTCAAAAATAGATTGGACAACCATTTGACTGGGATGGTATAAGATCTCCTGCTTTGAGCAGGGGGTTGGACTAGAAGACCTCTGAGGATCCTTCCAGCCTTATGATTCTACGTTCCATTAAGGGATTGGGTATATTTAGAGTCTCAAGAGGGGGGGAATATGATAACCCTCTTCAAACATCTGAAAGGATGGAGAAGATCAGAAGAGTTGTTCTAGTACAGGGGTAGGCAACCTTGGCTCTTTTATGACTCGTGGACTTCAACTCCCAGAATTCCTGAGCCAACATGGCTCAGCTTGGAAACCTCTCCTTTTCCCCTCAGCATGGCTGGCTCAAGAATTATGGGAGTTGAAGTCCATGAGTCATAAAAGAGCCACGGTTGCCTACCTCTGGCCTTAGGCCTAGGCCGCTTTATGACTCGTGGACTTCAACTCCCAGAATTCCTGAGCCAGCCATGCTGAGGGGAAAAGGAGAGGTTTCCAAGCTGAGCCATGCTGGCTCAGGAATTCTGGGAGTTGAAGTCCATGAGTCATAAAAGAGCCAAGGTTGCCTACCCCTGCTCTAGTATGAAGAACAGAAGAGTGGATCTAAGTTATAGGAAAGCATATTATGATTGATTGTTGGCAGGGACAAATCATATGGAGCCCATTCCTCAGAAAGATTATGGAGTCTCCTTCACTGGAAAGGTTTGATCAGAATCTGGATAGCCATCCATTAGATACGTTTTAATTTGAATGCCTGCATCACGAGGTTGACTAAGGGGCCCTTCCACCTCTACTGATTTGATGCAAGTACTGTATATTGGATAGCATAATATAATAAAACAAACTTTTTTAAGAAAGGGGAAAATCCTTGTTCCTCTTCCTATGCACAGTTTGTTCAAACAAAGGAGGGCTGCAGGAAACTCATTTACTTTGAAATCTGTGAAAGATAAAGGCGAAGCATTTGGCAGAAGATCAGGTTAGTAAATAAAATATGTTTTGGATTGCACAGAAGCTCCCTCTTCGGGTTTTTCGCTTGCCGCTGTCTAGTAGCTTCAGATGTTCAAACAAGCTTCAGTGTAACAGCTACATAGCAGGATATCCTTGGTTGCATACATTAAAATGCAAATCAGGTTTGTCTCTCTTCCTAAGTGGATGGAACAACCCTTATTTTGGCATCCAAAGATACACACAACACACCCTTTAACACACACCCTTGTTCAGGAGTAACCTATAGGATGCCTAATATGGAGATTCAGAAGTGAAAGTTCAGCTTCCCAGCTGACTGGCTGAAGTCACAGAACTCAACTTGGTTGAAATAGGTAGACTGAGAAAGTTGTAAATTCAGGTGAGTTGAGTTCCACCATATGCTGGACTAGAGAAAATTGGGAGTTTGGTAATTATTGTTCATTGCATGATAGGATATGTTCGTGGTACTGTAGAAAGCCCAACATCCATCTTAGCGTGTGATGTGACCAAGGTCATCATGAAACACCATCGTAACAATTTATTTCCATGGGGATAGCATTTTATGTGAATGCAGGAAGCGTGTGTTGCTAATCCAAGGCTAACGTGGTGTGTGAATCCCATGACTGTGTCAGAATGTCTGTGTAGATGGTCAATCATCCAGGTCATGGTTGTCCCAAAAGTGCTTTTTCCAAAGGACAACTAGACTTTTATGGTTTTTCTCTTTGAAAAACGTTTCGCTTTTCATCCGAGAAGCTTCTTCAGTTCCAAACTGAACTTCAGAACTGAAGAAGCTTCTTGGATGAGAAGTGAAACGTTTTTCAAAAGAAAAAGAAAAACCAAGAAAGTCCAGTTTTCTTTTGAATAAAGTACCTTTGGGACATTATTGTGGTAGAATGCAGTCTGGATTCCCAGAAGGGAGGGGCTGCATTCCAGGGGACCAAGAAACAGCAAAGTTTAAATAGTTTGGTTGGGAGGAAGTCCCTAGAGGTTCTCAGAATATATCTTTAGGGATGCAAGGAATTGTCTTAGTTTGGCAAGATTTCTGTCTATAGGTGACGAACGATAAAGGAAACTGCTTAGAAGGAACATAACCTGTCTTTCTTGAGTTTTGGAGCCTGGCAATTATTGTTCAATTTTGTTTGCAGCCTGTGATCTGAATGAATAAATAAGGCAGCAAGGTGTTTTTTTATCACCCTGTGTCCATTTTCTCCACCCTAATCCTTGTAAGCAAGCACAGAGCAAGCACAGATTGCATTCATCTATAACAGGGGTCTTCAAACGTGGCCCTTTTATGACTTGTGGACTTCAACTCCCAGAATTCCTCAGCCAGGCATGCCTGGCTGAGGAATTCTGGCAGTTGAAGTCCATAAGTCATAAAAAGGGCCAAGTTTGAAGACCCCCTGATTTATAAGATAGATTCCAAAAACTATGCTGTCTCCTAAGGGGAAGGTTTAGGTTTGCACAGGATGTAATTTCAGGGAGCACCTTCCCAGGTAAACGGTGGCATCTGAATGTTTTAAACTAGATACTAATTTTGAAGAAAATTACAGGACAGACTTTACTAAAACTTTCCCCAATAAGACACAGGGATGGAGGAGCAGCGTTCAGTTGCTAAGAAAGTGTTGTTGTAGCACCACCTACAGGTAGCAGAGAGAACAGCCCAGTCACCCCTTAAAACGAGTCAAGTGGAAAATAAGAAGCTTCCAAATCTCATTTTTCCCCTGATTTTATCCCTGAGAATAACTCAGGTTGAAAAAGTGCTGCGAGTTTTGATTTCGCAGGCTTTTTTTCACAGGGATAAAATTATGGAAGACCTTATAAGATACTAGCCAGAACTTCCAGAATAGCAACAACAAAAATAGGTTATAAATGCAGTCAATCAATTGGGTTCTTTTTAAGAAAAAGAAAAAGAAAAGAAAGAAAGCTGGCATGCTGTACAGGGCTGACATCTAGCATCTCCATTCTTTCCAAAAACCTGTCTTGGGTCCTAGAAAGACTTTCCCTCTGGGTATTCTCAGAAAATCAAAAGTGAAATCTGCTTTAGGTTCTTCAATCAAATGAAGAAATAAGCTGAAGAGGTGTCAAAGGCAGGATGTGGCAGGAAACAACTTAGAGAATGACAAAACTGCCAAGATGGAAAGGACCACAAGCATCAGCTAGCCCAGCTCTCTCTCTCTCTCTCTCTCTCTCTCTCTCTCTCTCTCTCTTTCTCTCTCTCTCTCACACACACACATACACATACACACACTTTTTTCAGTGCCATTGTAACTTTGAACAGTCACTAAATGAACTGTTGTAAGATCCTAGTCCTCTGTAGTATGCAGGAGATTCAGTCTCTCTCTCTCTCTCTCTCTCTCTCACACACACACACACACACACACACACACACACACTTTTTTCAGTGCCGTTGTAACTTTGAACAGTCACTAAATGAACTGTTGTAAGACCGCAAGGATTAGCTAGCCTACTCCTCTGTAGTATGCAGGAGATTCAGTCTCTCTCTCTCTCTCTCTCTCACACACACACACACACATATACACACACACACTTTTCAGTGCCATTGTAACTTTGAACAGTCACTAAATGAACGGTTGTAAGACTGCAAGGATTAGCTAGCCTAGTCCTCTGTAGTATGCAGGAGATTCAGTCTCTCTCTCTCTTTCTCTCTCTCTCTCTCTCACACACACACACACACACACACACACACACACACACACAGAGAGAGAGAGACTGGTTTTCTTAAGAACCTCCAGTGATTTAAAAACTTGTGTCCTGGAGAATGAGTTTGCTTTAATTCACTCCCATCCTGGCAGCCATTGTATGAATAGACAATCCACACTACATCCGTGCTTTTTGCGGGAGCCTCCCTCAGCTGCATTCCAAATTCCAGATGTGCCCATGGGCCCTGAAGAGATAGCCCCCACCACACTGAATTCTGATTGACAGCTGAGGCCTGGAAAGCTGCTTTAGAATTTCCTGCTGCTTCCTTTGGTTTTAGCGCATTCTCCAGGTCTTTTAACCTTTTACATATACAACTCGAGCAGTTTCCTGTACTGAGTTATGAGTGTTCTGGCAGTATAAGTTGTTTATTAATTATTGATTTATTCAGTGTATGTGGCTACCCTCTTGTTGTGCAACTCTAGGTACCTAAGAGGGGTTCAAAAAATCCTCAGAATATAGAAAAGCTAGCAAAGGCACATATTGCACAGAGGACAATATATCACCGTATTGCATATTAATAGCAATAATCTTTAGACTTATGTATGCCCCATGGTGCTTTAGAGCAGGGCTTTTCAACCTTTTCACCGATTGTACCACTTTAAGGATATGGCAATATTCGAGTACCACCTAGCAAGGTGTCAAAAACTTGATGACCAAAAAAAAAACTCTGTTCAAAGTTGCAATTGCACTGAAATGACTTATGACCATTTTCACACTTATGACCATTGCAGCATGCCCAGGGTCATGTGATTTATATTTGGATGCTTGGCAACTGATTCATATTTATGATGGTCACAGTGTCCCAGGGTCATGTGATCCCCTTTTGCAACCTTTTGACAAGTAAAGTCAATGGCAGGGCTGCTGGTGGCCAAGTGCTAAGGCAGGACTTCCCTCCCTCCCTCCTTCCCTGCCTCCCTCTTTCTCATGCCCACCTCCTTCTGAAGGAAGAATTTGAAAAACAAAACCCATATTTTTTCTCTTCCATATATTCATCAAACAAGGAAAAGCCTCCAGAAACAGAAAAGACAAACTGCTGAGTGAACTAGCTTAAAAAGGCACATTTCCCTTTAAGAATTAGCTACTGGCTAGAAAGGAAAGTAAGGAAGAAAAAAAAATGTAGTACGTATTGGCTGCCGGCTAAGGCAGCCTCCCCAAATGGCTCCATTCATAAGTAAAAGAATCTACAGGCAAAATCTATTCAGGAGAAAAATACTTCAAAATCCCTTGCAGCAAAACTTACAGCTAACAATAGCAGAGCAATAGAAGCTAACATCAGCCATCAGCCAAATAGAAATTGCCAAACCCTCCTTAAGAACACAAAGCCCACATTGCACAAATCCCAGAACTTCAAAGTCACAAAAGCACATAAGAATCCTTCCACTCTCCATCTCCTCCCTCTTTCTCATGGGGGAGGGTGAGCCAGAAGTGAGCCTGGGCCCTTTGTCTCTCCCCAGCCAATCTGCAGCTCCAGAGGACTCTCTCACTGTAAGTCCTTGCCTGCGCTGGCTCTTTCCCTCCCCCACTACACTTGGCTAGGCAGGGCTGCGTACCACCTGCCACTTGTTAATATACCACAAGTGGTACGGGTACCACAGATTGAAAAGCCCTGCTTTAGAGCACTCATTTTGCCGACCTCGGAAGGATGGACGGCTGAGTCAACCTTGAGCCGGTCAGGATCGAACTCCAGGCTGTGGGCAGAGTTAGCCTGCAATAATGCATTCTAACCACTGCGCCACCAGGGCTCCTATTAATGGTTCATACAACCTCCTGCCTCAGGGCCAGAGAAGAACCAGATCTCAAACACCTTTCTAATGGCCAGAAGGATCAGGCCATCTAAATCTCAGGATGGAAGGGTGCTCTTCTATAGGGAAACTGCACCGAAGAAAAGGCCTACTTCTTACATCCCATAAGATGACACTTGGCTAGATAGGACTCAGAAATCAGAAATCCTGGCCACACCTGTAGGGTGAGCACAAATAACTGGAGATAGATGGTCCTATAGATAAGCTGGCCTACTTGCAACCAGTGCAACTCAAACAGTAGAAGTGTTGTGGTTATAGAGTTGTGCCCACGAACACTTGCCCTGCCACATTCTGGACCACGTGTAGCTTCTGAGTGGTCCAAGAGCAGGAATCTAAACTGGTGCTTGCAAATTTAAATTTTTAGCTTGCAAATTTACAGCTTTCAAGGGCAGCCCCTTGTAGGGCACACTGCAGTAATCCAAACAATAATCCTAGCTAATGATTCTGATTGATAGTTTAGGTTTGGGCCATCGGTAGCATCACTTGCCAAAATCATGACAGGATGCTCTGTACTTCCAAATTATTGGTTTTTATTATTATTTTTATTATTAATAATTATTATTTATTATGATGATGATGATGATGATGATGATGATGATGATGGACAGCTTGGATTTTGGCCACTGGTGGTGGCATCACCTGCCAAAACTGTGACTGGGATTCTCTGTGCTTGCAAATTATTGGTTTCTTAGAAACACTGCTTTCTTGACATGCTGAAATCTGAGATAGGAAAAGCTACTCAACCAAGACTTTTTATACTACAGTGTATTTTTTTTTCCCTTTCATCTCCTTTCTCTTTTTCAACATCCTGGCACAACCCACTTCTAGCCCTTGATGATAGGATATGTTAAATAAATACCGTTTTTCAAATCTGGGCCCTGCTCGTTTCAAAAAGCATTGCATTTAATTTCCTGCAACACTACATACTTTTATTCAAGCTTCTCAAAGTGAAAGGCGTTTCTCCAGTGTTCAACTGTCGTTTGCTGAGGATGTACCAAACTTGCCAATTGGGGAAGAGACCACATTTTGTACATCCCTAGAATTTGCTGGTTTTTTTTTTCCCCATGCTGCATTAACAGAGGGATAGAATCAAGATCACGTGAAGTATTAATACCACTTTACAATGCCTTGGTAAGGCCACACTTGGAATACTGCATCCAGTTTTGGTCACCGCGATGTAAAAAAGATGTTGAGACTCTAGAAAGAGTGCAGAGAAGAGCAACAAAGAGGATCAGGGGACTGGAGGCTAAAACATACAAGGAATGGTTGGTGAAATTGGGTATGTCTAGTTCATGGGTCGGCCAGCCGAAACATCCAACGAGCCGCACGGACCCGTTTCCCTAAAAAAAAAAAAACCCTTGGAGCCGCACCCGCCCGCGCATGCGCGCCCGCCCGCGCATGCACGCATGTGCGCGCACCCACGCATGCCCGTTCGCACATGCGCACGCGCACCCGTTTGCGCACGCGCACCCGCACGCGCATGCGCACCCGCCCGCGGCGGAGGCTCCGGAGCCGCAGGTGATCCCTCAAAGAGCCGCATGCGGCTCCGGAGCCGCGGGTTGCCGACCCGTGGTCTAGTTTAATGAAGAGAAGGAGGAGGGGGGACATGATAGCAGTGTTCCAATATCTCAGGGGCTGCCCCAAAGAAGAGGGAGTCAAGCTATTCTCCAAAGCGCCGGAAGGCAGGACAAGAAGCAACGGATGGAAACTAATCAAGGAGAGAAGCAACCTAGAAGTAAGGAGAAACTTCCTGACAGAACAATTAACCAGTGGAACAACCTGCCTCCAGAAGCGGTGAATGCTCCAACACTGGAAGTTTTTAAGAAGAGACTGGACAGCCATTTGTCCGAAATGGTATAGGGGGTTGGACTAGATGACCTCCAAGGTCCCTTCCAACTTTTTTTATATTATTATTATTATTATTATTATTATTATTAAATTTATTATTATTAAATTTATTATTATTTATTATTATTTATTATTATTTATTATTATTTATTATTATTATATCTGAAATTAAAGTAATAGGATATGTTCTTTCATTCTGTGCAGATCATGGTTTATCATCCTAGTTTTATAAAATATGTTTACGACAACTGGCTCCAACATCATGGGAGATATCCCTCAACCGGATTCCTATCAATTATCTTTGCCCTGCACCTCTGTGATGAGGTAGGTGATATACTAAGGCTAGGCTACCTTCATAAAAAGTGAGAGATCCTGGTTTGCATGGTGACCTGCATTGATTTGATGACCCAACCATTGTTCAAGTTAACCCTTAAATACCCAGAACACTTTTTTTTTAAATGTTTTTCCACACATCCTGTTCCCATTACTGTAATCCTAATGAAACTATTCCTTATTTTCCGTAAATTCATATCAGGCGATTGCTGAATTTCAGCTCTCGGCACCATCATCTTTAAACAGTGAGAATTTTACTTCGACAATTATAGGTGGCTAACATCCTACTAAATCATGTTTTCTTCTCCCAGGGAGCCTACATAATTTTGGAAAACAATATCTTCCGTTGCAAAGGAGGGGGCTAACATTGTCTTGAGGTTGTCATGGTTACTTCAGCAATACCTGTGAAGGTATTAATAGAGGGATAGAATCAAGATCGTGAACTTCTCTAATACCGCTCTACAAAGCCTTAGTAAGATCACACTTGGAATACTGCATCTAGTTCTGGTCACCACAATACAAAAAAAGATGTTGAGACTCTGGAAAGAGTGTAGAGAAGAGCAACAAGGATGATTAGGGGCTGGAGGCTAAAGGATTACAGTAATGGAACAGGATGTGTGGGAAATCTTTTTTAAAAAGTTTTTTTTAATGTTGTTCAAGGGTCAACTTGGAACAATGGTTGTGTCATCAAGTCAATGCGGGTTGCAGGAATTGGGTTTGTCTAGTCCAGGGGTGGGGAACCTTGGCTCTTTTATGACTTGTGGACTTCAACTCCCAGAATTCCTGAGCCAGCAGCTGGCTCAGGAATTCTGGGAGTTGAAGTCCACAAGTCATAAAAGAGCCAAGGTTCCCCACCCTGGTCTAGTCTAATGAAAAGAAGGACTAGAGGAGACATGATAGCAGTCTTCCAATATTTGAGGGGTTCCTGCAAAGAAGAGGAGGTCAAACTATATTCCAAAGCACCAAAAGGCAAGACAAGAAACAATGGATGGAAACTAACCAAGGAGAGAAGCAACCTGGAACTAAGGAGAAAACTCCTAGTGGTTAGAGCAGCCGACCAATGAAATAGCTTGCCTTCAGAAGTTGAGGCTGCTTCATCACTGGAGGCTTTCAAAAAGAGACTGGATAACCATTTGTCTGAAATGGTATAGGGCAGGGGTCTTCAAACTTGGCCCTTTTATGACTTGTGGACTTCAACTCCCAGAATTCCTCAGCCAACATGCCTGGCTGAGGAATTCTGGGAGTTGAAGTCCACAAGTCATAAAAGACCCCTGGTTTACCTGATGTGCTAGCCTAAAGGAATCACACCAGATAGGTGGAAAGGGGGGAAGAAAAGAACTTTTATTTGCAAGTAAAAGGGTTACCCAGTGGGCACATCCCTGCTTGCAGTGGACCCCCTTTTAGACAATTTTTAAAAAGCATACATTGCTCTGGACCAATCATGGGAGCATACAGTCATTATAAACCAATCATTAAGAGCAACATTATGCACACATCTTCAGTAGTCATAGTAACACAGTTCAGCTAAAGGTTAGAAGATAGGCTAAGATTTTTACCTTATCGCCTGGCTGAGGAATTCTGGGAGTTGAAGTCCACAAGTCATAAAAGGGCCAAGTTTGAAGACCCCTGGCATAGTGTCTCCTGCCTTAGCGGGGGGGTGGGGTGGACTACAAGGTCCCTTCCAACTCTATTATTCTAGGTTCTAAGATTGCATAGAAATATTAGACATAAGGAGAATGAAATCCATTTAAGAACCAATTCTTTTTTTTTTTTCCCCTATCCACTCTTTCTCCGTAGCTGGATCTCTACGGCTTTGGGGCAGACAACAGAGGCAATTGGCACCACTACTGGGAGAATAATCCTTCTGCGGGAGCCTTTCGGCAGACCGGCGTCCATGATGGAGACTTTGAGGCAAACGTGACGCAAACCCTCGCCTCGGTGGCCAAAATACGGTTCTTCAAGGGCAGATGACCCCGGTGGTCAGACAAGCGGTGATCTCTGGCAAGAAGGAAGGCAGATTTTTTTAAAATAAATGGAGTCTTGGAGTGGGCAGTCTGTCAAGTCTCAGCCGAGAAATGCTCCAGAGAACTGAACTGCAGGCTGCAATTAGCAGGCAGCTTTGAAAGGCCCGTCAAATACAGCTTCGAAGTTTTGACAGCATAGCAAAACGCCCCGTTTGGAAAGGAATGTGCTCCAGACTCTCCTTATTGTAACCTATGTTTTAATTCCTTTTCTTGTCTTCAGCTCTACAAAGAAAAAGAAAAAGGGGGGGGGCAGAAGAGATCAGGGAATTTGCAAACACCCTCTTGTTTTCAAATTACCTCAAAAGAGCTTATTCGAATCATGGTGTTTTTTTTTCTCTGAAGGATCCTGGCAAGGCCAATAACCCTCACCAGTTCTTGTTGGGTAGGGCGAACAAGATCTTTGTGAGCAAAACGATTGCTGTGCCGTGTTGGTTAGTGTGTTTTTTTTTGACTATTGAAATGAAATGTCCTGTTTCCAGGTAATCTATACCGTTGCTATTTAGTGTGGCTACGAGCCAGGAGTGAAGTAGCAGGGCTCAGTGGTTATAAAAGAAGATAATGCAGGGGCAGGTTAATACTTTTATTTACTTTTTTTTTTTAAAATGCTCTGCCATTGCATGGTTCTCAGTTCTCTTGCAAAGCAGAGAAATGAATTAATGTTGCACACAAACAAACACAAGGACACGCACAAATACAGCGCAAGATCTGGGCTCCATAAATTTAGACAACCCCTAGATGGCATCAAAGCTTATTTTAAATTTCTGCAACATTGGGGAGTTTTGCAGCCCAGATCTTTGGCTTAACACACACACACACACACACACACACACATACACACACCTGTCATTGACATGTGCCTTTCTAAAACGCCCATAACATAAAGGGAGTGAACTTGTTTGTTACATTCCCTCAGAGACTGAACTCTCAGAACTCCACTGGTTCTATGAAAATAAGGGACACAAAATTTAAAAACTGCTCATCCCACCTTGTATATGGGTGGCTTTTGACATTTTTGGGCAGAAGAAGGAAAGGAAAAGGAACCGTTTTTGTCTTATTTTCAAGAACACTTGGGAGGAAAAAAAATTGAAAGATTTTTGCTTCTATTTTTTACAGTTGTTGTACATTTAAATATATATTTTAAAGTACTGAGATTTTAAAAAGGCAGTCGTCCCATCAGCGTGAGGACAGCAAGGCACAGATCTGAGATAATTCAGTTCACCAGCAGAGTCTGTTCCATCCAAATTCCAGGAGGTCCATTTTGCGAGAGAGAAACAACGGATTGAACACCCATTAAATCGATCAGAGCTCTGTTGACATATATATATATACAGGATCCAAATCATCAATAAAAGTCCAAGTTAACAAGGAGAATTCATCCACAGTCTACAGAGACGAAGATTCCAGAACATCTGGAGGAGGACTTCAATGTTTTAGAATGTGGAACTCAACCTAGATAGATGAAGCCAACCAGCTCTTTGGACAGCCAACCACAGAAGCAAAAGTGGGGAGGCACTGAAGAGGTAGCAGCATTGTGAAAACAGAGATGGATGGGTTATTATTACCTCATTTAACTAGACATCCAACCACCTTCCTCTCTCACCTGTAGGACACAAAGAACTACCTAGGATCGGGATGCCATCATGCATTGGTCAATCTTTCCACACCATGGAATCCTACTGAGGAGTTGGTTTACAACATACTGTTAGGGCTGGAGTGTTAGGCCCTTTAGTCTTGACATTCTGGAAGGAGTAGCAGATTGAGGTAGGCTGGTCTAGAACATAGAGCCACTTCTTTTTACAAAGCAGAAAAATAAAATTGCAGTTGCAAACGTAAACTTCCCCCCTCCTTGCAAGAGTGTCTTCACCAGTCGCTAGTCTGCTTTCTGGTTTGGAGGTCATACGGTTTACGTGGTCTTCTTCAAAAGTAAAACTGGCCCATTTCAAATAAGCTATATTTTTTTAAGTAGATTGTCCGGGATACCGTAAATTAAAAAGTCTCCCTGCATTTTGTAGCACAGGTTTAAATCGTGATTTCTTTCAATCATGTTCAAGGACATTAGTCCCGAGACTGGATGGCTTCTGGAATGAGAGTGACCCCCCCCCTTTTTTTTTTTTCCCTAGAATTTTCTAGACTTGGCAGTTTTTCTTTTAACGGCAACTTGGAAAAGGTGCTTCTACGTAGCTCCATGAAAACATGTGCCTGTTGAATTCTGCTGATCCAGCTTTGATTAAGGATTAGAGCAGGCCAGGAAACTTTGTCTTGCTCAGACGGCATCCTTAAAACTAGGATTGTGTACCCCGAATCCCTTCATCCTGATGGTTTGGGGTTTCTTTTATGCTGTATTTTTAAACTACCGGACAGGAATAAAACAATTGAGCTAAATGTGTCAAAAGCTTAAACGTACATGGGTGTTGAAGCATCTCTCCGTTGTTTCCAGCTGCAGGATTTGAGTTCTACCAAAGGTTTATTAATCTTATTTTATTTATAATTTGGGCTGACGGGAAGAGAAGAAATGTGACAGGTCATGGTGTTGGGAGAATCTGGGAGTATTCTGAAGGATAGGAAATGGTTCTTCACAAGCCTTTCTTGGTTGCAGTGTGCTATGTTCCCAAATTGTATGTGTATTTTAAGCAGCCTCAGAGGGATCTAGGACAACTCCCCATAGCCAACTCGCTGCAGGACAAGAATAGAATAGAGCTGGAAGGGACCTTGGAGGTCTTCTAGTCCAGCCCCCTCCCCTGCTGGACACTAATATAGAAAAACATGGTGGAATAGAATCATTAAAGAAAGGCTGCAAAAGGAGGGACAGAGTGAAATGGGAATGACAAAAGTTAAAGTAATTTTTTTTTAAAATCATGTTTAAATAATTAAATTAAATTGTTGAATTGTCCTGCATCAAGTTATTCCACGGCAAATTAGCTGCAGCGAGTTGTCCCATTCCGGTCTCAGAGGGCTAAAGATATTTAGACTTTTTAACAGATTAGCCCCAGCCAACAGCAGAGACTGCACTATCTATTTAATCTAGATTCGTGGCCAAAGGGATTTATTTCTGCCAAGCAGAAATCCAGCTAGGAAAGTTTTCCTTAGCATAAGCATGCAGCGATAGAGAACAGCCTCCTCAGTGGATTTTTACTTAATTTCGTTGTGAGCTACACAATGACAATAAAGATATTCTATTCTATTTTACGTGTTGTAAAATGAGGTCTGGGTCGAAAAATTCAAAAGACTCCATCAAAAGCAAGGATGTCCGGTTGCTTTTAAAACTGGATTGTTCCCATCCACACGCATGGGTTATCAATGGGAGATTTCAAATTAGGGCAATGATTTGACCTGCAGGTCTGAATTTGGGTCAAGAAGATGGATTAGAGCAGGGGTCTTCAGACTTGGCAAATTTTAAGACTTGTGGACTTCAACTCCCAGAATTCCTTAGCCAGCCAGGAATTCTGGAAGTTGAAGTCCACAAGTCTTAAAAGTTGCCAAGTTTGAAGACCCCTGGCTTAGATAATGCATTTGTTGCCATGGGCAGCTATATAAGTAGAATGAATGAATGTGAATGAATGAATGTGAATGAATGAATTCCCATATTAGACCTCTTTGGAGAACTATGCAGGTGATCCTGGCTGAAAGATTGTTCAATTTAATGAATGGGATCTAGGGATAGCGGAGAGCTGCTGATGGAGAGACGCTTGAATTGATAGCCCAACCAAATACCTGGCCTCACTTGGCACACTCACTCAGCTGGTGTTTGTAGTTCAAGGTATTTCAGGAAGTATCTTGACATTTTCTACAACTCAGATCCTTGCCTGAAGCTACCAGAATGGTTGGTGAGGACAAAGCTATTAAGTGAACTAGAAACAGAGCTTTATGAGTCTGACTTTAAGGCTTAATGTCTTGTCTGAATCCAGCTGCTATATTTTACTTTGTGCGCATTTGAGTTGAACTTTAAATAAGAACAGTGCTGAGATCAGGCCAGCTGCTGGAGAGAGGTAAACAGGAACAAGTTTGTAACCAGGGGTGGCTCTTTATTTAATGTTCATTTCCTTTCCATGGTCTTGACAAAAGTGGTTTGCTACCAGCATCCACCCACCCACCCCCACACACACACAAATGTAGATCTTTGTTTGAATGAAAGGTAGATAACTATCATAGGATCAGCAGGCTGGTTTTCATAAGGACAGCTCTGGGTGGCTATTATTAAACTGAAACAAGGTTTAAAATAAACAGTATTCTGGCTTTATCAACATAGAACATAGAATAACAGAGTTGGAAGGGACCTTGGAGGTCTTCTAGTCCAACCCCCTGCTTGAGCAGGAGACCCTATACCATTTCAGACAAGTTCTCTTTGGGAAAGCTTCCAGTGATAAGAGGACTGACAACTTACAAAAGCAAAAGATGTTCCATTGATTGATTGCTGTCACTGTTAGAAAATTTCTTCTTAGTTCTAGGTTGCTTCTCTCCTTGGCTAATTTCCATCAACACAGTTTGAATGCAGAGGGCAATAGGATAATTATCCTTGAGCCAAAGCAAGTGATCCACTTCATACCATATTGGACCTCTTTTTAAAAAGTGTCTCCAATTTACTTAGCAAGTTTAACATCTGTTCTCATCATCCCCAGAAATCAGAAGTCTAGTAACACTTTTTATTTTATTTTTTTTACTAACCATTTTTTTTTTTTTTAAAGGCATAAGCTTTCGTGAGTGGCATCTCACCAAAGCCTTTTTAGTAAAACTGGATAGTCAGAAAAGTTACTTCCTGGGTTTTTTTTGTTTTTTTTATTTTATTTTATTTTGCCATTATGGACTAACACAGCTCTCGCTGTACAATAAAGCAAAACTCCCTTAACTATTGTCAACTGTACAAAAACCAGCAGTGTCTAATAATGCAAAACAGCCTTGGTGGGTCCAAAGGCCATTTAAACTCAATCTCTTCTTTCCGTGGTTATCCAGCTACAAGGCCTGTGGCTTTCCCCAGAGAGGGACATTCGTGCAGAAAAGCAAAAGGTTTCTTCTTCTCTTGCTTTTCCAAAGCTGTGCCTGATAACTCAGCAGTCGAGTCTTTCTGAATATACGATCCTGATTAACTGCCACCGATCAATAAGACTCCTTCTCTGGGCCTAATGCTTTTGAAAGCCTGGTGTTGGATCAATACTCCCTGTTATGCAAAGGGGAGGGGACGTCTTGCTGCAGTGTCTGGTTTCATCCATCTGAACAATCAGTTGATTGTAATTTGATTTTACTGATCGTTTGGTCAGCCTCTGCTACATTTCCTCCCGTTAGCCTTTTTTCTTTTTCCCCTTACATTAAAAATTCAACAGACAAAGCTTTTACAAGAGCGGAAAATTTGATGCCCTCCAGATATTTTGCCTTACAAGCTCCTGTCTCCTGCCAGTCATGTCCGACTCTAGGGACCGATGCTCATCTCCGTTTCCTAGTTGAGAGAGCCAGCGTTGTCTGAAGACATTTTCCATGTGGCCAGCATAGTATAGGTTAGGGATGTCAAACTCGTAATGTGACATATCGCGACTTTTTTGCCATTGTTGGCAATGGGGTGGGTGCGGTTTTGCTATAATGCATCCAGCCCGCGGGCCAGCAGTTTGACACCCCTGGTATAGGTGGTACCTTGCTCAGTAGTAGCAACTGTGAGAGGGATCTCGGAATCCTAGTGGACAATCACTTAAATATGAGCCAGTAGTGTGTTGCAGCTGCCAAAAAAGCCAGCACAGTGCTGGGCTGCATTAACAGGGATAGAATCAAGATCACGTGAAGTGTTAATACCACTTTACAATGCCTTGGTAAGGCCACACTTGGAATACTGCACCCAGTTTTGGTCGTCACGATGTAAAAAAGATGTTGAGACTCTAGAAAGAGCGCAGAGAAGAGCAATAAAGATGATTAGGGGACTGGAGGCTAAAACATATAAGGAACGGTTGCTGGAATTGGGTATGTCTAGTTTAATGAAGAGAAGGACGAGGGGTGACATGATAGCGACATTCCAATATCTCGGGGGCTGCCACAAAGAAGAGGGAGTCAAGCTATTCTCCAAAGCACCTGAAGGCAGGACAAGAAGCAACGGATGGAAACTAATCAAGGAGAGAAGCAACCTAGAACTAAGGAGAAATTTCCTGACAGAACAATTAATCAGTGGAACAACCTGCCTCCAGAAGCGGTGAATGCTCCAACACTGGAAGTTTTTAAGAAGAGACTGGACAGCCATTTGTCCAAAATGGTGTAGGGTTTCCTGCTTGAGCAGGGGGTTGGACTAGATGACCTCCAAGGTCCCTTCCAACATCAACATCATCATCATCAACAACAATAATAATAATAATAATTTTTATTATGACTATACACCAAGGTACATGGAACACTGTTACCTTCCCACCAATGTGGGAATCTTTTGGTGGGAAGTACCTATTTATCTACTCACATTTGCATGCTTTCTAATTGCTAGATGGGCAGGAGCTGCAGCATGGGACGGGAGCTCACCCTGCCGTGCAGCGCTCGGGTCTCAAACCTGGGCTGTCAGCTGACAAGCTCAGCATCTTTAACTGCTGAGCTATCAGCCCTCAACTTCTGCCATTACATTGTTTATTTATTTAAATGGTTTATTCAGCCGCCCTTCTTTCAACAGTGACGTCGGGGGGCATTAAAACTGCCCCCCGCAGCATAGAAGCCACAGGGCCCAAAATTACAACCGGAACTCCAATCGTAGAAAGTCACAAGAGAGCTCGATCTCTGGGATCCTTGGTGTGTTCTGAGGCTGGCTGCTTTCTCGCAGGCATTTCATTACCCGACTAAAAGGGAGGGGGAGTCTAGCACTGATGGTGTTACCTAGTTGGGTAATGAAATGTCTGCGAGAAAGCCACCAACTCCACAATTCAATCCTGAGCTATAAAATTCTCTTCTGTTAATTGCTGGTGGTGCAAACATCAGAAGGACTGGACTGTTGAGGATCGGATACAGCTTTGGAAAGCCAGTCTTGACAGCTTTGCAAAAGGGGCCATCCAGATAATGTCATGGGGACAGTTCCCACTCAGACACATACCTCCCCCCCCCCCAGAAGTTTTTCCTTCCAAAGTTCACTTCCCCTATTCCAGCCCTTTACAACATCAATGCGTATTTTTCAGCATAAAGATCCAGGAGCAGTCTTTTATGTTTTGTTGTTGTTAGTTGCGAAGTCGTGTCCGACCCATCATGACCCCACGGACAATGTTCCTCCAGGCCTTCCTGTCCTCTACCATCTTCTGGAGTCCATTTAAGCTCCTCACACCTACTGCTTCAGTGACTCCATCCAGCCACCTCATTCTCTGTCGTCCCCTTCTTCTCTTGCCCTCCATCTTTCCCAGCATCAGGCTCTTCTCCAGTGAGTCCTTCCTTCTCATTAGGCGGCCAAAGTACTTTTGAGTTTCGACTTCAGGATCTGGCCTTCTAAGGAGCACTTTTATGTTGCATTGTTCAGAATTGTTTGTTTTTAAGCACGCTGAGCCTCTTTCATGAAAAGCTTTCCATTTCCATTTAGGATTCCCGGATGAGTCTTTATGCGTTCCGTGCAGGATTCAACTCCCAAATTGTAAAGCTCTCCTGTCTTATCTGGCTGCTATGAACTCAAATAATGTTGCCCAACCGCTCCCTGTTTGTGCTCTTCTGCTTTTTAACACCCTCGTCCTGGAGGCGTTCCCTGGACAGTATCCATCCCACAAAACAGATCTGAGGTCAGATTTCTGCAGATAAAGGAACTTGCTTAAAGATACCAGAGCAGATAATAATAATAATAATAATAATAATAATAATAATAATAATAATAATAATAATAATAATAATAATAATAATAATAATAATAATAATAATAATAATGTTGGAAGGGACCTTGGAGGTCATCTAGTCCAACCCCCTGCTCAGGCAGGAAACCCTATACCATTTCGGACAAATGGCTGTCCAGTCTCTTCTTAAAAACTGGAGCATTCACCGCTTCTGGAGGCAGGTTGTTCCACTGGTTAATTGTGCTAACTGTCAGGAAGTTTCTCCTTAGTTCTAACTCAGGGGTAGGCAACCTTGGCTCTTTTATGACTCGTGGACTTCAACTCCCAGAATTCCTGAGCCAGCCATGCTGAGGGGAAAGGGAGAGGTTTCCAAGCTGAGCCATGCTGGCTCAGGAATTCTGGGAGTTGAAGTCCACGAGTCATAAAAGAGCCAAGGTTGCCTACCCCTGTTCTAACCAGTTTCTCCTTAGTTCTAACCAGATCTCTGGTTACTTCTCAGCAACTTTAACCAGAGTGGGGTTAACCAATCCTTGCTCTGAACACTTTCAAGTCTGGTTAAATCAATTGAGATTGCTCGGTGGCAGAAGCACCAGCTTTGCTTTGCAAAAAGTCTGCAGCTTTTATCACCAGGTGGGACTGAGGAAAAAAAAAACATTGTTTTACATCCTGAGTGATAAGCCATCTTTTAGGGCTGGGGGCCTCTTTGACAGCATTTTCTTAGGGTTTCATACAATTCTAACTGTGGCAGGGATCTCCTGTCCGCAAACTTGAGGCTCCATGGATCCAAGGTGCAAAGGTTTGAGTGAACCACTAGATGGCAACAAAGCTATGGGAAGCTTTAATACTCAGTGGCCATTGGTGGTATGGCAGTCCTGATCTAATTACCGTATATGTTCACATAGAAGCCCATCTGCGGATACACTGACCTATGCTTTTCATCATATTTTTGCTAAAAATTCAAGAGACTGCTTATCTACAAATGGGCTTATGCACAAGTATATGCATATAGGATATATGGGTACTTTAAAAAGAATTCTTCTCTATACTTATGGATTAGCCCATCGACAGTTAAGCCGAACACAATTTTGGGGGTGCATTTAAGCACCTAACATTCTGGGCTTGTGAATATGAATAGAATAGAGCTGGAAGGGATCTTGGAGGTCTTGTAGTCCAGTCCCCTGCTCAAGCAGGAGAACCTATACCATTTCAGACAAGTGACTGTCCAGTCTCTTCTTAAAAACCTCCAGTGATGGAACGCCCATGATTTCTGGAGGCAAGCAGTTCCACTGGTTAATTGTCCTCACTGTCAGGAAGTTTTTCCTTAATTCCAGGTTGCTTCTCTCTTTGATCAGTTTCCAACCATTGTTTCTTGTCCTGCCCTTTGGTGCTTTGGAGAATAACATGATCCCCTCTTCTTTGTGGTAGCCCCTCAAATATTGGAATACTGCTATCATGTCTCCCCTATTTCTTCTTTTCTGTAGACTTGTTGTTGTTGTTGTTAGTTGCGAAGTCGTGTCCGACCCATCGAGACCCCATGGACAACGTTCCTCCAGGCCTTCCTGTCCTCTACCATCTTCTGGAGTCCATTTAAGCTCACGCCTACTGCTTCAGTGACTCCATCCAGCCACCTCATTCTCTGTCGTCCCCTTCTTCTCTTGCCCTCCATCTTTCCCAGCATTAGGCTCTTCTCCAGTGAGTCCTTCCTTTCATTAGGTGGCCAAAGTACTTGAGTTTCAACTTCAGGATCTGGCCTTCTAAGGAGCAGTCAGGGTTGATCTCCTCTAGGACTGACGGTTTGATCGCCTTGCAGTCCAAGGAACTCGCAGGAGTCTTCTCCAGCACCATAGTTCAAAGGCTCAATTCTTTTGCGTTCAGCCTTTCTTATGGTCCAACTTTCACAGCCATACATTGCAACTGGGAAAACCATGGCCTTGACTATACGTACTTTTGTTGGCAGGTGATGTCTCTGCTTTTTAGTGTGCTGTCTAAATTTGCCATAGCTTTCCTCCCCAGGAGCAAGCGTCTTTTAATTTCTTGGCTGCAGTCCCCATCTGTGGTGATCTTAGAGCCCAGGAAGATAAAATCTGTCACTACCTCCATTTCTTCCCCATCTATTTGCCAGGAATTGAGAGGGCCGGATGTAACCAAACCCAAGTCCTGCAGCCGCTCTTCGTATGTTTTAGTCTCCAGACCTTTGATCATCTTAGTTGCCCTTCTCTGAATTATCTATGAGTGTTTACGGTTCTGGGAGTTGAAGTCCACATGTCTTAAAGCTGCCAAGGTTGAGAAACACTGCTTTAGAGCAGGGGTCTTCAAACGTGGCCCTTTTATGACTTGTGGACTTCAACTCCCAGAATTCCTCAGCCAGCGTGCCTGGCTGAGGAATTCTGGGAGTTGAAGTCCACAAGTCATAAAAGGGCCAAGTTTGAAGACCCCTGCTTTACAGAATAGCTCTGGGATAAAGCCTATAAAGATGAAAGATAACATGCTGGAAAATTGACACTTAACTTTGCAAGAAGTTTCCTTTTTTAATTATTTTTTAAGCAATAGAGACAGGTGAACACCCAGTTGCCAACAGAGATTCCATTGGCAAACTGGCTGCACACAGAGTGCTAAAGTTAAGAGCTGGGTTCACATATCTCACAAAGACCTAATGGTTTCTGGAGGGATCTTGGTTGGCTATTTGTGTATATTGCGGGGAATTGTGGCTCAAGGTTTATGCCTCCATCATTAATTTCTAGTCAGTGTACTGTGGAATTTTAGAAAACAATTTGATTCAAGCATCAGTTCAAAGGTAATGTGTGAATGTAGCCAATTGTTGCATAGGTAAGAAGCCACGTGAGAGAGATGGTGAGGGTGCGTGGAAAGGAATGGAAAAGTGGTTATTTAAAAGACCCAAGTCAATCCATTGGCAGGTTATCTTTGCAGTTATAAGTAATTTATAAGAAGTCAGCCCTAGTAGAAAAAAACTGCAAAATAAACGTTTCAAATAATTCAAACTCACTTAAACAAGGGCAGGAAATTCTTCTTGCGCTTTTTAGGATTCTGATACACCCTACAGTGGCATTCAAATTCCAAAATTTGTATAGTTGACCACTTATGTGGGGTGTGACACCCTGTAAGCAGAATTTCCAACCCTCGTTCATAGTGAGCTTTTTAAAGCAGACATCCACAAAGATTAGACTCATGGAGGCCATCATATTCTCTGTGGCTCTCGATGGAAGTGAAAATCAGATTTAGAAGAAGCAGAATAACAGAGATGGAAAGGACCTGGGAGGTCCTCTAGTCTAATCTGCAGCTCCAGAGCAGGGCTTTTCAACCTGTGGTACGCGTACCACTTGTGGTACATTAATGAGTGGCAGGTGGTACACAGCCCTGCCTAGCCAAGTGTAGTGGGGGAGGGAAAGAGCCAGCACAGGCAAAGACTTACAGTGAGAGAGTCCTCTGGAGCTGCAGATTTTACTTAGGAATGGAGCCATTTGGGGAGGCTGCCTTAGCGGGCAGCCAGTACTTACATTTTTTTTCTTCCTTAAGTGCCGGCTGGGCTCCTTACTTTCCTTTCTAGCCAGTAGCTAATTCTTAAAGGGGAAGTGCCTTTTTAAGCTAGTTCACTCAGCAGCTTGTCTTTTCTGTCTCTGGAGGCCTTTCCTTGTTTGAACAATATATGGAAGAGGGAAAATATGGGGGGGTTTTTTCAAATTCTTCCTTCAGAAGGAGATGGGAATGAGAAAAAGGGAGGCAGGGAAGGGAGGGAGGGAAGGAAGTCCCGCCTTAGCACTTGGCCACCAGCAGCTATGCCATTGACTTTGCTTGTCAAAAGGTTGCAGAAGGGGATCACATGACCCTGGGACACTGTGACCATCATAAATATGAATCAGTTGCCAAGCATCCAAATATAAATCACATGACCCTATTGCTGCAATGGTCATAAGTGTGAAAATGGTCATAAGTCATTTCAGTGCAATTGCAACTTTGAACAGGTTTTTTTTTTGTCACCAAGTTTTTGACACCTTGCTAGATGGTACTCGAATATTGCCATATCCTAAAAGTGGTACAATCGGTGAAAAGGTTGAAAAGCCCTGCTCCAGAGGACTCTCTCACTGTAAGTCTTTGCCTGTGCTGGCTCTTTCCCTTCCCCACTACACTTGGCTAGGCAGGGCTGCGTACCACCTGCCACTCATTAATGTACCACAAGTGGTACGCATACCACAGGTTGAAAAGCCCTGCTCTAGTCCAACCCCCTACTCAAGCAGGAGACCCTATGACATTCCAGACAAATGGCTGTCCACAGAATAATAAGAGTATTGACTCCCTTGCACGTTGGTGTTGAAGACGTCTTCTGAGGATACCATGGAGAGCCAAGAAAACAAATCAACAGATCATCAAAAAGATCAACCCAGGGTTCTCCATGGAGGTTCAAAGGATCAGGCTCATGTTATCCTATCTCAAACATATTAGGTGAAGACCCAACTCTCTGGAGAAGTCTCTAATGCTGGGAAAGATGAAAGGAAAGAGGAGAAGGAGGGTCAACATTAAGGTGGATGGACTCCGTGATGTGATGGGGGCATGTTGGAAGACCTGAAGGACCAGGTTAGGGACAGATTGTCATGGAGTCACTTAGAGTCAACAATAACTTGAAAGTCTCTCTCTCACACACACACACATCCTGTGCTAAGCATATTGGGCTACAAGCATACTCCACAGTTCTCAGTCCACAGCTACAGAGTCCACCTCCTTCCATTTACGATTGATGTTTTTCATGTCTTCCTGACATGTTTGGCACCAGGTTTTCTCTGGCCTTCCTCTTTTTCTCTGAAAATTGATTGCGGTTTTTGCTGGACATTGCTCACTCATGCGGATATGTGTCCAGCAAAGCCAAAAAAAAAAAAAAAAGGTCTCTTTGGACATTTGAAATTATTCTCCAGGTTCCTCTTGTCCTCAGCTAATTTAGGAGAAGCCACCAACTGACTCCCTCTCAGTTTCTTGATTTATTCCTCTGTTCCTTTGGTGCTTTTCCCAGGCTTTCTCCAGTCTTTCCTACCCTAGTGATGTCAACCATCTTTTAGCACAATGTATGAACAGGTTGCTGAAGGCTGCTTCCTGGCTCCACCTAGCATTCATTTGAGGAGAAACTGAGGAGAAACTTCCTGACAGTTAGAACAATTAACCAGTGGAACAACCTGCCTCCAGAAGCTGTGAATTCTCCAACACTGGAAGTTTTTAAGAAGAGACTGGACAGCCATTTGTCTGAAATGGTATAGGGTTTCCTGCCTGAGCAGGGGGTTGGACTAGATGACCTCCAAGGTCCCTTCCAACTTTTATTATTATTATTATTATTATTATTATTATTATTATTATTATTATTATTATTATTATTATTATTATTATTATTATTATTATTATTATTATTATTATTATTATTATTATTAATCTTTTTTAAAAAGAGAGACGTAAAACAAGCTGAAAACGAAAGTGTGGAGTTCATCTGCCTGGCTTATGTTTCTTACCAAATGCAAACTGTTTAGTATTTATTTCTCTCTCTGCATTTTGGGGAAAAAAGCCAATTTTTTTGAGCACTTGTTTTTCAGATCTCTTGTTTTCTTCTTTTTAAAAAATAATAATAATAATAATTCTCACACTACTGTTTTTATGATTATATTTTCGGAATGAAGGTTCAGTTGTTTTTTGGGTGACATATTATTTATTGCACACATTTTCAATATGAATAAAGGAATTTGAAATAAAGTTTTGTACCTCACGCACCAGTTCCTGTGAGTCTTTTTTTATGAAGATATCCATACCTCAGGGTTGAACAGTGGTGTGTCTTTGGTGTGCTCTGGGCTTGGTATATTTCTTGCAGACATCTTAAAATGACAAAGATAGGACAGAACAGAACAGAACAGAACAGAACAGAACAGAATAGAATAGAATAGAATGCAGGAAACCCTATACCATTTCAGACAAATCTCTTCTTAAAACATCCAGTGTTGGAGCACTCGCAACTTCTGGAGGCAAGTTGTTCCACTGATTAACTGTTCTAACTGTCAGGAAATTTCTCCTTAGTTCTAGGTTGCTTCTCTCTTTGGTTAGTTTCCATCCGTTGCTTCTTGTCCTACCTTCAGGTGCTTTGGAGAACAGCTTGACTCCTTCTTCTTTGTGGCAGCCCCTGAGATATTGGAAGACTGCTATCATGTCCCCCCTCGTCCTTCTCTTCATTAAACTAGACATACCCAATTCCAGCAACCGTTCCTTATATGTTTTAGCCTCCAGTCCCCTGATCCTCTTTGTTGCTCTTCTCTGCCCTGAGAAATGCAGAAATACTGAGAAATACTGATTTACCCCCTTTAAGGTTTATGTGCTCTTAAACTTGGCAAAAGCCTGAAAAATGGTGGCCTTCTTTAAGGAACGACAGAATGTGGCTGGACTAGGCAGGATCCATCTTCCTTTTCCTTTCAAATCACTTTGAAAGCTTGCAGTGTCCTTCCGTTTATTTGCTTCTCAAATCAGAAACAGCCCGACTCCCACCTCCTCTGCTCATAAGCAATAAGACAAGAAGATTCCTGTCTTTGCATTCTGGCAGGGTGTGGTTCAAATAGTAAACAAAGAAATGCAAAAAGCAGGCAGAGCTTCGATCACATCATTGTGGCCATCATCTTGACTTTTTTAACCATGTTGCAGATACTTTTGGATCCTGGCTCGGGAGTGTGGGAAGTCAGCCCCCCCCCCCCGAGAAAGAAATATTCTGGAAATATTTAAAAGGCAGAATATATTTCCCTAAAGGATTTTAAAAGCAGAAACCAACCCCGCCCCCAAGTCTCTCTGTCCCAAACAGAAACCAAGTCTGTAGAATTGCAGGTGTGATAATCGTGTCAGAAAGACTGGAGTCAGGAAACTGGGATTAGGAAGAAAGATCCCTAGAATCAACAACCCCTCACACCAAAAATCTAAGATTCATCAGCCACAGCCCCAAGGAAGCAGGATATGACCTTTGGGACATAATAGGATTAACTCACCACCATCAGAATACCAGAAAGGCAGACTCAGGTCAAAGTTCATGCCACAGGACCAACTCCAAACAAAAGGCTCCAGAGGGTATGAAAACCCACTCCCTACATGTGCTCACTCTTTTCTTCCAGAGCCATCTTTCTGTCTGGCTCTCCTCTTCAAATAAACTGCAACCTTCTTTCTAAAGCAGTCGCCATGTTGTTTATTCACGGCTTGGACTGAACCATGATGAAGACTTTTCCTTCAACAGGAGCTTCCCATTGCATAATCCAGTAGGGCTATTCTTAAATTGACTTCCAAACTCCCACCTTTATTTTTCTGCAAATCCACTGGTTTCATTTTAGGACATTCAATTTATGAATTGCATTCTATCCTATTAGGTAGGGTTTTTCTTTAATGAAAATTATGTTATTGTTGTTTTTAAAAAATCTGGCATTCCACCCAGGCTTCAACTTGTAAATAAATGGCTTCGGATTTGATTCGAGACAAACTGCGCTCTTCATTAAATCACCAATTTGGGCTCCAAACTAAATGACTTGCTTATTACACATTTTTGCACGGGGCATTGCACAAAACTGTTTTCTCAATGGGCCTTAAATCATCTCTGGTCAAAGGCATTAAATTTGTTGCAGAATTGCCAAGAAAGACACCAACAGGCTTTTGTCCTCAAAGAGAATGCATGCTACATTTAGCAGAAAGAATAACAGAGTTGGAAGGGACTTAGAGGTCTTCTAGTCCAACCCCCCTCCCCATGCCAGCTGGAGACTCTATCCCATTTCAGAGAAGGGGTTGTTCACTATCTTCTTAAAAAACCTCTAGGGATGGAACACCCACAACTTCTGGAATCCAGCCATTGCACTGATTAATTGTTCTGACTGTCAGGAAATTTCTCCATAGTTCTAGGCTGGTTCTCTCCTTGATTAATTTCCATCCATTGCTTCTTGTTCTGCCTTCAGGTGCTTTGGAGAATAGCTTGACACCCACCCACCCCTTCTTTGTGGCAGCCCTTTAACCTTGTGCTGTCATAAGAGAAATTCCTTGTTGGACTGCCAGAAAGCCTCAATGTGATTTGGACTCAGCACCTCCATGGCACTAATAGTCTTGTTCATGGGCTGACTAGCATGAGTTTTCTGGAGCCCAATGAGGTCCATCTTGGAGAATAGTGATGGTGCCTGAGTTCTACTGCAGTCTTCGGAAGTGTGTCTGGAAAATACTGAGAGGGAAGCTGGGACACCACAGACCCTAGAAAGAGTGCAGAGAACAGCAATCATGATGATCAAAGGTCTGGAGACTAAGCCATACTATGAACAATTGAAGATCTAAGTATGTCTATTCTAACAAACAGAAGGACTACGTAGGGGTGATATTAACCAAAATATAACCAAATATTAACCAAAAACTAACCAAAGAGAGAAGCAACCTAGAACTAAGGAGAAATTTCCTGACAGACAGAACAATTAACCAGTGGAACAACCTGCCTCCAGAAGCTGTGAATGCTCCAACACTGGAAGTTTTTAAGGAGAGACTGGACAGCCATTTGTCTGAAACGGTATAGGTCTTCCCGCCTGAGCAGGGGGTTGGACTAGATGACCTCCACGGTCACTTCCAACTTTATTATTATTATTATTATTATTATTATTATTATTATTATTATTATTATTATTATTATTATTATTATTATTATTATTATTATTATTATTATTATTATCTTTTATTCATTAAACATGAACCTCAGTCAACTGAACATTCAAATTGGCTGGCGCTGATGGCCGACATGGGTTGCTACCAGCATCCTAGGTGTCAACCAGGTACCTTCTCAAAATATAAGATGTTCCGAATAGCGCAGTTCTTTGCAACATTGCTGGAGTTATTTCAGGAAGCTGCAGTTTCTTGATGTATTTTGCAAAGTTTTTGGACATAGTTCCCAGTGCCCCGATGACAATGGGTACCACTGTTACATTATTATTATTATTATTATTATTATTATTATTATTATTATTATTATTATTATTATTATTATTATTATTATTATTATTATTATTATTATTATTATTGTTATTGTTGTTGTTGTTGTTGTTGTTGTTGCTATTATTGTTATTGTTGTTATTGTTGTTATTGTTGTTATTGTTATTATTATTATTATTATTATTATTATTATTATTATTATTATTATTATTATTATTATTATTATTATTATTATTATTATTAATTATTATTATT
The DNA here is from genome assembly GCA_023970755.1 of Azemiops feae. Taxonomy (NCBI): domain Eukaryota; kingdom Metazoa; phylum Chordata; class Lepidosauria; order Squamata; family Viperidae; genus Azemiops; species Azemiops feae. The sequence goes on along the minus strand of JALGBA010004102.1, from coordinate 485,064 downwards.
ATTATTATTATTATTGTAGCAGTCTTGCAGTACATCAGGGGCTATCACAAAGAGGAGGGGATTGGCTTATTCTCAAAGGCACCTGAGGGCAGGACGAGAAATAATGATTGGAAGCTTGTTAAAAAGAGATGCGACCTAGGAACCAAGGGGAAATTTCCTGACAGCACAATTAACCAGTGGAACGGCTTGCCTCCAGAAGTTGTGGGTGCTCCATCATTAGAGATTCTTAAGAAGAGATTGGACAGTCATTTGTCTGGAATGGTGTAGAATCTCTTGCCATGGGCAGCGGGTTGGACTAGATGACCTACAAGATCTCTTCCAACCCTATTATTCTATGTTCTAATGATCTAATCCAGGGGTAGGCAACCTTGGCTCTTTTATGACTCGTGGACTTCAACTCCCAGAATTCCTGAGCCAGCCATGCTGAGGGGAAAGGGAGAGGTTTCCAAGCTGAGCCATGCTGGCTCAGGAATTCTGGGAGTTGAAGTCCACGAGTCATAAAAGAGCCAAGGTTGCCTACCCCTAATCTAATCTAAAGGGAAGAATGATGAAACAGCATTGCGCCATTGTGTACCACTAAAGCACATTCTCTAGTATGGCCACTAGAGGGTACTATACTCCTGTGGTTGATTCTCATTGACTCTCTAGCCTTCAAGTTTCAACTGTATCTTTTTACTCCTTATTTTAGGAGGTGAGTAGGATCAAGAAGCTCCACTGACTGAGCTGCACCATGAAGCAGACAGAAGCAAGCTGATGGTGGTGGCCACTGAAGTAAAAAAAAATATACTGCCAGGAGGAGACGGCAAGACAAAGGAAATGCTGTATTCCCAATTTGTATCTAGAGCTGAGCTAACATGCAGAAAGAGGCAAACTGGGCTGAATAAGCTAAACTAGGAGTGGGTAGATCCAGGTTCTAATCCTGCCTTAGCCAAGGAACCTCACTGGCTCCCTCTGAGTAGCTTTCTCGCCTTAATGGGACAGTTGTTGGGAAGAAGAGAGAAAGAAGGCACACCTCATTCCTTAACTGGAGCTGCTGGATTTTAACTTTAGATTATAGAATCGTAGGGTTGGGAGGAACAATATACTAAGAAAATGTTTGGGCTCCCACATTATTACTTGGGAGGCTGCTTCGGTGGTGTTTTTGAATTTACATGATTTTTGTATACTATCGCTTGAAAGCTTCTCAATCTGAAAAACTCTAATGGGAGAAATTCTTTTTTTTTCTTTTTTCTTTTGGAATGTAATTGAAGTAAGAGAAATAAGGGAGGCTGCAAGAACGGCAAACTTCTGACTGGAAGGAGGCCAGGTTCCACCCAAGAGAATCACATCGATGTTGTCTATGAAGGACACTGCCCAGGCAAATTCGTTGGTGTAGAATAGAATAGAATAGAATAGAATAGAATAGAATAGAATAGAATAGAATAGAATAGAATAGAATAGAATAGAATAGAATAGAATATGGAATGGAAATGAATAGAGAATGGAATGGAATGGAATAGAATAGAATAGAATAGAATAGAATAGAATAGAATAGAATAGAATAGAATAGAATAGAATTAGAGTAGAGTAGAGTAGAGTAGAGTAGAGTAGAGTAGAGTAGAGTAGAGTAGAGTAGAGTAGGAACAGAATAGGAATAGAATAAGAATAACAGAGTTGGAAGGGATCTTGTAGGTCATCTAGTCCAACCCCCCCCCCGCCCAAGTAGTAGACCCTACACCATTTCTGTCAGATGGCAGTCCAATCTCTTCTTGAAAGCCTCCAGTGATGAAGCACCAACAACATCTGAAGGCAGTCTGTTCCATTGGTTGATTGTTCTCGCTGTCAGGAAATTTCTCCTTATTTCCAGGTTGAATCTCTCCTTGATCAGTTTCCATCCGTTATTCCTTGTCTGGCCTTCAGGTGCTTTGGAAAATAGACTGACCCCCTCCTCTCTGTGAGACACCCCTCAAATATTGGAACACTGCTATCATGTCTCCCCGGTTCTTTTCTTCACTAGACTAGCCAGTTCCTGCAACCGTTCTTCATATGTTTTAGCCTCCAGTCCCCTAATCATAATGAGAACTGATAGGAACTTTGTTGGAATTGGAACTGATAGGAAAAAATGCAGAAGAAATTCTCTTATCCGCCCTGCTTGTACAGAACCAACTCAGGCCCAGCAAATAAATGTAGTCAAACTTTCCAAAGCACCTGGAACAACAGGATGCACTTTAGAAATCCCTCCATTCTCCCCTTCTTTTTTCTGTTGTCCCCCCATTTCACCAGCCTTGCCTGGGATTAATTACAGCATCCAGCAAGAAGCCAGCTGAAGTTATTCAGGCAAAGAAACAGCAGGAGAACAAAACCCTTTGCCATTTGTGGAGCCTGACAACAGCCTGAAAAATTGGGGAGATATTCCACACCTCCGGAAGCCAAGAAAGCCAGCCTAAAACCAACTGAAGGATTGGACTAACATTGGACTGACACTACTAATATCAACAATGCAACAGTTCATTTAGTGACCGTTCCAAGTTACAACGGCCCTGAAAAAAGTGACTTATGACCGTTTTTCACAGTTACGACCTTTGCAGCATTCCCCATGGTTAGGTGATCAAAATTCAGATGCTTGGCAACTGGTTCCTATTTGTGAGGGTCGCAGTGTCCCAGGGTCACGTGATCCCCTTTTGCGACCTTCTGACCAGCAAAAATGAAATTCAATGGTGAAAAAAGTAAGGTTCTACATTTAGGCAAGAAAAACCAAATGTACAGGTATAGTATAGGTGGTACCTTGCTCAACAGTAGTAACTGTGAGAGGGATCTCGGAGTCCTAGTGGACAATCACTTAAATATGAGCCAGCAGTGTGCTGCAGCTGCCAAAAAAGCCAACACAGTGCTGGGCTGCATTAACAGAGGGATAGAATCAAGATCACGTGAAGTATTAATACCACTTTACAATGCCTTGATAAGGCCACACTTGGAATACTGCACCCAGTTTTGGTCACCACGATGTAAAAAAGACGTTGAGACTCTAGAAAGAGTGCAGAGAAGAGCAACAAAGATGATTAAGGGACTAAAACATATGAAAAACAGTTGGGTATGTCTAGTTTAATGAAGAGAAGGATTACCTGATAGCAGTGTTCCACTATCTCAGGGGCTGCCACAAAGAAGAGGGAATCAAGCTATTCTCCAAAGCGCCTGAAGGCAGAACAAGAAGCAACGGATGGAAACTAATCAAAGAGAGAAGCAACCTAGAAACTTCCTGGCAGTCAGAACAATTAATTAAATTAATTAAACTTCCTGGTAGTCAGAACAATTAATCAGTGGAACAACCTGCCTCCAGAAGCTGTGAATGCTCCAACACTGGAAGTTTTTAAGAAGCGACTGGACAGGCATTTGTCTGAAATGGTATAGGGTTTCCTGCCTGAGCAGGGGGTTGGACTAGATGACCTCCAAGGTCCCTTCCAACATTGTTGTTGTTGTTATTATTATTATTATTATTATTATTAAAGTCAATGGTGAAGCCAGGTTTACTTAACAACCAGGCTACTAACTTATCAACTGCAGGGATTCACTTAATAACGGTGGCAAGAAAGGTCGTAAGATGGGGCAAAACTCACTTAACAAATGTCTCACTTAACAACAGAAATTTTGGGCTTCAATTGTCATCGTAAGTCGAGGACTACCTGTACTGATTTACTCTGAACTCAGCTACCAAATGCTACTGAATGGACCGTTCCCCATTTAAAAGCATTTGTTTAGTGACCGTTCGAAGTCTCGATGAAAAAAAGTGGCTTACGATGGTTCCTCACCCTTAAGACCGTGGCATGGTCATGTGATCCCATGGTCATGTGATCGAAATTTGGACACTTGGCCTCCAGCTTGTACTTACGACAGTCGTAGTAACCTGAGGTCACGTGAACACCACTTTCAATGTTCCCAGATGACTTCCAGTCCAAGCAAACATCAATGGGGGAAGCTGGATTCACTTAACAACTATGTAATTCACTGAAGAGCTGCAGGGATTCGCTTAACAACCATGATATTAAAAAAAACATCATAAAATCAAGCACCTGTCAATTAACAATCATCTTGCTTACCAATGGAAATTGGTATGGTCCCAGTTCTGATTGTAAGTCAAGGGCTACCCCTGAATTCATACATCTCAGAATCATGGTTCAAAGAGGACGTTTAGGCCTTTCAGTTCATCCCCCAGTGGATTCAGTGTAAGAGTCCAGATTAAATCCAGATTAAATCCAGGGATACAGGTGGCTGTCTGGTCTCTGCTTAAACACATCTGGGAATTTTCCCTGACTGCTGTGTTGCTTTATTGTCAGAAAATTACTTGATTCCCACCTAGACGAGTCTTCAACCAATAGAAGGCATGTAAAATCACACTAGAGTGTGGCTCTGTTTGTAACCCATGTTTAAACACAACACCCTGAGCCACAAGCTTGCCAGATATGATTTCGCTCCTTTACTTGTGGTGGAAACCTATCTGTTGGATTAGTTTATGGTTCACTTCCGTTGTTCAGAGGCCACAAATTGAGTCAACCATGGTTAAATTAACTAGTAGTAAATCAGTTCTACTAATACAAAGCCAGAGTTGTGGTTGTGGCCAACTGCCAGTGAGGGAAACACGGAGATGAAATGCATTTATTTGTTCAGATCCACATCAGAGAATATGAGATTGTCACAGCCTGACACAGAGCAAAACAGATGTTTATGCACGTGCTGTTATTCAGCCACACTTGTTGGTCTCCTGCCCATCATTTACGATAGCAGTGAGAAGAAGCAAAGGAAGGCCTAGACAGGCTCTGGACTCTTCCCATATCAGACTGGATGCGACTGACAGCAACTTCTGCTGTCAAAGAACCATCTTTTCTGCTAAAAAATCAAACCAGAGACAGATGAGAGCATTAAGGCAAGATGGTGAACAGAAGGTAATTTTAGCAAAAGGGAAGGTCCCTAGATTGAGAAGCCAAACTGATTGTTTTAAAGGCCAAGGAAGTCCACATAGTTTCCTTCAACTCTGAAAAATTAGTTCTAGATAAAAAGGACTTAACAAGGATATGCATTCAATTTTGCAGCAACTATGATTGTTGGCCGAGCAGAGACAAAAATAGCCAGAGAAATGAGTGAAGCTTGGGAAACTGCCCCCTTGTCAGTCAACAAGAGTCTTGATTTATCCCCAACTTATCAGGTACTTAGGAGCTGAGGGCACAACGGCATAAGGAAACCACAATCAATGACTTAAAAGCCACTAAATTGGCTATTTAACAACTAAAACTATACACAACTATAAAAATGCAACGTATAGAACAGGCCAGTGCACCTATTTTGGAGAGAGATAAGTTCCCTGAGGATGGGCTCCAGCATCAGCCTGAAAACTTGGAAGAATAAATCTCTGATCCCAGTGATCGACTCAGATTGGATCCTGCAGCATTATCCTGGGACAAATACTGTATATTTGCCTTCATTTGAGAAGGACTTAACTGTCAAGTAAGGTGAGGGGAAAACAGCCCAGGGCCCTGAATTTTTTTCCTAATCTCGTTTCCATCCCATTTTGTTGTCTCAGTCTGGCACTAACACTGGCTCAAGCAGAATTCACATAATTATTCCAGTCCGTGGAGGGCAGTGGAGTTGCATTCTTCCCCACGCTCAAACTTCTGAAGTCTTCCCGAAGCACAACATCTTGCTGTAAACTTTTGAACCACCCTTTTTTTTTTTTTTTTTTTTGGCACAGCCCTGTGTTTTGGTCTCCGTTTCAGATTAATCTTCTTACCGCTGCAGAATCTTGCGAAAGAGTTAATCAGTAACTCAGATGCTTATCAACTCTTTGAGGGGCCTTTGCTGCCTATCTTAAAAAGCTAGGTGGCTTTGTATCTTTTTTTTCTTCTTCTTCTTAATAAGTAACTAAAGAGAATAAATACACCTGTTCCTGCAGAGCATATAGGCTTCTCCTCATGTCCATTTGCTGCAGGAATGAACCTCTTTTCCTACATGGTTAGAGGCAAACACCTTTCCTCTTCAGCCTTGAGGTTGCGCAAATGAGTGGATTGTTTATTTGTTTGTTTGTTTATTTGATTTTTTTTTTAATCCGGCCTTTATTATTTTTTAAGTAACTCATGGTGGTGAACATATCTAATACTCTTTCCTCCTCCTATTTCTCCCCACAACGACGACCCTGGGAGGTGGGTCGATCTGAGAGACAGCAACTGGCCCAAAGTCACCTAGCCAGCTTTCAGGCCTAAGGTGGGACTAGAACTCACCGTCACCTGGTGATTGGCTCAAAGTCACCCAGCCAGCTTTCATGCCTAAGCTGGGACTAGAACTCACCGTCACCTGGTGATTGGCTCAAAGTCACCCAGCCAGCTTTCAGGCCTAAGGTGGGACTAGAACTCACAGTCACCTGGTGATTGGCTCAAAGTCACCTAGCCAGCTTTCATGCCTAAGGTGGGACTAGAACTCACTGTCACCTGGTGATTGGCTCAAAGTCACCCAGCCAGCTTTCATGCTTAAGGTGGGACTAGAACTCACCGTCACCTGGTGATTGGCCCAAAGTCACCCAGCCAGCTTTCATGCCTAAGGCAAGACTAGAACTCACCATCACCTGGTGATGGGCTCAAAGTCACCTAGCCAGCTTTCAGGCCTAAGGTGAGACTAGAACACACTGTCACCTGGTGATTGACCCAAGATCACCCAGCCGACTTTCAGGCCTAAGGCAAGACTAGAACTCGCCATCACCAAATTCAGCATTTTAACAGTCTAAATGGGCAAGTGGAAAGGTCACCTTGTCATTTTTCAAGTTTGTTCACATCTCCTTCCAGGCACTCGAGGGACACCAGACAGACCAGCTATGCAGGTCTGTCTGGTGTCCCCCAACCAAACTACGTACCCCCAGCACTAACTGACTTTCCTTGCCTTGTTCCAGTTTTTCTCCTTGTTTGCTTGTTACTGTAATTATTATAATTATACACTTAACCTCTTCAGGCTAGAGATTTAACCAACACTATTTACAAGGGCAATCTATACAATGGTTATTATTTACAACAAGGCTCTTCAAACTTGGCCCTTTTATGACTTGTGGACTTCAACTCCCAGAATTCCTCAGCCAGGCACGCTGGCTGAGGAATTCTGGGGGTTGAAGTCCACAAGTCATAAAAGGGCCAAGTTTGAAGACTCCTGATTTACAAGAATGGGCATAATCAAGTTAGACGAAAAATAGCTTCCTAAAGCTAAGAGCAGGAAAGCAATTGAATCAACTGCTCAGAGAGATGATGGGACCCTTCACCGGAAATGTTCAAGATGTGGACGGCCATTTTCAGGAATTATTGAATTAATGTATTGCAGTTGGCTGGACTCTGTGGCCCTTGCAGGACCAAACTCAGACCAAGATAAGGTAATTAGCATAGTTGGGTAGGAAATCTGATAATTATAATCCAACCCCGAGGAATCAGAAACCTCCTTTGCAAATAGTCCTTGATTTACAGCCATTCGCTTAGTGACTGTTCAAAGTTTCAACAGCCCTGAAAAAAGTGACTCACCACTGGCCCTCACACTTAACAACTGTTGTATCAGCATCCCCACAATCACGGGATCCAAATTTGGGTGCATGGCCATTGGTATTTATTTATGAGGGTTGCAATGTTCTGTGGTCACGTAACCACCATCTGCAACCTTCCCAGCCAGCTTGTGACATTCAAAGTCAGTGGGGAAAGCCGGATTCATTTAACGACCGTATGAGTCACTTAACAACCGTGGCAAAAAAAAAGATCATAAAATCAGGCACACCTGACCTAAGGACACTTTTCAACAGAAATTCCAGGTCTCAACTGTGGTCATAAGCCGAGGACTACCTGTATGTCATCTCTTTCGTAGGAACGGAGCACAATTCCACTGCAGAACAGACAAGAAACAATAGATGTTAGGTAAGGAAAATTCCTAACTAGATCAGCAACTCTGGAAGAACGTGCCAAAAAAAGGGTCATCAGATCCATGTGCCTGGCCCTTTTCCATAACATTTGGCAAAAACAAGCCATCTTCTGGGAGGCGGCTTAAAGAAATAACACCGAGGAAAGAATTTAGTCACCTCACAGGAGTTCTTTTCCCGGTTTGTGAATCGGGACTCCAGGCCATCCCAACACAGGAAACAGACAGTCCTGACTTAAATTGATTTCCTGAAAATCTGCCTCCTTTGATTCTAAGGATAGACTCCCCCTTTTTTTTTTCTTCATTCACTCTTCCTGTAAACAAACGTCATCTTAGCCATGTGTATCACCCGTGTCTGATCACCGTTTCTGGGGGTCAGAAAGGACTTCCACAAAGCAGCCCGATCAACAGCGACAGTAACCCAAAAAAAAAAAAAGAATATATAGCCGGAACTAACTTTGTGCTACTTCCTTTTTCAAAAATAGATCTGATTTCGGCCTTGCAGCAAGGCAGTAGCTGTTTCCTTTGAGTCTGATCCCCAGCTCTTCCGTTGAAGAGTGACTTGGCAGTCACAACACTACAATGGTATCCCTACCCTTTTTTTACGTGGAGCTCACAAGAGATGCGTTGGTTAGAACAATTAACCAGTGGAACGGCCTGCCTCCGGAAGTTGTGGGTGCTCCGACAGTGGAGGTCTTGAACCTCCAAGACCATCCCCACCAGCACTGATAGGGCAAACCACTAGAACAGGGGTCTTCAAACTTGGCCCTTTTATGACTTGTGGACTTCAACTCCCAGAATTCCTCAGCCAGGCGTGCCACAAGTCCACAAGTCATAAAAGGGCCAAGTTTGAAGACCTCTGCACTAGAATATAACTGAGAGCAAACCCCACTCTCTACTAGCCCTGATCTTGTTACCTGGTTTGGGTCATGAAACATCTGCAAGAAAAGCACCAAGCTCAGAGAGCCCCAAGGGCCCTTCATTTCAACCCCGAGCTGCAAATATTCTCCTTTACTGGTGCCTTCATCTCATCCATACTCAAATCCATGACAGCCTAGAGTCACCTTTGCTACTAAAGTAGTATTTTCTTCCTTATTCTAATATTCTTCCTTATTGTAATACATCCAAAGCCAGCCTCGGAGACTTGTTTTTTCCAGTCTAGTTGCCTTTTGGGGGGAAAAAAATAAATCTCTTTGAAGCAACTATCACCTGGATGACTGAGAATCTCCACAGAAATTTAGCCGTACACTCTAATCCAAAATCCCAAAGATGCTTTTTTTTTCACGAGGCAGCTGGACTTTCTTGTTTTTCTTTGAAAACATTTCGCTTCTCATCCAAGAAGCTTCTTCGGCTCTAATCCTAAATGTTCCCTCAAAAGTGGCTGGTTGAGAGATAATTCCAAACATGCCATAAACCTTTAGCTTTCTGCTCAGTCTTTAAAATGATGATGATGATGATGACGACGACGACGATAATAATAATAATAATAATAATAATAATAATAATAATAATAATAATAATAATAATAATAATAATAATAATAATAATAATAATAATAATGGCACATGCCAGCAACTGAAACCATGATCGCTCACCACTACCACCACCAATTTTTGCAGAAAGCTAAAGGTTTATGGCATGTTTGGAATTATCTCCCAACAAGCCACTTTTGAGGAAACATTTAGGATTAGAGCCGAAGAAGCTTCTTGGATGAGAAGCGAAATGTTTTCAAAGAAAAACAAGAAAGTCCAGTTGCCTCGTGAAAAAAAGCATCTTTTCAACTCTGTTCAGATTTAGAGAAGTGATCTTTGAAAATAATACCTCCATATTGTTGTTGTTGTTGTTGTTGTCTGGATCACCACAACTTCAAGGCATTTTTGTCTTAAAGTTGGGAGCTAGACTCCAGGGAGAAGGCAGGCGCCATGCTGGTGGAGTCTGGAACCAATGTTAGCTTTTAAGAACTAGATGTCTCCAAAGAGACCCAGGTAAATGACATATCCAGGCTGCAGGGAAAAAGAGACTTATCTAAAATGCCATTGATTCAAGTTTTCCTTCTGATGTTATAACCTCATACCATCTGGCCTCTTATCAAGAACATTCTGTACTTCTGAAGCAAAAAGCCAATAAAAGACAAAAGATACTATGTTTTACCAATCAACTGCTTTTTTGACCTCATAAAGGTCATCCAAAGAAGACCTACAATCAAGCATGTGGGAGAATCAAGAGTATACAATCAAAGCTCAACACATTGGTTTTGAGTAGTCTTTCTAAAGTTATCATCTAGACCAGTGGTGGGATTCAAATACCTAAACATCCGGTTCTCTGCATGGATGGAGGCCTGGGCCTCCGAGGCCTAGAATGGATTTCTGGAAGTAACATCAATGCACTTCCAGTGGGCTGTTCTAGGCCTGGGAGACCTCCTCCAGGCCTCCGAGGCCTAGAACGGACTTCCAGAAGCAGCATGGGTTCAGCCAGTTCTCTGAACTCAACAAAATTTAACTACCGGTTCTACCGAACCAGTGTGAACCAGCTGAATCCCACCACTGATCTAGATGATAACTTTAGAAAGACTACTCAAAACCAATGTGTTGAGCTTTGATTGTATAAACCTCCAAGTGGCCTCAATGACTCTCTAAAAGAATGCAAATGACCAGCTCTCTGCAAGGAGTATAAATCCTTCCATTCCTTGCCATCCAGTCAGAGCTGAAGAAGCTTTTCAGATGAGAAGCGAAACGTCTTCAAAGAGAAACAGAAAAGTCCAGTTGCCTCTTGAAAAAGCACCTTTGGGACAACCATGACCTGGATGACTGAGAATCTCCATAGACAATTAAATGAGATCCATTTACCTAACTCATTAGAGAGGGAAAGCAAGAAATGTTTTGGGTCCCATCCCCTAAGGAGGTACATCTGGCAGGACCCAGAAGAAGGGCCTTCTCTGTGGTGGCTCCTTCCCCCTGGAACATTATCCCTCCAGAAATTAGACTGGTCCCCACTCTGACACTCTTTCAGAAGGCCCTGAAGAGGTAGTTCTGCCAGCGGGCCTGCGGAACCCAGAGTGGGATGGAGCCCATTAAATGGCTGATTTGAGTGTATGTTGTCACCAGGATGAGGGGATTGGGGGGTTATTATTTTATTTTATTTCTTTTATATTGTGTTTTTATGTCCTGTAAGCCACCTTGAGTTGCCACGTGCGAGTAGGCGGCAATATACATTTTCTAAATAAATAAAATTTAATACAAAGAGTTCAGTTCTGAGTTCCTCGTTTTTATGAAATGACGGCCACGTAAAGGAAATGACAGGCAGTATGGCTCAACCCATTTTGGAACTTCCTTCCCTCATGAGTTTTAGAAGATTCTAGAAGACAAATTGTATTTCACCAGGCTTTCATTCAGGTTAAACCTTATCGGCATCTCTTTAGGGAGAGAGCAGATTTATTATTCCTACTGTGCAATTTTTCAGAACTTTGACTTATTTCTATTGTTGTGATGAATGTAGTTGGTGTTTTTTTTTTTTTTAGTTGGGTGGGCTATAAAACCTGTCAAATCAATATAAATAAATAAACATCTAAAGGAAAAGCAAGCACCAGATCTGTGGATCTTTTTTTTTTTTTAACTGAGTAAATTCTTCCACTCTGTAATTTCTGCAAAAATAAACCACTTGCAACAAAGCAGATTCAAATGTCCCTGAAAGATAACAACCGTTGTGTTCCACACTGCCTTCATTTGATTTGTATCAAAAGAGGCATTCAACATTCAGACTAATGGGTAAAGCTTGTGACTAGAATTCACCCACGCCTGCTCACCGGACCCTAACAATGGATATAATAATGCCCATTATGCTGTGTTAATAATAACATGAAGGGAAGTAATACTTCCTTTTAACTGAGATTTGAGTTTCTCCTTCCCAGAAGGATGAATTACATAAATATATTAAAATACAACTCATCCTGATCAAGAACGAAAAACTGATTTTACAATTCCAACTACTTTTTAACACAGAGAGGTTTGCAACCAATTGCTAAAAGAAACATTCTTCTCAAATTTTAATACCCTCAAGTGGAAGTAGTACAGGCATCTTTCTAAAATGGCTTAAATGGGGAGGGGTAGATCAGATCACCTTGATGCCCTCCCTCCTCTTTCAATCTTTGAAATTAAATTAATTTATGGATTAAATTAAGCAAAACCTGCCTGACAAGGATCATGCAGATAGACCCAAGCTAGAATCTTGATTTCCCTTGAAGCAATCTTCAAACTGGAGAGCCAGCTTGGTATAGCGTTTAAGGTGCTGGCCTAGAAACCAGGAGATGTTGAGTTCTAGTCTCACCTTAGGCATGAAAGCTGGCTGGGTATCTTTGGGCCAATCACTAGGTGATGGTGAGTTCTAGTCCCGCCTTAGGCATGAAAGCTGACTGGGTAACTTTGGGCCAATCATCAGGTGATAGTGAGTTCTAGTCCCACCTTGGGCATGAAAGCTGGCTGGGTGACTTTGGGCCAATCACCAGGTGATGGTGAGTTCTAATCCCACCTTAAGCATGAAAGCTGGCTGGGTGACTTTGGGTCAGTTACTCTCTTTTAGCCCAACCCATCTCAGAGGTTTGTTGTTGTGAGAAAAATAGAAAATGAATCTGAGGATTTTCCTTCTGCTACAAGTCTGGAGATACCCTTAAAAGGGCAATCAATGGCAAAGATTTGTAAAGTGAACAGCTTAGTGACATCAAGGCTGCCTTCCCATGCAAAGAAGCAAACCATGTTTCTGTGAATCCATTCACGAGCATTCTGACCTGTGAGTGCTTGGCTCCTGTTTGTCCTTTCTTACTCCCATGAGGCTGCTTTTCTAACCAGTGAGTGAAACATGAGAAATGGTGGAAATCAGAGGGATGAAATCTTAAAGTGGAATGAATGTCTTCATTGCATCACATTCTCACATAATCTTGTTCCTCCAACATGCAGACCCAGGATGGATGAAGAAAACTTCAGTGCACCGAGTTTTCCCTTACCTTACTGATTTGTTGCAAAAATATAACCCACATTTTTTTCTTTGCTGTAACTTGAGAAGTACTCCATGCTTGGACACATGACAGCACCAGAGAAGACACATGACCTTAACCGAAGTGCACCATTTCATTAAGTTGCTTGAACAATATTTTGACTTTCAGGTGATAATTCAGGGCATGATTTTTAGAAGCGCCACCGGAGAACAAAGGGAAGCACACAAACTTAACGGTATTAATAATTCACCTTGGACAATTCAATCAGGTGAAGGCATGTGGCTGTTAAGTCAAAAGACTTCCTATACACTCTTTGTAGTCAAAGTGTTAACAACTGGGTAGCTGCAAAGAGTATAAATCCTTTCCATTCCCCACCAGTGAGTTAGAACAGGAGAAGCTTCTTGGATGAAAAAGTGAAACATTTTCAAGATAAATCAAGAAAGTCCACTTGCCATTTGGAAAAAAAAGCTCCTTTGGGATCTTGGTGCCAGAAACAAACAAAAAAAAATCATTCCGAAATAAAGTTGACTTCCAGCCCATGATTTCTTGGCCAACAGCACCGGTCACACATTCTGTCCTGATGTTTAATTTAAGTTCCGTGGAGTTTATAAATGATGTCATAACTCCATGCTTGCAGGGTAATAAAAGTCCACCAGATGCATCCAAAGAGGTAATCTCTGTTATTTTTGGTGGAAAGAGGAGGGAAATTGAAAACCATTCCTCTCAGAACTAAGAACATTGTGACCCCACCTACGACAGAGATGAACATTACAAATCTTTTAAACCCTGTTGAGAGCTGAAGTCTTTTCCATCTCCCCGTAAACGTTCTTGCTTATTCCTCAGGACTAAGACCACCTCTGTGAATTAGGACAGGGGTCTTCAAACTTGGCCCTTTTATGACTTGTTGGACTTCAACTCCCAGAATTCCTCAGCCAGCGTGCCTGGCTGAGGAATTCTGGGAGTTGAAGTCCACAAGTCATAAAAGGGCCAAGTTTGAAGACCCCTGAATTAGGAGCTTGTCCCATCTTAGATCAACCTGCAGAGAGGCAGGTGAGCAGACACCAAGAGAAAATCCAGGCAGGGACATTCTGTTGTAGTCTAGCAAGCAGCAGACAATGTGGCTTTCATGTGCATCAACACAGAATCACAGAGCTGGAAGGGAGATTGGAGGTCAATCCAGTCCAATCCCCAGATCAAGGCAGGAGAACTTATGCCATCCAAAGGTGGTCCAGTCTGTTTTGAAAACTTTCAGCGATGGAGCACCTACCACTTCAGGAGACAAGCTATTCCACTGACTGATTGATCTCACTGTCAGAAAATTTCTCCTTATTTCTATGTTGGATCTCTCTTTAACAAGCTTCCACCCATTACTTCTTATCCTGCCCTCAGGTGCTTTGGAGAATAAGTCATTCCCCTCTGACAGCCCTTCAAAGTATTGAATCAGAATCAGAATAGAGCTGGAAGGGACCTTGGAGGTCTTCTAGTCCAGCCCCCTGCTCAAGCAGGAGACCCTATACCATTTCAGACAAGTGGCTATCCAGTCTCTTCTTAAAAACCTCCAGTGATGAAGCACCCACAAGGTCTGAAGGCAAGCTGTTCTACTGGTTACTTGTCCTCTCTGTTAGGAAGTTTCTCCTTAATTCCAGGTTGCTTCTCTCCTTGATTAGTTTCCATCCATTGATTCTTGTCTTGCCTTCTGGTGCTTTGGAAAATAAATTAACCCCCTCCTCTTTGTGGCAGCTTTTCAAATACTGGAATACTGCTGTCATGTCCCCCCTAGTCCTTCTTTTCTCTAGACTAGCCATACCCAAATCCTGCAACCGGTCTTCATATGTTTTAGTCTCCAGGCCTTTAATCATCCTAGCTGCTCTTCTCTGTACTTTTTCCAAACTCTCAACATCTTTTCTGTAATGTGGTGACCAAAACTGGATGCAGTATTCCAGGTGTGGCCTTGCTAAGGGTTTAGAAAGCAGTACTAATACTTCATGTGATTTTGATTCTATTCCTCTGTTTATACAACCAAGGACTGTATTAGCTTTTTTGGCTGCTGCTGCACAGCTATCAGATTTCCTAAGCCTTCTCTTTGTTAGGTAAAACATACCTAGTTCCCTTAGCCGTTCATCATACGATCTAGCCTCCAGACCCCTTATGATCTTTGTTGCTCTTCTCTGCACTCTTTTTAGAGTCTCAGCATCTTTTTTTGTATTGTAGTGACCAGAACTGTACGCAACATTCCAAGTGTGGCCTCAATTGTGCGGTATAAAGCAGTATTATCACTTCTCGTGATCTTGATGCTATCCCTCTGTTGATGCAGCCCAGGACTGCTCTGGCCTTTTTGGCAGCTGCAGCAGGATATTAAGTCCAGCCCTCATTATGAACATGTCTTTATCTTGGGTCAGTCTAATCTTGCAGCATAATGGAATCACTGCCCTGGTTAGTGAACCTGACTTGCTTAGGATTGGAATCCAAATCAAAGCAGGTTCATGACATCCCAAGCCAGTTTATGCTCGAAGTCATTCTGCAAATTTGATCTTATTGGTAGGAGTGTTGTAGAAAAGCCACCTTACTCTATGGCAGCATTTTTCCAAACTTGGCAACTTTAAAATGTGTGGACTTCAACCCCCAGAATTCCTTAGCCAGCATTCTGGGAATTGAAGTCTACACATCTTAAAGTTGCCAAGTTCGTTAAACATTGATGACAAAAAAAAAAACAAAAAAATTGGAATCTGATAGCAGAAATCATGCGATTGAAATTAGTTACTTGGAAAAGTCGCTGGTAGATTTTTTTTTTTGCAGCTAGGATTGTTTGTTTGTTCCCCTGATATGCAACCCGAGTCTTTCTTCCTGAAATTTAAACTTTTTCCCTGAAAAAAGTGACTTATGACCATTTTTCACACTTATGATCACAGCATCCCCACGGTCACGTGATTTACATTCAGATATTGACAACAGATATTGACAAATATATTAATATTTATGATGGTTACGGTGTCCCGGGGTCATGTGACCATCTTTTGCCACCTTCAAAGCAAAAGCAAAGGGGAAGCCAGATTCACTTAACAACAGTGTTACTAATTTAACAACCGCAGTGATTCACTTAACCGCTGTGGCAAGAAAAGTCGTAAAATGGGACAAAACTCAACACAGATTTTTTTTTCATACCCATGTCACCCAGGTAGATATCCCCAGCCAATTTCTATAGATTTCAATTCTTTTTCCTAGGTGAAGAACTTCTTATCTTCCTTAAAGTGCATTCTGAGAGCATCCAGAGTAAGAAGTGATGGGTTGGGTTCACTTGGAGAAACCCAAATTTCAGGTGAGACCTCCATCAGGGTAGATTAAACCAGGAAAGTCAAACAGACGATTCCAAGCCTGTGGTTTCACTTCCTCCCAAGCAGGGCTGGCCACGTGCTCTGATCTCAGTTGTTGCAAAACAAAAATCTTGCCTTTGCGCCAGCAGTAAGCGGAGAGAAGGAATTTTAAAAGTGCAAAAGAGCCATCGGGCAGACGAGGTTTTGCTTTCCCAGCAAGATGCTTAAGGGCCCTACCAACACTTTTAATTTTTCCCCTAGCTTTTTTTGTGTCTGATTAAGCTTAGGAACAGGTCACTGATTTGCAAAGAAGGATAAACATTGAGTTCTGTGTATGTTCCCGTCTGAACGTTCGGCTTTTTCAAGGACTGACAAATGTATGAAGACAGTCAAAGCTCAGCAAAACGCCACCCCCAGTTACAAGATCACGTGAAGTGTTAATACCACTTTACAATGCCTTGGTAAGGCCACACTTGGAATACTGCATCCAGTTTTGGTCACCACGATGTAAAAAAGATGTTGAGACTCTAGAAAGAGTGCAGAGAAGAGCAACAAAGATGATTAGGAGACTGGAGGCTAAACCATATAAGGAACGGTTGCTGGAATTGGGTATGTCTAGTTTAACGAAGAGAAGGACGAGGGGGGACATGATAGCAGTGTTCCAATATCTCAGGGGCTGCCACAAAGAAGAGGGAGTCAAGCTATTCTCCAAAGGGCCTGAAGGCAGGACAAGAAGCAATAGATGAAACTAATCAAGGAGAGAAGCAACCTAGAACTGAGGAGAAACTTCCTGACAGTTAGAACAATTAACCAGTGGAACAACCTGCCTCCAGAAGTTGGGAATGCTCCAACACTGGAAGATTTTAAGAAGAGAATGGACAGCCATTTGTCCAAAATGATATAGGGCAGTGGTGGCGAATCTATGGCACGAGTGCCAGAGGCGGCACTCAGAGCCCTCTCTGTGGGCACGCGCGCCGTCGCCCCAGTCCTAGGCCTTCAGCTGGGTTTTATAAAACCTTTTCTCTTTAGGCCTCCGCCGCCATGTGCAAAAAAAAAAAAAGGTTCAATCAGTCAATTTCAACTTCTCGCGGGAAAAAAAAGATCTTGCAAAGTTGGAATTGATTGATTGAACTTTTTAGTCCCACCCAGTCTGCCATTACCACCGCAGCCACGCCCACCCAATTGGCCACACCCAGCCAATGGGCCACACCCACCCGGACTCGACGATGCATAAGTGGGTTTTGGGTTGCAGTTTGGGCACTCAGTCTCTTAAAGATTCGCCATCACTGGTATAGGGTTTCCTGCCTGAGCAGAGGGTTGGACTAGATGACCTCCAAGGTCCCTTCCAACATCATCATCATCATCATCATCATCATCATCAATAATAATAATAATAATAATAATAATAATAATAATAATAATAATAATAATAATAATAATAATAATAATAATAATAATAATAATAATAATAATAATAATAATAATAATAATAATACAAGCTCCCTTTCCAAAACCTGCACAGAAGGCCTCCTGGTTGTATGAGTGAGAAATCCAACTTTCTACGGATATTTTAGAATGATGGTTTACAAGGATCTGAACTTGAGGGAACTCGGTGCATCTTGACAATTCAGGAATCCCATCATGTCCTGCAATGAAAGAACACCAGATGAACCTGAAGGGAACAAAGCAAAAGAATCAGGCTAGCATCTCGCTTCCATCAAATTGATCAGATGTGAGCAGGAAGTAGACCAACAAGCAATGAACATAGTCATTTTCTACCAGTCTTGTTTGCTCCAACTGCTCCATTTCAAAGAAAGAAATGCTGACTCTGGAAAGCCATAAGAATGTAAACAGAGAGCAAAGCCCTCTCCCTGACTAACACTGATGATGTTACCTAGTTGGGTAATGAAATGTCTGCAACAAAACAATCAAACTCAGAGAGTACCAAGAATCCCACAGTTCAACCCTAAGCCACAAATATTCTCTGCTATCAGTAATTGTAGGATTCTTGTGTGATAGTTAACCTGAATTAAAGGTAAAGGTAAAGATTTCCCCTGACCAATCGTGTCTGACTCGAAGGGGGGGGGTACTCATCTCCATTTCTTAGCCAAGGGAGCCAGTGTTGTCTGAAGATGCTTCTATGGTCATGTGGCCAGCATGACTGTACACCAAGGTGCACAGAACACTGTTACGTCCCCACCGAAATGGTACCTATTTATCTACTCGCATTTGCATGCTTTCAGACTGCTAAGTTGGCATGAGCTGAGGCAAGTAATGGGAACTCACCCCTTCGCACGGCATTCAGGTCTAGAACCTAGACCAGGGGTCTTCAGACTTGGCCCTTTTATGACTTGTGGACTTCAACTCCCAGAATTCCTCAGCCAGCCTGCCTGGCTGGCTGAGGAATTCTGGGAGTTGAAGTCCACAAGTCATAAAAGGGCCAAGTTTGAAGACCCCTGACCTAGACAGTCAGCTTTCCAGCTGACAAACTCAGTCTCTTCAACCACTGAGCCATTATTATTATTATTATCATCATCATCATCATCGGCACACAATTGCTGTGCTAATGGAACACATACCCAAACGAATGCTCTCTGTTGTAACTTTTTTTTACCAATGAAGATATTGGTGGACAGTTTCTGCTTTTTAGGATCAATGGTCAACAATAAAGGAAGAAGCAGTCAAGAAAGATGTTCGAGTTTAGAATTTGGTACAGCAGCCAAGAAGGCCTAAGAAAAGATATTCAAGTAGCGTGATGTGTCTGTAACTAAATAGTTGGAATAGTGCAGGCATTGGTATTCCCGGTGACATTTTATGGAAGTGAGACTTTGGAGAAGCAGGGTAGGAAGAGTATTGCAACTTCTGAATTTTGGTGTTGGAGAAGACTCCAGAGAATACCATCAACAGCCAAGGAAACAAACCAATGAATCATTGAACAAATCAACCCAGAATAATTGCTCCAGGCACAAATTAATCTACTTCAGACACCTGTGAAGATCCAGTTCTACAGACAAGGTTCTGATGTTGGGAAAGGTAGAAGGAAAGTGAAGAAGAGGACGACCAGCAACAAGGTGGTGGTGGTGGTGGTGGTGGTAGTGATGTGGGCATGTTGGAAGACCTGAAGGACAGGTTAGAAGCCGATCCTCCTGGAGAAGATTTAGCTACGCTTTCCTGACTTGATCACTGGAGGCTTTTAAGAAGAGACTGGACAATCAGTGCAATGACTTGCCTCCAGAAGTTGTGGATGCTCCAACCCTGGAGGTTTTTAAGAAGAGATTGAACAACCATTGGAATGGTATAGGGTCTCCTGCTTGAGCAGGGGGCTGGACTAGAAGACCTCCAAGCTCCCTTCCAACTCTTCTATTCTATTCTATTCTATTCTATTCTATTCTATTCTATTCTATTCTATTCTATTCTATTCTATTCTATATTCTATTCTATTCTATTCTATTCTATTCTATATTCTCTATATTCTATTCTATTCTATTCTATTCTATTCTATTCTATTCTATTCTATTCTATATTCTCTATATTCTATTCTATTCTATTCTATTCTATATTCTCTATATTCTATTCTATTCTATTCTATTCTATATTCTCTATATTCTATTCTATTCTATTCTATTCTATTCTATTCTATTCTATTCTATTCTATATTCTCTATATTCTATTCTATTCTATTCTATTCTATTCTATTCTATTCTATTCTATTCTATTCTATTCTATTCTATATTCTCTATATTCTATTCTATTCTATTCTATTCTATTCTATTCTATTCTATTCTATTCTATTCTATTCTATTCTATTCTATTCTATTCTATTCTATTCTATTCTATTCTATTCTATTCTATTCTACAGTTGAAGTCTCCTATTAGCAATTTTCCCAAGCTTTGCCTCTTTTTTCCTGATTCCACAACGTACAAGTTCACACCCACACAGACATTCTGTTGCTGGGCCAAGACAGCGATCACAAGCCTTTCAGGGGAGGGGTGCATACCACAAAATCTTAATTTGCCTAATCATGAATCCGAAGGTGGGATCGTTTGCTTGGAGATGAACTTGCAGCCAAAAAAAAAAAAGTAACTCATTCGCAAATGTTTCCTCCAATTTCTGCTCGCGTAAACCCCGATTCCATTAATGTAACAGGTTTCACACGACGCGTTTGCCCTGGATGGAAAGTGCAGAGATTTGGGACTCCCACATTTCTTGAGTACAAAAGGGTTTGCCAGGTGACTTCCAACAAGCAGAGTGGAGGAAGCCTGACTTGCTTAACAACCATGTGATTCACTTAACAACTGCAGTGATTAACGTGTTTCCCCGAAAGTAAGGCCTACCCCGAAAATAAGCCCTAGCTTTATTTTGGGGGGTGGGCCTAGTATAAACCCTATCCCCAAAATAAGCTCTAGTTTTGGGGAGGCACACACCTAAAAATCAAGCTAGGGCAGGGGTCGGGAGTGGATCTGCCCCACGCGCCCACTTACCTTGCAGCCAGGCCTCTCCTCGCCGACCCACCTCTTCTTCTGAGGCCTGTTCTGCAGCCAGGCCTGTATTTCTCAGTTACAGGGCTTTCCAGAAGGCCTCTGCAGCCAAGAACCGAGCTATGGATTCAATCGGTGGCACGGTTCTGCAAGACCTCAGCAGCTGAGCACCAAGCTATCGATCTTGCTCTGCTTCTTTGAGTTTTTCCATGCTCTGGCTGGTGTCAGCTTTGATGGTGTCCAGCCACCGGGTTCTTTGGCGGCCTGGTTTCCTTTTACCGCCGTGCTAACTCTTCCAAGCATAATTGCTTTCTCCAGTGAATTCCCCTGCATGACATTGCCAAAGTAAGTGACACGCATTTTTGTAATTTTGCCTTCTAATGACATGTCTATCGTTAGGTTGGAATACTAGTCTGCAAAGCCAATTCAGAAGAAACATTTACAGATCGTTCCAGCCATAATTGGGACCAGAATCTCTATTGCTAAGCAAGGCAGTTGTTAAAGGACTCACACCCGGTCTTACTACCATTTTTGCCACATTCATTAAGCAAATCACTATAGTTAAATCATGTGGTTATTAAGTACATCCCCACTGACCTTGCTTGGTGAAAGCTGGCTGGGACACCTGCAAATGGCAATCTTTTGACTGCAGGATGCTCAGTCTCTTCTTGAAAACCTCCAGTGATGAAGCATCTACAACTTCTGAAGGCAAGGTGTTCCACTGGTTGACTGTCCTCACTGTTAGGAAGTTTCTCCTTAGTTCTAGGTTGCTTCTCTCCTTGATTAATTGCCATCCATTGTTTCTTGTCCTGCCTTCTGGTGTTTTGGAGAATAGCTTGACCCCCTCTTCTTTGTGGTAGCCCCTCAAATATTGGAATACTGCTATCATGTCATCCCTATACCCAATTTCTGCAACCGTTCTTCATATGTTTTTGTCTCTAGATCCTTAATCATCTTAGTTGCTCTTCTTTGCACTTTTTCCAAAGTCTCGACATTTATTTTGTATTGTGGTGACCAAACCTGGATGCAGTATTCCAGGTGTGGTCTTGTTAAGGATTTATAAAGCGGTACATATACCTCACTTGATTTTGATTCTGTGCCTCTGTTTTTATACAACCAAGGATTGTATTAGCTTTTTTGGCTGCTGCCGCACACTGCTGGCTCATGTTTAAGTGATCGTCCACTAGGAGTCTAAGGTCCCTCTCACAGTTACTGTTTTTGAGCCAGGTTTCACTTAATCTGTACTTATACCTTTGGTTTGTCCTGCCTAAATGTAAAACTTTGCTTTTCTCCACATTGAAACTCATGTTGTTGGCTAGGTGCCCATTGTTCAAGTTTGTCAAGATCTTTTTGGATCCTGAGCTCGTCTTCTGGGGTGTTGGCTATTCCTGCCAGCTTCGTGTCATCTCTGCAAATTTGATGAGTTTGAAGATGCTGCAACAGTTGTAAGTGCGACGACCAGTCGTAAGTGACTTTTTTTCAGTGCCGTTCTTTGAATGGTTGCTAAGCAAAGATTATTAGTTGTTTTTTTTCCCAGCTTCACAATAGATTTACTTGGTGGACCCCATTCATGCCTTTCCCTTATTGATTGCAAATGTCCAACTGCCGCTCAGTTAGGAAAGACTGAGAACTAAACCAGCTTCTTGGATGAGAAGTGAAACGTCTTCAAGGAAAAACAAAGTCCAGTTGCCTTTTGAAAAAGCAACTTTGGGACTAGATCAGGAGTGTAGAACGATGAGTCTCCGGATGCTGCCGAGTCCCCAACAGGCCTCGTTCCTGGCCCAGCTTAGCTTCCTGGCACAATTGCAGCAAAAATAAAATATTCCTGCTTCGAATTAGACTGAAATGGTCCCAGCCTTCCATGAATGTCAACATTGGTGTGATTTATTTCCAGCGCTGTGCTGTAGAGGGATCATAGGCGAGAGTGATTCACTCTGAAAAATGTTGATCTCATTTGCCCTTTTTCTCCAAGAAATTCTTACAAATCTAACTCTATTTTCTTGTAAGCCACCCAGAGTCACATATGGGAGATGGGCACCTAAATATCAATAAATGAGCTCCCTGAATGAATTTCATAATACTCTAACACATCAAGAATCATTCTTAGATTATTTTTATCTGTCTTTTAGGTAAGAAACCATTTTGATCTGTGTGTATAAATTCGATCAAAAATTTCTTTAGTCTTTCTGCCGTTATTGAAGCAAAGATTTTGTAATCTACATTTAATAATGATATTGGTCTGTAATTTTTTATTTGCGTTAAATCAGAGTCTTCTTTAGGTATTAAAGTAATATTGGCTTCAGTCCATGTATTTGGTATTTTAGCCTCCAGGAGAATTTCATTACACTTCTGACCAGCAGCAAAGTGGATGGACTCAGAATATTAGCAATCTCCTGCACAACTAGTTTTTTTAAAAAAAACAGCCTAGGTTTAAACGTTGGAAAAACTAAAGAGATCATTGTCAATTTCAGAAAAGGCAGGCAGAGCCACACTCCTCTGTGTATTAATGATTTACCTGTGGAGATGGTTAGCAGCATCAAATTTCTGGGTGTGCAGCTAACGAATAGGCTGGTTTGGTCGCTCAACAGTGAGACACTGGTGAAGCGGGCACAGCACCGCCTGCATTTTCTGCGTCGCATGAGAAAAGTACATCTTCCTTCCCCTGTCCTTACCACTTTCTATAGAGAGATGATTGAGAGCATCCTATCATACTGTATTACAGTCTGGTTTGGAAGCATCCCTGCTTCAGACAGGAAGGCGGTGCAGAGAGTGGTGAGGATGGCAGAAAAGATTATTGGCAGTTCCCTCCCTTCCATCCAGGACATAGGATATAAGTGTTGCTTGAGCAGGGTCCGTAAGATTATCTGGGACACTACACATCCTCTTCACGTCCTGTTTTCCTTCTGGGAGGAGGGGACTCCATGGTATCCGAAGCAGAACATCCAGATTCAGTCACAGTTTTGTTCCATACAGTATCAACCTTGTGAACTCTAAAGCTTCCTCCTTCCGCTATGTATTCAAGATGGACAGTGATTAATATTTACATGTATTTATATGTAAAGGTATATAGGTATATACATATGTTGTATATAGCATATTTATATGTATGTTATGTATGTATACACTTCTGAGAGCAGGCAACAGAATTTCATTTTTAACGTGTTCCAGTATGCCCACAGTAAAAAAATGACAATAAAGCTTATCTAGGTTATCTAACTAGACCAGCAGTCTCTTCTCCCAGTGGCCAGCCAGGAAGTCCACAATCCTCCCAGCAGATGGCCTTCAAAAACCCTCCCACCACTCTCAAGGCCAACAACGATTGATCCCTAGGACTACCACATCCTTGGGGATTTTCCCTTTGGGATTTAAAGGGTGAGGATTGGGAGGGCATGGATCGCATGTTGAAAGTTAGGACATTTCCATACCTTTACCCTCTCACAACGAAGAGCAAACACACCACATTTCAGGATGACGTCTTGAAAGCTCTTTTTTTTTTTTTTCCTTCAAAGGCAATTTCCAAAGAAAGCCTGGCTGATCCATTGGGATGACAATTGATAGGAGGACAGGTGCCTGAATTGATTAAAGCACCAGTTCTTTCCTACTTTACGGGTTAGTTCCTGTCATGGCATATCCAGAAAAGTCGGCTGAGGTTCTGTTTTTCCTGAGGTTTTGTAAAAAATACAATATAAGAAAAAAGAACAAATACAGATAGACCTTAACTTACAACATTTGGTGACCATTCAAAGTTACAACGGCACCGAAAAAAGTGACTTATGATCAGTTTTCAAACCTCCAACCTTTGCAGCATCCTGTCAGGTGATCAAAATTCGGACGCTTAGCAACTGGCCTGTATTTATGACGGTTGCACTATCCTGGGAGCTGGTGATGGTCTTTTGCGGCCTTCCGACAAGCAAAGTCAATGGGGGAAGCCCGATTCCCTTAACAACCGTGGTACTAACTTAACAACCGCCGCGATTCATTTAATGACAGTGGCAAGGACATCATCAAATAGGTGCACAATTCACTTAACAACTGTTTCAACTAGCAACAGAAATGTTGTGCTCGGGTGTGGTCGTAAGTCAAGGGCTACCTGTAAAACTAGAGAAGTAGGTGACAAGCCAGCCGACCTCGCGGAAAGCAGATGCAAACAAACCTCAGCGTTTATTTGCAATTGGTTCCCTGCCTTTTGTTCCTTTTGTTTCTTCAAAAATAATTTCATTCTCTTTGCTTCCTTTATCGCCTCTTTCGAAAGGAAAGACAAACGTGACTCACTCTCTGGGCCGGAGGGGTGAGTTAGTTTGGGGGTTTGTGTGTGTGGTTGTGGGTGTGTTTCTGTGCGTGTGTGTGTGTGCACAGAGCCTGAATGAATGCAAAAATGCCTCTGTGACTCTTTGCACGTCTGCTTTTTATTTTTTTATGATTGCATGAGCAATCCTGACAATTGCATCATGGGCTTAAGGGTGGTTCACTTCTTTCCAAGGGAAAACGTTTGCAGCCAGTTCAAGTTATTGCTTGTCTCGCTAATTCAGGAATGGGTCACCTCTTTCCCCAGACTAAAGCAGACTTTTTTTTTCTTTCTTTTTAATTAGTTTATAATATCAAATATAAAAACATAAAAGAAAACAGTAGGAAAATAGGGGAGGGAGAAGAGAAGGGAAAAGTGTAGGGAGAAGAGGGGAAAGAAAGAAAAGGTGTTGACTTCCAACTCCCTTTGGTGCAGTAGTGTTGAAGGAAAAGTCTTCATCATGGTTCAGTCCAAGCCGGGAATAAACAACATGCCGACTGCTTTAGAAAGAAGATTGCAGTTTATTGGAGAGGAGAGCCAGACAGAAAGATGGCTCTGGAAGAAAAGAGAAAAGAGCACATGTAGGGAGTGGATTTTTATACCCTCTGGGGTTCTTGAGGTTGTTTCCTGTTCCTGTTTGAGGCTTTGTATTTCCTGTGTCATGTATTTTGACCTGTGTCCCTTTGGCATCTGTGGGTTAATCCTATTATGTCCTGTCTTAGAGTTTGAGTGGGGTATGTAGATTTTAGGTGTCTTTGTCTTCTTAATCTTCTAGCTGGGGGCTTCCAACCTTCCTGGATTATTTACATCTGCACTTCTATAGAGCTGGTTTCTGCTTGGGGGAGGGAGACTTGGGGCTGTTAAGAAAACTGGGCATGCTTTTCTGCCTCTTTAAGATTCTTTGAGGAAATATATTTTTCTGCCCTTTTAATATTGCCATCTCTGGGGTGGGGGGCTGACTTCCCACAGTAGAATAAGAGAATAGCATCAAGCTTCAACTTTTTACTTTTGCATAATAGTATAAACTAGCCATTTCTAAAACAACAAACCTATCGAATCAGTAAAACCCAAAATCAAAAGTTTCATTTTTTCCCCCACCTCAAGCACAAAGTCCAGAAGCGGTTTCCAAATAGTTATGTTTTGTTTTGTTTTTTGAAGCAGCCTTTTTGAAAAGATAAAATGCAGAAGGTTTATTTTTCTCCTTCCCAGATATGAAGGAATGCAAGAAGTTTGACATGTCAGCTTACTTGTTCTACAAGGTTAAAGAAACAGCAATGGGAAAAACAAGATAGCTGACACCCTTAATAGTAATGAGCCTTAATAGAAAGAAGGTCCCTGGTTAAACTGTCTCAGATTAACGACACTTCAGTTATTATAATAATTTTATTATCGGGGAGCAAATACATAGAATTAATACATGCAAACAAATACAGTTAGGGTTTTTTTTTTTTAAGTGTCATGGAATCATAGGGCTGGAAGGCACATTGGAGGTCTTCTAGTCCACCCCCATGCTCAAAGCAGAAGACCTTATACCATCCCAGTCAAATGGTTGTCCAATCTTTTCTTGAAAACCTCCAGCAATGAAGCACCCACAACTCTGGAAGGCAAATTGTTCTGTTGATTAATCGTTCTCACTTTCAGAAAAATTCTCCTTACTTCTAAGTTGGCTCTCTCTTTAACAAACTTCCACCCATTGCTTCTCGTCCTGCCCACTGGTGCTTTGGAGAATAAGTCAATCCCCTCCTTCTCTGTGACAGCCACTCAAGTACAGGAAGATAGTTATCACATCCCCCTAATCCTTCTCTTCAATAGGTTGGTCATACCTAGCTCTCTCAACCATGCATCATGCGATTTAGCGTCTAGATTTCTTATCATCTTCGTTGCTCTTCTCTGCACTTTTTCCTAGGGCCTCGGCATCTTTTTTGTATTGTGGTGACCAGAACTGGATTCAGTATTTCAAGCTAGTGCAATGCAGAGTGGTGTTATCACTTCTTGTGATCTTGATGCTCTCCTTCTGTGGATGCAGCCAGCACTGCATTGGCTGTTTTGGCAGCTACAGCACACTGTTGGCTCATATTTAAGTGGTGGTCTACTGGGACATTAAGATCCAACTCATAGGCATTTTAAGAGCCGTGGTGGCGCAGTGGTTAGAATGCAGTACTTCAGGCTAACTCACTGCTTACTCCAGGAGTTCAATCCTGACTGGCTCAAGGTTGACTCAGCCATCCATCCTTCTGAGGTCAGTAAAATGAGGACCCAGATTGTTGGGGGCCATTGGCTGACTCAGTAAACCGCTTAGAGAGGGCTGTAAAGCACTATGAAGCGGGATATAAGGCTAAGTGCTAAGTGCTATTACTATTACTGTTTAGCCAGGTATTGCCTTTGAGGAGTTTCTGCTTCTTTAGAACCTAAATTATGCCTGGGTAGCCAGTATGCGTTTGATTTATATTTTTAAAATACCTCTACACAGTAGTTTAATGCCCAGGAGAGGTTTACTCAAGATAAAAATGGGCAAGTTAAATAAATGAAACCAGTAATTAGAAGATAGACATTTCTGCTCACCGCCCAGAATTCCATTGGTTAGAACAGTGGCTATATATATATTAGATTAATAAATTAGATTTAACAGACGTATAGAAGAGAATTGGGTTAAAGTGCCCAAACCACAAACATGGAAGGGCAAAGAGAGAGAGGAGCAAATGCTTGGAGAAGTAGTAGATGCCATAAAAACATTTACAAGTAATCCTCAACTTGCAATCATTCATTCAGTGAGTGTTGGAAGTTAGAACTGCACTATGGCTGTTTTTTACACTTATGACCAGGGCAGCATCCTGATGGTCACGTGATCAAAATTCGGACGCTTGGCAACCGGCATGCATTTATGGTGGTTGCAGTGTCCCAGGGATTGGACAACCATTTGTTTGACATGGTATAAGACAGGGGTAGGCAACCTTGGCTCTTTTATGACTCGTGGACTTCAACTCCCAGAATTCCTGAGCCAGCCACGCTGAGGGGAAAGGGAGAGGTTTCCAAGCTGAGCCATGCTGGCTCAGGAATTCTGGGAGTTGAAGCCCACGAGTCATAAAAGAGCCAAGGTTGCCTACCCCTGGTTATAGGATCTCCTGCTTGAGCAGGGGGTGGACTAGAAGACCTCCAAGCTCCCTTCCCACTCTGTTATTCTGTTATTTGGTTACCAAATGGACCTCCAAGTTTGTATTTCTCCAGATTAGGAGCCAGGAGTAACCGTTACAAGAAGCAACTCTTGTCTTTTTTTCCCGCAGCTTCACATCCCTACCACAATTTTAACGGCATCCACCACCCCTCTAAAAGTTCCCAGCTCGACCTGTATATCTGCCGCTGAACAGATGCCGTCTTGTAAGCTGTTCTGAGCAGCTCCGCTTTGACGGGAATTATGTGCAGAAGAGAATTACGTTGTGGATGAACAGAGTGTCTTCTCCTCCTAGCAAATGGGAGGGGGATGACCTTGTTGCCTGGCAAAATCGGATCCGTGGCTGGATTGCCACAAATACCATCCCTTAGTTTATTTGTAGCTTTTCTCCAACCAAACCAGCTTTTATAGATACAAATTTCTAGGACTAGCCGTCATTTTGTTATTGTAAGCCGAGGAAGAAAGCTCAGGATACTGGTTGCTGGCTAGCAACAGATCAATGCATGCAGTACTGACGACCAGGTAAAACAAAACAAAAAATACAAAGCAGTGGGTAGTTTATAACAAATGTTTTTTTATATATTTATTGTTCATTTTCCTCTTTACGGTTGTGCTTGGCTCGAATTGGTACAAGGAAATTATTGTGGTGTGCATTAAAGATAAATGATGGCAATTCTCCCTTTATTTATTTTTTGTAGCAAGTTTCCTATCCCTTTAATGTTGGCAGAAATCCATCAGTGGCAGCTTTTCACTGCCTTAGATTTACATCATTGGGGAGAGCATTACCTGTTGAACTTCTACTTGCAGCATTTCACTTTTTTTTAAATGCACGATTTAAATTAATCAAATTTAAAATTGACTAATCAAAACTATTCTGACTACAGTACTCGAAGCAATCAAAGCATATATCTGAGAAGTGAATTTCTGCTGTTGTATGCGGTTGTCCTTTTTAAGAATTTTGCTCAATAAAAATGACTGCTGTGTAGAAAAGCCGAATGTAAAAACTAAAAACTAAAATTATATATATTTGTAGTAAATAGTATATATCTCAAAGCTGGTTGGTGCCTTAATTCAACATTTATTTATGTCAGATTTCTGCATTCTTGTTCCTCTTTCCAATTATCTCTTATAAAGAGATATTTTATTCTCCTTGAAGGCTATAATCCTATAAAGATTTGCAACCGAGTAAGCTCAATTGAAACAAAAAGAAATCTTGCTTCTGGGTAAATAAATATTGAGGGGGAAGGAAGGAAGGAAGGAAGGAAGGAAGGAAGGAAGGAAGGAAGGAAGGAAGGAAGGAAGGAAGGAAGGAAGGAAGGAAGGAAGGAAGGAATCTTAATAAAATTTTGGATAAAGATTAGATAGATGAGAAAGAGAGAGAGAGAGATGATAGATGATAACTAGATAGCTAGATAGCTAGATAGCTAGATGGCTAGACAGCTAGATAGCTAGATGGCTAGATGGCTAGACAGCTAGACAGCTAGACAGACAGACAGGATAGATAGGCAGACAGACAGACAGACAGATGGATATAGGTGGGCAGTCAGTCAGACAAAGAGAGATGATATAGATAGATAGATGACAGATTTGGACTGTGTTGTCAAATCCCTTTTTCTGGAATTGTTTTCATAGATCTTCTATGAAATCTGTTCCTAGTTCAATCCAAATCCATCATTTTAGATAAAAGATAATTTTGCAGGAATGCAAACTGCAACTTCCAAATCAGGACTAATTTTACTTTGGAAATCATAGGAGGAAAATGTTAAATGATGCTTCCCCCAATGTGGGTATCCCATTTGTATCTTTATTCTTGTACATTTTAAAATCCTTTTTAAAGTGGGAAAAGTTCTTAGCAGAAATGCCGTGGAGCAAGGGGAAAAAAAAAACATTACAGGGAACTGATGAAAAAAAATAAAAGGGATGAGAAAACAGTGCATCCTAGATCCTGTTTTATGCAAGCTCTAAGGCCGTGGGAAGGGGATTTCATTTCAGTGTGGTAAGAAAATATCATATTAGAAAAGTAATTAAGCTCAAGCAGTCAGTGAAACATATCACTTAGCTGATCATCCAAAAATGTAAATTAATTGCATACAGATAGTCCTCGAATTACGACCACAATTGAGCCCCAAATTTCTGTTGTTAACTGAGACATTGGCTAAGTGAGTTTTGCCCCATATCACAACACTTCTTGCCACATTCGTTAAGTGAATCACTGCAGTTGTTGAGTTAGTAACCCGGTTGTTAAGTGAATCTGGCTTCCCCATTGACTTTGCTTGTCAGAAGGTCGCAAAAGGGGATCACAGGACCCCGGGACAATGCAATCGTCATAAATATGAGTCAGTTGCCAAGCGTCTGAATTTTAATCCCGTGACCGTGGGGGAATCCTGCAAAAGTTGTAACTGTGAAAAACGGTCATAAGTCACTTTTGTCAGTGCTGTTGTCACTAAATGAACTTTTGTTAAGTCCAGGACGACAAGGCCCTCCTGTATTTTATGCGAATTTATATACTTTTGTTTACAGATGGTATTCTGCAGTTGGCTGAGGTCATGCGTGATTTGCAGTGCCGTGAACTCCTAGTGAAAGGGAAAGATGAATCTCACAAATGAATAAATATTAGATTAAACAGGGCAGAAAGGTGATTCTGGCCACGTGTCAGAGATTCGTCCAATTGTATTTCGCATCAAAAATGCAAGTTTAAAGTTCTAAATAAATGGAGAAAACGATGAATTTGTGTATCGTGCTAGGAAGCTTGCTAAAGATGTGGGAAACAGATGGAGAAATTTTTAAACGTGCAGATGCTGCTGAAAAGCAGTGTGCGGTGTATGGTGTGGGGATGTTGCCTGTAGAGGAAAGTGCAAATGGATGAGCATTTTCTACCCACCTCGTTTCACAGAACTGATAACAAATAACCGAATAACAGAGATGGAAGGGACCTTGGAGGTCTTCTAGTCCAACCCCCTGCTCAGGCAGAAGACCTTATACCATTTCAGACAAATGGCTGTCCAGTCTTTTCCTAAAAGCCTCCAGTGATGGAGCATCCACAACGTCTGAAGGCAAAGCTGTTCCACTGGTTAATTGTTCTCACTGTCAGGAAGTTTCTCCTTAATTCCAGGTTGCTTCTCTCCTGGATTAGTTTCCATCCATTGTTTCTTGTTTTGCCTTCTGGGCCTTTGGAAAATAGGTCGACCCCACCTCTTCTTTGTGGCAGCCTCTCAAATCCTGGAAGACTGCTATCATGTCATCCCAAGTCCCTTTTTTAACTACACTAAACACACCCAATTCTTACAACCGTTCTTCATAGAACTGAGACTTGGGTAGCTCAATTTTTAAAATGACCTGAATTCAGAAGGATTGAAATGCTAAGATGTTTGCATGCTAAAACAAGAAGAGAGAGTGAGGGCCTGGAGTTGTAATGGGATGTGGGAATGATCTTGGGGGAAGTGGGGGAAGAGATACTGTCTAAGAAACAATCAGATAAGCCCTGGTGGCACTGCAGTTAGAATGCGGTACTGCAGGCGACTTCTACTGACTGCCGGCTGCCTGCAGTTCGGCAGTTCGATTCTCACCAGCTCAAGATTGAGTCAGCCTTCCATCCTTCCGAGGTCAGTAAAACGAGGACCCAGATTGTTGGGGGCAATATGCTGACTCTGTAAACCGCTTAGAGAGGGCTGTAAAACACTGTGAAGCGGTATATAAGTCTAATGCTATTGCTATGGCTATAAGAGTGGGAGGAGCCCTCCGTGTCTTAACAGCCAGAGGAAGGAAGCTTAGGAAGGACCCGCCCTGATGGATCAGACAGTTAAAAGTGGCAATGGGAAGTTGGTACTTTCAGACTTTCAAGATTCTGCTAATGTAACCTTACAATTACAGTTAGTCCTCAACTTAGGACCACAATTGAGCCCAAACTTTTTGTTGCTAAGTGTGACAGTTGTTAAGTTTAAGGAAGTTTGATGAAGAGAAGGACGAAGGGTGACATGATAGCAGCGTTCCAGTATCTCAGGGGCTGCCACAAAGAAGAGGGAGTCAAGCTATTCTCCAAAGTGCCTGAAGACAGAACAAGAAGCAACGGATGGAAACTAATCAAGGAGAGAAGCAACCTAGAACTAAGGAGAAACTTCCTGACAGTTAGAACAATTAACCAGTGGAACAACCTGCCTCTAGAAGTTGTGAATGCTGCAACACTGCAAGATTTTAAGAAGAGATTGGATAGCCATTTGTCTGAAATGGTATAGGGTTTCCTGCCTAAGCAGGGGGTTGGACTAGAAGACCTCCAAGGTCCCTTCCAACTCTGTTATTCTGTTATATAAGTGATTTTTGCCCGATTTTATGACCTTTCTTGCCATAGTTATTAAGTGAACCCTACAATTGTTAATTAGTAACATGGATGTTAAGTGAATCAGGCTTCCCCATTGACTTTGCATGTCAGAAGGTCACAAAAGGAGACCACATGACCCTCGGACCTTGCAACATGAGTCAGTTGCCAACCATCTGAATTTTGGTCTTGTCACCCTGGGGTCTGCAACAATCATAAATATGAAAAACGGCCATAAGTCACTTTTTTCAGTGCCATTGTAACTTCAAATGGTCACTAAATGAAATGCTGCATGCTGAGGACTCCCTTTAAGTTGAATGTGTTCATTTTGTTGAATTTCCTGTCTGGTTCACCTGGGGGAGCTGAACAAGAGTGAACAGCTGCTAGATAAATATGGATGGAATCTCAATGGGAACAGCCAAAAATACAACAGTTTGGTAATAGGGAGAGAACAAATGAGGACAGAATTGCGAAACAAATATACAAAGGACAAGAAGAAGACGTGTCCTGAGGAGACTTGGGAAGATATAATTGAGGAACTCCCAAAAGATGAAATCCCACATATTTGTAAAATAAGAGGGAATGCATGAGAAATGGGGCATTTAACCAAACAAGAATAGAAAGCTATGAAAAGGTTTTATATCGGTGATTTGTTTGAGCACTATATTTGGTTTTCTTATCTCGTGCCTTTAATTCCTCTGGTGCAGAGGTCTCCAACCGTTCTCGGATGGCAGACAGGAGGGAAAGGGAGGGGGGAAGCATTTTATGCACGCGCAAACACACATGAACGGGGCCGCGAGCACGCACAATGCAAACAGGGCGGTGCTAGCGCCCGTGTGACACTCACTAGCACTGCCCCATATTTGCCCCATGTGGTGCCACGCTTTTGCGCCACATGGTGCCCCGTTTGCATAGTGGTGGTGCCCCATTGTTGCCGGGCGGTGCTCCATTTGCATAGTGGCGGTGCACCATTGTTGCCACGTGGCACCTTGTTTGCATAGTGGCTGTGCCCCATTGTCGCCGTGCGGTGCTCCATTTGCATAGTGGTGGTGCCCCATTGTCACCACGCGGCAGCCTGTTTGCATAGTGGCTGTTCCCCATTGTCGCCACATGGTGTTCCATTTGCATAGTGGCGGCACTAGCGCAAGTGGGGGTGAGTCTGTGCACTTGCCAGCCTGTTCCATGGTATGGTGGCCAGCAGGCTATGGCCCGGTAGTGGGCCACGGACTGCAGATTGGGAACCCCTGCTCTGGTGTACTATTTCTAACTTTTTTTCTAAGCTCTACATAGCATTGCTTATTCTAGAAGGAAATCAAAATGATATGCACAGTACTGTGCAAACGTCTTAGCCCACCATTAGATTTGTTGTTGTAGCAATATTATAAGGACCATATAAATAACACATATAGATATACAATGACTATATATAATTATGTCTTGGTCTCCTTGTTAGAATACAGCCAGAAAATACAGCCAGAAATTTGTATGCAGTATTCCAAAACAGGAAAAAGCAGAAAAAACAGCTTCCATAGGCTGGTGGCAAGTATGCAGTATGACTTCCCCTTACACTTGAGCAACAGCAGACACCTGACCCCCGTAAACCTTACATTTAGGCAAGAAAAAACAAGTGAACAGGTGTAGAATAGGTGGTAGCTGGCTCAACAGTAGTAACTGCGAGAGGGATCTTGGAGTTCTCGTAGAATAGAAATAGAATAGAATAAAAGCTTTATTGTCATTTTAAATGTACACTAATCAGCATACATTAAAATGAAATTTCGTTGCATTCAGCCCTCAAAAAATACCATTATGCATATACCCACATACACACACATATATGACACAGAGAAACATCACAGTCTAGTTCAGGGGTAGGCAACCTTGGCTCTTTTATGACTCGTGGACTTCAACTCCCAGAATTCCTGAGCCAGCATGGCTGGTTGCCTACCCCTGGTCTAGTTCAAATGTATACATATACATGGCGGGGGAAAAAGAATCCTGTGAATTTAGAAGACGGATGGCATAAAGAACAAAGCTGTTACAGAATCTAGTAGTTCTGCTATAAATACTTCAAAACCTCCTCCCAGAGGGGAGCAACAGAAACAGACCATGAAGTGGGTGTGTGGGGTCTCTAACAATGCCTTGAGCTCTAAGTACTTAGTGCTTATAAGTAGTATCCTGAATAACAGGAAGGCAGCTTTCTATAATTTTCTGAGCTGTCCTTACCATTCTCTGTATGGACAGTCACTTAAATATGAGCCAGCAGTGTGCTGCAGTTGCCAAAAAAGCCAATGCAATCCTACGCTGCATTAACAGAGGGATAGAATCAAGATCACGTTTATTATTAGTGCCACTTTATAATGCCTTGGTAAGACCACACTTGGAATATTACATCCAGTTTTGGTCACCATGATGTAAAAATATGTTGATATTCTGGAAAGAGTGCAGAGAAG
The DNA here is from genome assembly GCA_023970755.1 of Azemiops feae. Classification (NCBI taxonomy): domain Eukaryota; kingdom Metazoa; phylum Chordata; class Lepidosauria; order Squamata; family Viperidae; genus Azemiops; species Azemiops feae. The sequence goes on along the minus strand of JALGBA010004102.1, from coordinate 450,166 downwards.
AGCAACAACAATGATTAGATGACTGAAGGCTAAAACATATGAAGAATGGTTGAAGGAATTGGATATGTCTAGTTTAATGAAAAGGATTAGAGGTGACATGATAGCAGTATTCCAATATCTAAAGGGCTGTCACAAAGAAGAGGGAGTCAAACTATTCTCCAAAGCACCTGAAGGCAGGACAAGAAGCAACGGATGGAAACTTATCAAGGAGAGAAGCAACCTGGAAGTAAGGAGAAATTTCCTGACAGAATAATTAATCAGTGGAACAACTTGCCTCCAGAAGTTGCCAATTTGCTCCAACACTGGAAGTTTTTAAGAGGAGATTGGACAGCCATTTGTCTGAAATGTTAGAGTCTCCTGCTTATATGTACAGGGGATTGGACTAGATGACCTCCAAGGTCCCTTCCAACTCTGTTATTTTGTTATTCTGTTAAATGGAATGGAACCCTAGGTACTGTCTTTCCATTACATTGTGCAGTATTCATTCATTACGTACCAGTTTCATTACATTATTACAATGGGTACTTCATTCTGGAGACCCATTCTGAACATCCTACGGTAGAAAGTATATACAGAAAACTATCTGCTAATAAATTAATAACTACCGTTTGGCCATAAAATTTGACTTATATTGATATCTAAGTCAGTCATCCCTTGCGTTGCACATTGGATTAGCAAACAGTGTCCTTACTCCTTTGTTTCATTATGGATTGGTGTCTTGCCTTCTCTCGACCTGCACAAACACACATGACTGTCATTCAGAAGCCAGGCCCACTAAATTCAATGGGAATGTACCACCTAGTCAGGATGCATAGGCTCACACATCCAACTTTCCTTTGACTTCCATCAAAACTGGTCCCGGGTATAAGCTGGAGCAGAGGTCCCCAACCTTTTGGGCACCAGGGACCGGTTCCGTGGAGAGAGGTTTTTCCACCGAACGGAGAGTGTGTGGTTTTGTGTGCTGCCTGCATCCCCCGGATGGGGCTTTGCTTGTTTGTGCAGACCGGTTGCTGGCATGCCGCGGCCTGGTACTGCTCCACGAACCGGGCGTTGGGCACCCCCGAGCTAGAGTTCATACAACCAGGTGTGTGACTGTGTAGAACTCAATAGGGAACCTCCTCCGTATGTTTTTAAACAAGCAGGATATTTGAACTACATAACTAATCTTGGCAGCTGGGGAACATCTATTTGGTTTGGCCAACGATGGTGCTATAGAACTAGAGCCTGGTGTGCCTTGACCTCTTTCGTACAAACACCTTTCCTGCCGCAAAGTAGAATTCCTTTCTTCACAAACAAAAAGGGGTGAGAAAGAGCAAAATTCTTCTCCTTCCCATAACTTCCCATCCTGCCAAGCTCTTCAACCTTGCTGAAGAGCCTGCTTTAACAACCTCATTGGATAACCCGATGGGTTAGCCAAGTTCCAGAGTGTCTGGGGCAACATGGGGCCCAGGGACTCAGCCACCCTGCCTGCTAACATGTCAGAATCTCTCTGTGTCGCAATTGACACTTCTTGTTTCAACAAGCAGCAGAAAGTCCTGATCTGAGTCTTAATTGTGTGGCTAATGTTTTCAGTTTTCAGTTCCTTTACTGTGGTCTCAGAGCCTCAGAGGCAGTTATGTGGCCCCCAGATTATCTTTCACTATCTATGGAGATTCTCAGTCATCCAGGTAATGGTTGTCCCAAAGCTGCTTTTTCAAGAGGCAACTGGCCTTCCTTGTTCGTAAACAAGAAAGTCCAGTTGCCTCTTGAAAAAGCAGCTTTGGATCTTTCACTGTCATTTGTGTTCGCACCCTGGGTTGACCAGGGTTTGCTGAGAAAGGCAGAGTTGATTGGGTTTGCCCAACAGGCTGAGCTATAAGCCATGGTTTATCCAGAATAATAGCTGAGCTTTGCACATCGGGCTTATTCAGGCTTTTCTGCAGATGAGTTCACGCAGGCTAAACCACAAGCTGTGGTTTGAAAACTGCAGTGGCTGGGATCTTTGGTACTCTACATTAGAATTAGGCAAATCACATTTGTTTGTAAATGTACACTCTTTTCTTTCCTTCCAAGTACTCAAAAGTAATACGCTTAGCAAGTCCTTCTCCATTCTTACCCCTAATAGTGCTGTATGTATCAAGGCCAGAGGACCTGGGCCAAAGTCAGCCAGTGGATGCCCATGGCTGAAGGTGGATGTCCTCCCGGCTCTCGTAAATCCCAGTCTGGCACCTCATTTTGCTACATCAACTAACTCTCTGATGGATGGTTATGCTGTCAGAATTCAGTCAGTAAAATCCAGAGAAATAAATGTCAAATCAGTATATAATTTCTATAATTTGGATAGGCAGGGTAATTCTGGACCCTAGAAAGCAGAACTGGCCACACGCAGCAAGAAAAAACATAACCATTGTATTAGAACAGAGAAGTACACAGTATTTTAAAAGTATGATGACAGTAAATCTTCTGTAGCTTATGTAATCATGTATGTGCCCAGGTTTGCACTCGTGTCAGAAGTGTCACTGAGGCACTTCCAGGTTGAAAGGATTAGCTGGTGACATCACCGTTGACCGGGAGACACCCAGTTGGGGACTCCTTTTATGTCCCTGGAAGGAGCTGGAGCGAAGGACGAGAGCTCAACCCTGCCCCATGGCAGCACTCGGGTCTCAAACATGGGCTTGCTAACCTCCATTCCAGTGTCCTCACCATGAGAGCCACCGTGCTCCTTCCACTGTGCCCAGGTGAGGCACCTTCTACTTACAACATCCCTGCTTTTTTTTTCTCCTTTTTAATAAAGCACTATTGCTGTTTGGGTGAGCCTCTCGGCTTCTTTTGCCCCAGGCTGAAGAATTTTGGACTTGGGCCCTGAGATCTTTCAGTAGAGTCCCCCAAAATTTTGCAACGTGGGGAACTGCAAAATGGCCACATGAGATATGTGCTGAGGAGGTATTGATAAACGCTTGGATTGTTTTCTTATTGCTTGAGGCCTGGAGTAGCCTACAGTAATACAACGACGGAGGAGGAGGAGGAGGAGGAGGAGGAGGAGGCAGGATGAATTGCTGACCCACTGAAATCAAGACCAGAACCCACCTTGACTTCAGGAGGGTCAGAATTCCATCTCAGTCATGAAAACCGTTGAAATCTTTCCTAGATAAGGTCTGACCGAATAAACATCACCTGGAAATAATTAGCTAGGTTAACCCCATTTATTTTTCATTGCAATCCCAGCCCTGTTTTTCTCTATGGATTCCCCCTCCCCCCCCCAACAGCCATGAACATTGAAATATGTAACTGCAATTAATGTTTACTGTATGGCCCTTTGATCTCTCCTCCTCCTCTTCCATTGTGGCGTTTGTGTTTTGCTTCCCTCGAGGCAAAAGGCAGGTTATAAAATGTAGTTACAGTTTAACTTCTTTAACCCGGGTTGCCTTGTCAGAGGCAAGTCACACGGCTAAAGGAAAGCATGCTTAACTCACAAGGGTTCCATTGGCCCAGCATACAAAGCGTGCTTATAATTTATCCATGAATTAACAAACAACCCCATTAATAATAAGTTAATAAATCAACTAGTTGGAGAAACTGAAACATATTTGCATTTTTTTAAAGAGCATCTATGACGGCTTGGCTTGGCTGTTTCCTGTTTCAGACAATTGAGTGGGTATTCAAAATTGATTGATTGATTGATCGGTTGATAGATGATGTGGCCTCATGCCAGTCAACTCTCAGGGATCATGTAGATAGGAATTTCAACAGGATGATCTGCCCCCAACCTGGTTCTTTTAGATATGCCAATGGTGCATCTATCTCCATTGTGATGGCATTCATCCAGGTTGCTGCTGGTCATCCTTTTTTTTTTTTCCCACTTTCCTTCCACCTTTCCTAGCATTATGAACTTCTCCATAGAGTTAGGTCTTCACAAGATGTGTCCAAAGTAGCATAATTAGAGCCTGGTCATTTCCATCTCGAATGAGAACTCTAGGTTGATTTGTTTCATGATCAACTTGTATAATGCTGTCCATGGTGTTCTCAGGACCCTTCTCCAATATCAGAGGGTCAAAAGCATCAATACTCTTTCTCTCCTGCTTCTTCAAGGCCCAATAGTCAAAACAACCACGGTTAAATAAATTTGGCTTAGCACAACATGGGTACCAGGTCTTGTTTAAATAAGCTCTGTTCAAGAATGGCATGGCAGCGGTATTGCAAGCTCACCCCACAAAAAAAAAAGAAAGCCTCTTGAAAGATTAGGGAGACATACCTGCCAATTCACCAGCTTTTAATCCCAGGAAATTTAGTTTGTATCAGGCCCAAAGAACCAAGAACGACATGAGGAGTTATTTCTGAATAGTTCCTTTATTGTTGTCTACAAACAGAATCTTGCCAGATTAAAGCAATTTTCTTGCATAACTATAGATATACTCTGTGAATTACTAGGGAGGGTCCAACTTTGCTCTCGTCCATCAGACATTCCAAGCTCTGCTTTTGTTCTATGTTCTATAGTTCTATGGACTATATTCCACCACACTTTGTAAGTTGTTGAAACTCTCTTTGAATGCTTAGGAAGATAGTAACCACACGAAAAGCTAGAATTCTCAAATCTCGTTTCAAGAGAACGATCAAAGAAATCTCCTAATCAGCCTCAGCTTCTGCTGCTTCAAGGATACATCCATGTAGTTTTCTTGGAAGTGGTTCTTCAGTCCTTCTTTCTGGAATTTTCCCCCCCCAACATTGCATTATGGTCTATATTTCTGGGATTTCTGCTAGTCTCCCATCCACGTCATCTGCCTACTTAAGTTTTTGGAAATCAGCTGTGACTGGTTAGGTCTCAGAGCATGGTGAACGTTGAAAGTCCTATATAGTATCCCTCTTCTTTCTTTTAAGTTCCAGCAGCCATTGAGTGGCTTTGATGTTTGACTTGGACCAAAATGATCGGCCAGCAAACTTCAGATTTTTATAAAACAACAGCATTGGAGTTTATTCTGGCCATTTCTGGACTTTAGTACCCAGTTTATTTGGATAGCTAGTCATTTCTTCCTGGATCCTTTGCACAGATACAGCTTTTCATTTGCTTTTAAAAAGAGGAGTGCTATTGCACTATATTTTGCAAGTATAGTGCAATAGCATTATTAGCTATTAAACTAGCATTAAATTAATCATAGTTTGCAAAAAAAAAAAAAGAAGGAATGTTTCTCCCTCCCCATAATATTATGTCAAGTAGGGGTGTCAACTGGTGTATAGAGACAGGGTAGTAGCAAGTGGGACAGGTACACAAACAATTGGTTAAGAAACAGTGTTGGTATTTAAAGAGGTAGAAGCAACATACAGGTAGTCCTCATCTTACAACCACAATCAAGCCCAATTTTCTGTTGTTAAATGAGACATTTGTTAAGTGAATTTTGCCCCATTTTACGACCTTTCTTGCCACAGTTGTTAAATGCATCGCTGCAGTTGTTAACTTAGTAACACGGTTGTTAAGTGACTCTGGCTTTCCCAGTGCCTTTGCTTGTCAGAAGGTCGCAAAAGGGAATCACAGGACCCCGGGACACTGCAACGGCTGTAAGTATGAGTCAGTTGCCAAGCGTCTGAATTTTGATCTCGTGACCATGGGGATGCTGTAATGGTCGTAAGTTTGAAAAATGGCCATGCCGCTTCTTTCAGCGCCATTGTAACTTCAAACGGTCACTAAATGAACACTTGTAAGTCGAGAACTAGCTGTAACTGGGATTGGAATATTTGATAAGTAAATAAATAAATTCATTTAAATTAATGGATTTTTTTTTTTGACAAATTATACATGAAGGCCTCATTTTTGGTGAGGCTATCCATACAGGGGTAGGCAACCTTGGCTCTTTTATGACTCGTGGACTTCAACTCCCAGAATTCCTGAGCCAGCCGTGCTGAGGGGAAAGGGAGAGGTTTCCAAGCTGAGCCACGCCGGCTCAGGAATTCTGGGAGTTGAAGTCCACAAGTCATAAAGCGGCCTAGGCCTAGGCCAGAGGTAGGTAACCTTGGCTCTTTTATGACTCGTGGACTTCAACTCCCAGAATTCCTGAGCCAGCCGTGCTGAGGGGAAAGGGAGAGGTTTCCAAGCTGAGCCATGCTGGCTCAGGAATTCTGGGAGTTGAAGTCCACGAGTCATAAAACAGCCAAGGTTGCCTACCCCTGCATTAGGCCCTGCATGAAAGAGTCAAGGAACCAAGTGCCAGAACTTATACTTCCATCCCTCCACCATCCAGTCACAACTGATAAAGCTTCTTGGAGCAGAAACAAAATGTCTTCTTCTTCTTGACAGACTTGAACACTGGGCCCTATCTAACAAAATGAAATTCATCTTAGAGAAAAGTAGTCTTACACTTAGGCAAGAAAAACCAAAAGTACAGATGTCAATTAGGTGAAACCAGGCTTAATAGCAGCAACTGTGAGAGGGATCTCAGAGTCTTAGTGAACAATCAATGAAATATGAGCCAACAGTGTGCAGTGGCAGCCAAAAAAGCCAATGCAATCCTAAGTTGCATTAACAGAGGGATTCAATCAAGATCACGTGAGGTACTAATGCCACTCTATAAAGCCTTAGTAAGACCACACCTAGAAGACTGCAACCACTTTTGGTCTCCCTACTATAAAAAAAAGTGCAGAGAAGAGCAACAAAGATGATTAGGGGACTGGAGGCTAAAACTTATGAAGAACGGTTACAGGAACTGGGCATGGCTAGTCTAGTGAAGAGAAGGACCAGGGGAGACATGACAGCAGTGTTCCAATATTTTAGGGGCTGTCACAGAGAGGAGGGGGTCAACCTATTTTCCAAAGTACCTGAAGGCAGACAAGGAATAACGGATGGAAACTGATCAAAGAGAGATTCAACCTACAAATAAGGAGAATTTTTCTGACAGTGAGAACAATCAACCAATGGAACAGACTGCCTCCAGATGTTGTTGGTGCTTCATCACTGGAGGCTTTCAAGAAGAGACTAGATTGCCATCTGTCAAAAATGATGTAGGGACTCCTGCTTGGGAAGGGGTTGGACTAGATAACCTACAAGGTCCCTTCCAACTATTCTATTCTATTCTATTCTATTCTATTCTATTCTATTCTATTCTATTCTATTCTATTCTATTCTATTCTATTCTATTCTTCTTCCTCAAGGAAAAAAACAGTCTGATTACCTTTTGAAAAAGCAGCTTGGAGACAACTATGACCCAGATGACTGAGAATCTCCACAGACATCAGATGAAGGAGTACATCTTTAAATTTGCTGGATAAAGATAGGCTGCGTTTTCTGTCCTGGAAACGGTTGCGTCTTTCAACTGTCACTTTTGGTTTCCTGTTGGACAAAAGCAGAAATAGAATTACACACACACACATATACAGTACATACAATGTACGCCCACAGAATTTGCAACCAAACTCTGCAGAGTGGACCACTGAGTCATGTCCTCTTCTGGAATATCCCATTTTTATTCCATTACTCCAGTTTCTCCATTGGCCTCTCTCCTGTGTGCAGCCAATATTCTGTGGACACTAAAAAATTATTTTAAACTTCCAGTTTTCCTTTTATCTGATCCATCTGTCCTTTTACTCTGCAAATAATATTGTTGGTCTGTAGCTCTTTTCAGACTTCATAAAGATCAGTGTTAAGACAGAATTAATTACAACTACACAGAAACACCCTTTGCAAATAAGTCAACCAAGGCTGATTTTTTTTTAAAAAGTATCACACAAAAATTTCTCTACTCTTTTTCTAGTTTTGTGTACATAAACTATTGTATAAAATTGTAGATATTTGATTGATGTTTCTTCAAAGACATGCTTGCATGATTGCAATTCTGTTCATAACATACTATTTTTGCAACATCATTCCTTGATATATAAACCACTTTTGGACAGACTTTTTCACTATTATAGGGTTTTAATTATTATTGGCAAACTGCAGGGTAGAATTTGGGAAATGTGCAAAGTTCAAACACTTTTCAACATTTTGCTTTGCATTGGTTCCAAAATTCCAAATTAGATAAGGCTGAATTTAAATTCAAACAAGCAATCTCCTCATTCTCCTTTTTTGGATTGATGACTTGATTGATTGATTGCCATACAGATATGGCAATATCAATTGATTGATTGCCATACAGATATGATCAATATATGATCATAAGAGCCTACTCATTATGGTGTATAGTATAGCAATTGTAAAGTGGGTCAGTCACACGACCCAATTTTATGCCCTTTCGTTGAAGTCATTAAGCAAATATTCTAGTTGTAAAGCAAACACCATGGTCACTAATCAAACCAATGGTTTTGCTGAAAATCAAAAGTGCCCCCCGTTTTTTTTTTTAGCAAAACCACGTGATTGCAGGATGCTGCAAACAGCCATCAAGCAGCCGCTTTGTCCTCCGCCCGAAGCTTGGTCATGTGAACACAGAAGGTGCCCGACTGTCAGAACTTTGAACCCAGGTCACAGGTCCCCTTTTTCCTTTCAGTTGTAACTTTGAACAGCTGTAATTCAAGGACAATTCTGTTTCTTTGGAAGCAGCCCATTACAAGACATCTGTAATAAGTTGATTTCTATTGATTAGGGGACTGGAGGCTAAAGCATATAAGGAACGGCTGCTGGAATTGGGTATGTCTAGTTTAACGAAGAGAAGGACGAGGGGGGACATGATAGCAGAGTTCCAATATCTCAGGGGCTGCCATAAAGAAGAGGGAGTCAAGCTATTCTCCAAAGCGCCTGAAGGCAGGACAAGAAGCAACGGATGGAAACTAATTAAGGAGAGAAGCAACCTAGAACTAAGGAGAAACTTCCTGACAGTTAGAACAATTAACCAGTGGAACAACCTGCCTCCAGAAGCGGTGAATGCTCCAACAGTGGGAGTTTTTAAGAAGAGACTGGACAGCCATTTGTCTGAAATTTCCTGCCTGAGCAGGGGGTTGGACTAGATGACTTCCAAGGTCCCTTCCAACTTTGTTATTGTTATTATTGTTATTGTTATTGTTATTGTTGTTATTTATTTATTTATTTATTTATTTATTTATTTATTTATTTATTTATTTATTTATTTATTTATTTATTTATTTATTTATTTATTTTCAGTTATTTCTCTCGACCTGGAGAACTCGTCTGTCCTTTATCATTTCTTTTTCCAGGACCAGACGGAGTCCTTGACTTATGACCACAATTGAATCCCAGATTTCTGTTGCTGAGACGTTGGTTAAGTGAGCTTTGCCCCATTTCACGACCTTTCAGTTGCTAAGAAGAATCACTGCAGTTGATAAGTTAATAATCCAGTTGTTAAGTGAAGCTAGCTTCCCCCATTGAACTTGGCTTGTCAGAAGGTTGCGAAGGGGGATCATATGACCCCTTGCAACCGTCATAAATATGAGTCACTTGCCAAGCATCTGAATTTTGATCACGTGATCACGGAGGCAAAGGTCGTAACGGAAAAACAGCCACATTTTTCCGTGCCGTTGTAACTTTGAATGGTCACTAAGCAAACTGTTGTAAGTCGAGGCCTACCTGTCGTAGGAAGAACTTTCAAAATGTTTGTTCCATCATCATCTTTTTCTTGTTTTCTTCCTAGCTGGCCGCTTGGCTCCTCACAGGGGAATTCCTCTAAAAACTCTTTTGTCTAAAAGTGCTGTAGGTAGAAAAACAGCAGTTGTTTACAGCATTTTTTCCTTACTCTTCCCCAGGCTCTGTTTTTGGATCAAATGATCCTCTACTTGTAGGTCAGAGACTTTCACTATGGTAGAAATGAGTCAGTTGGATTTCCCTTCTTTGCAGATTGCAGATGTCTGCCCCACTATAAATGGACTCCAGATTTGCCGAAGAGTTCTGGATGCCGTTCAAGGGCTCCTGAAAAGACCACTCTACTCATTGATTGTTAGGGCCATTGATTTTTAGAGCAGAGGGCAAGCTCTCGTTGATTTGTATATTGTCCAATATCTGTTTAAAAAAGAGGGGGGGGGAATCAAATAAAAATCTCAGAAAGTGCAATCAAGGATCTGGGTTGGTGACATGATAGCAGTGTTCCAATATCTCAGGGGTTGCCACAAAGAAGAGGGAGTCAAGCTATTCTCCAAAGCGCCTGAAGGCAGGACAAGAAGCAATGGTTGGAAACTAATCAAGGAGAGAAGCAACCTAGAACTAAGGAACAGCAGTAAAAGAATGAACTAAAGGCTATGTTTCCTTCCTTCCTTCCTTCCTTCCTTCCTTCCTTCCTTCCTTCCTTCCTTCCTTCCTTCCTTCCTTCCTTCCTTCCTTCCTTCCTTCCTTGTGTAGGAAGTCAGCCCCCCGCCCCAGAGAAGGAAATATTTTGGGGAATATTAAAAAGGCAGAATATTGTATTTCCCCAAAGGATCTTAAAGGCAGAAAAGCAGGCTCAGTTTTTCTTAATAGCCCCAAACAGAGACTAAACAGGCCAGCTCTGTAGAAATGCAGATTTGATAATCCCATTCAGAAAGGCTGAGGCCCCATTCATGAGCAAATACTACCTGCAGAAGCCCATTCAAGACAGGATCTTTTGAAATCCCTTGGAGCAAGATTTGATAGCTAACAACAGAAGAGTGATAGGATTAGAACCAGCAACCCCTCACCCAAAAAACTAACACAGGACATAGCCATCAGCCACAGTCCCAGAGAAGCAGGATATGACCTTTAGGACATAATAGGATTAACCCATCATTATCTGAATACCAAAAGGACACGCTGAAAAGCTCAGGTTAAAGTTCATGCCACAGGAACAGGAACAACTCCAGACACAAAACCCCAAGAAGGTATTAAATCCACCACTCCCAGCTCCATTTTGTCAGCCACCCCAGAAACACATGCTGCTGTCACTGAAGTTTCTGGCAGCTAAATAAACTTCTTTCTAAAGCAGTCTCCATTTTGTTTATTCCCGGCTTGGACTGGACCCTGATGAAGATTTTTCCTTCCTTCCTTCCTTCCTTCCTTCCTTCCTTCCTTCCTTCCTTCCTTCCTTCCTTCCTTCCTTCCTTCCTTCCTTCCTTCCTTCATTTATCCCTTCCTTCCTTTCCTGAGTTAGAAGACTTGAGTAACAGAATTTGGTCCCACAGACTTTGGAAATTTATTTTCATATTCTGCGCATCAATTTCCAAAGCAAATTTCAGATAAGTTAAACATCATACCAAGAACCTCTGAAATACCATGGCTCTCTATGCAAGTCTCTCTCTCTCTCTCTCTCTCTCTCTTTCTCTCTCTCTCTCTCTCTCTCTCTCTCTCTCTCTCTCTCTCTCTGTGTGTGTGTGTGTGTGTGTGTGTGTTTGTGTACTGTTTGCTTTCTCTACTGCTCTGAGAAAATCAGATACTGAAATAATAGATTTTTCAGGGCTAGACTGAATGCCTCACTGGCTTCTCAACTTGTATGCAATGTTTTTAAATGACTGATTCCTCGTTTCCCCATGCCTGTTGTAAACTGAGATCAATTAGCTAGTGGCGGTAACCCAGAAAATTAGGGCTCCCAACACCTGCCCTGGCAAAGAAACTTTTACCTAAAAGTACTTCTCCTAGTAAGCCTCTCCCTCGTCGGTGTCCTCTCTTTGGATTGACACTGCAAAGAGTTGGAAGGCAACCGGAACTAAGGAGAAACTTCCTGAAAGTGAGGACAATCAACCAGTGGAACAGCTTGCCTTCAGAAATTGTGGGTGCTCCATCACTGGAGATTTTTAAGAAGAGACTAGACAATTACCTGTCTGAGATGGTATAGGTTCTCCTGCTTGACCAGGGGGCTGGATTAGAAGACCTCCAAGGTCCCTTCCAGCTCTATTCTATTCTATTCTATTCTATTCTATTCTATTCTATTCTATTCTATTCTATTCTATTCTATTCTATTCTATTCTATTCTATATTTCTCCCTCCAGTTTTATATCCACAGTAACAACAAGGTGAAGAGAAGTTTGATCTAAGAGATGGTCTGGTCCTACCAAGCCATTTCGTGAATTGCAAGATTTATTTAAGTGCTTTTTAAATGAATCACTGAAGGCTTTCAAAAAGAGACTGGACAACCATTTGTCTGAAATGATAATAGGGTCTCCTGCTCAAGCAGGGGGTTGGACTAGAAGACCTCCAAGGTCCCTTCCAATTCTATGCGTTATGTTCTAATGAGTAAACTGTTGCTTTCACTGCAATTAGTGAAGTTAAGTGTAGGCACCTCTAGCCTTCTAGATATTGCTTAATAATAACTCACAACAACTCTTACTCCTAGGAAACATGTCCAATGGGGAGGGATGCATAGGATTAAGCAACATCAAAGGTGCAGGTTGCAATGTCGTAAAATAAGGCGTGAATGTGGTGGTTTACAACCCTCATTCCCCAAACATGCTAACAATATTAGAGTGTATTTGCAGCTTGGGCTTGAACTGTGGAATCCTTGCTTGTTTTCTTGCAGACATTTCTTTACCTAACAAGGTAACATCATCAGTGCTGTTATACACAAATGGCTTGCCCTGTTGATGTTGAAGGGAGTTTATATACTTGTATATGAGCAAATCCACTCCTTTCTACGGTTGAAGCTACCTAACGATGGACAATAGATGGAAACTAATCAAGGAGAGAAGCAACCTAGAACTAAGAAGAAATTTCCTAACCGTGAAAACAATAAAGAACTGGAACGGCTTTCCTCCAGAAGATGTGGGTGCTCCATCATCATTTGAGGCTTTTAAGACGAGACTGGACATCTACAATGAAGAAAATTTATATAAAATGTTCTATAGATGGCATTTACCACCTGCAAGACTAGCAAAAATGTTTTAAAATGTGTCTAGCAATTGTTGGAAATGCAGACAAAATCCAGGCACGTATTATCATCTTTGGTGGACATGCCCTAAAGCAGGGGTAGGCAACTTCGGCTCTTTTATGACTCATACTTCAACTCCCAGAATTCCTGAGTCAGCATAGCTGACTCAGCAATTCTGGGAGTTGAAATCCACGAGTCATAAAAGAGCCGAGGTTGCCTCCCCCTGCCCTAAAGCAAAGAACTATTGGTCAAAAATACATAGGTGGCTAGAAAAGATGATAAGATCACATGTAGACTATAAACCAGAATTATTTCTTTTAGGTATAATCTCAGAAAATTATGATAAAAAACATGTATACTTAATATTACATATATTAACAGCAGCGAAAATTATATTTGCTCAATACTGGAAAAATGAAAAAAATACCATCTGAAGAAGACATAATTAAGAAAATTTTGGACTGTGCAGAAATGGATAGGCTCACATTGAAAATGAAGATTCAGAATACTTTCAAACATGGGAATTTTTTTATAAATGGTTAGAAAAATGGAATAAAGGATAGGAATGGAAATTGTACTACTATTAATGTCAAACATATAAACCCAGACAATGTGTTGCTTACTAAATACTAAAGATTGTTACTGTAAAAAATAAAATATATATATATAAAAAAGACGAGACTGGACAGTCACTTGTCTGGAATGGTATAGGCCAGGGGTAGGCAACCTTGGCTCTTTTATGACACATGGACTTCAACTCCCAGAATTCCTGAGCCAGCCATGCTGAGGGGAAAGGGAGAGGTTTCCACGCTTAGCCATACTGGCTCAGGAATTCTGGGAGTTGAAGTCCACGAGTCATAAAAGAGCCAAGGTTGCCTACCCCTGGTTATAGGGTCTCCTGCTTGAGCAGAACGTTGGACTAGAAGACCTCCAGGGTCCCTTCCAACTCTTGTTCTGTGCTAGTTGGGTAATGAAAACAACCAAGATCAGAGAATGCCAAGGACCCCACAAAACATGGTAAGCCATCATTAAACAGCCAGATGTCAGTTTAATGCCCTAGTGAACTAACCCTCTGGAGCCTTTTTTTTTTGAGTGTGGACCTGAAACTTGCCGTTACAACACACGTCAGTTGCCACCACACTTGAAAATTACCTGGACCGTAAATGATACTCCCAAATTGAGTCCATGCCTGCAATCATAAGTTTTATATATGTCTGGATTTTTTTTTTCAAGTGCATGTTTCATTCCTTAATGGCTTTCTTCAGAGGTATTTCCCAGCCCAAGAAGACATAAATAAAATACAGTCTGCATTCGCATCTCCTCAATGTCTCAGCTTTGAGTTATTTCTTCAGCTGGTCCCTTTACGCCTTTCTGCTAGGAATCACGAGTGAGTCACTGGGGCTGGCAAGTCTTAACTTTGCTGTCTATAACACAGACATTCCTTTAAAGCTGAGGCAATTCGGTGCAATTGCTGTGAAAATCCCGTATAATGAGATGGTGACTCAAAATCCCATGACTGCTTTTGAAATTGCAAAAGGTATGAACTAGTGTGACCTGAGCATGGTGTAGAAAAGTCAAAAGCTTTTCTGTGCATACAGGGGGTTGCATTGGACAAAAAGTTGAGCTTAGTTCTGACAGGTAGTCCTCGACTTAATGACCACCATTGAGCCCAAAACTTCCGTCGCTAGGCGAGAGAGTTGTTAAGTCGGTTTTGCCCCAATTTTACAATCTTTCTTGCCACAGTTGACAAATGAATCACTGCAGTTATTAAACGAGATGGATGTTAAGCGGGTTTTGCCCCCATTTTATGACCTTTCTCGCCTCGGGTTCTTAAGTGAATAGTTGTTGAGTTAGTAACACGGTTGTTAAGTGAATCTGGCTTCCAAATTGACTTTCCTTGTCAGACGGGGGGCACTGACCCTGGGGCAGTGCAACCATCATAAATCTGCTTGCCAAAGATCTAAATTTTGGATGCTGCAAACGGTCATAACTGTGAAAAACGGTCATAAGTTACTTTTTTCAGTGCCGTTGTAACTTTGAATGGTCACTAAACGAATGGCTGTAAGTCAAGGACTATCCTTTCTTTCCTTTGAATAAGTTCCATTCCTAGAAAGACGGGCCATCAACGGACGTGATCTTGAAGTGGACCAGAGAGGATGAACCAACACTTGCAGTTATGCTTCCTTCTAGCTTTTGTTAACTTTTCCAATCTAGGGAGTCCTGTTTGTTTAGTGACCTTTCAAAGTCACCCCGGTGCTGCAAAAAGTGTCTTTAAAACCACAGCAGCATCCCCTCCTTCTTCTGATCCAAATTCAAATTCTTGTAACTGGCTTGTATTTATGATGATTGCAGCATTCCAGGGTGATGTGATTGCTTTTTTTTTTTTTTTTTAACTTTCCCTGCCAGTTTTGGACAAGCAGAATCAAGGGGGGAAGCCAGATTCACTTAATGGTCAGCCATGGCAAAGAAGGTTGCAAAATGAGTCACTTAACAGCCACCTTACTTAGTAACAGAACTGAGAGCAAAACCCACTCCTTTCTAGCATTGATGATGTTACCTACTGTAGTTTGGGTAATGAAACATCTGCAAGAAAACACCCAAACTCAAAGAGCACCAAGAACCCCACAGTCCTCCTCCTCCTCCTCCTCCTCCACCACCACCACCACCACCACCTCCTCTTCCTCCTCCTCCTCCTCCTCCTCCTCCTCCTCCAACACCACTCCCTTCCAACAGTGATGATGTTACCTAGTTTGGTAATAAAACGTCTGCAAGAAAACCACTAAGCTCAGAGGGCACCAAGGACTGCACAGTCTCTTCCTCCTCCTCTCCTCCTCTTCCTCCTCCTCCTCCCTCCTCCTCCACCCACCCACCACACCTCCTCTTCCTCTTCCTCCTCCTCCCCAACACCACTCCTTCTAACAGTGATGATGTTACCTAGTTTGGTAGTAAAACGTCTGCAAGAAAACCACTAAGCTCAGAGGGCACCAAGGACTGCACAGTCTCCTCCCTCCTCCTCCCTCTCTCCTCCCTCCTCCTCCTCCTCCTCCTCCTCCTCCTCCTCCTCCTCCTCCTCCTCCTCCTCCGTTGTATTACTGTAAGCTACTCCAGGCCTCAAGCAATAAGAAAACAATCCAAACGTTTATCAATACGTCCTCAGTACATATCTTGACTGAGGTTTCGCTATTAAATGCCCGCTCTGACAATTTCAAATCCTTCATTAGGAATCGTTTCCAGATATCCTTCTCTACACCTCCTGTGTGAAAAACGTGTATTTATGGTGAACTTTTGAATTCTTTTTTTCTTTTCCTTTTTTACTCAACCCCAACTGGAGTGTTAAACTGTGTGGTTTGGCTTGCTGCCAGATGAGGTTGTGGGTTAAATGGGTTGGTAAGCGGGAGTAGCTTTTCCACAACCTCTAAGATTGCCTTGGGTTTTGTTGACTGATCCAAGCTATTCGAAAAGAAATCTATGTTAAGTCTGTCAAGCACAAAACAGGATGTAAACGTAGCTTCAGCACTAACTGGGGAGTGCTTTGTTATGCTTTCTGTGATACAAACCACACACACACAAAAAAAAAACCTACATTTCTTTTACCCATAATTCACACTGACCTTGGTTTTGTGATGTTTCTCAATCTGGAAATAGAAATGTTCAGAAATAGTCATGGTGGCTGGAGAATAATGGGAACAGAAGAAGAGCACAAGGTTGGAAAGACTGACTTAGGACAGTATTTGATTCAGATCAATGAACCCTTCTTGTGTTTTACAATTAATCCATAAAAAAAAAACAAAAAAAACAAGGGCCTAAAGCAGAACTTAAGCGGTCTTAAGTCAAGAACTGGCTGTACTTAAATATGTAAGGGGTTATTTACTTATTAAATTTGTTTGCCGCCGGTCTCACCACGAGATCACCCAAAGTAAAACTCTAATGTCTAAATCTCACGTGGAGCCAGGTCATAAAAAGCTTTCAGTCAGGTTGACTTGGACTACAGGAAGTCCTCGACTTACAACGGTTCGTTTAGTGACCGTTCGAAGTTACAACGGCATTGGAAAAAATGACATATGACCATTTTTCACAATTATGACTGTTGCAGCATCCTCAGGGTCATGTGATTTATATTCGGATGCTTGACAACTGACTCCTATTTACGATGGTTGCAGTATCCCGGGCTCACGTGATCCCCTTTTGCGACCTTCTGACAAGCAAAATCCATGGGGAAGCCAGTCCCTTCCAACTCTGTTAACTGTCTGTTATTCTGTTAAGCAGGGGTCCCCAACCCCCGGTCCATGGACCGGTACCGGACCGCGGCATGCCAGCAACCAGGCCGCACAAACAAGGAAAGCCCCATCTACAGGATGCAGGCAGTACACAAAACCACACCCCTTCCGGTCCGTGGAAAAACCTCTCTCCACAGAACCGGTCCCTGGTGCCCAAAAGGTTGGGGACCTCTGTGTTAAGGTATACCTGCAGTTGAAATCCCCCATTACTGTGGTGGCCTATTTCCTGAACATTTTAGCTATCTGAAGATTTCCTCAATTAGTTAACTCATTGAGCCATTAAATGGTGCCATCTCATTTTAGGTTCAAACAACCTCATTCATCCAAGCCAAGAGCAGCTCCCAAAGAGATGGAGTTGGTGGTAGCTCTCAAGAATCATCACCATCACCCAAATTTAAGTAAAAAAACAAAAAACTGAATGCAAGTCTGTATGGAAGCAGGGACCACTTCCTTCCTGTTAATTAATTCTTCCTTAAATTTGTTTAGAAAACCTGCTAGGAGCAGTTAGTTTTCTACAGAATAGGTGGGTTTTGGGAACAGCTCGAGGAACGTGATTAGACGCAGGTGA
Source organism: Azemiops feae (assembly GCA_023970755.1). Lineage (NCBI taxonomy): Eukaryota > Metazoa > Chordata > Lepidosauria > Squamata > Viperidae > Azemiops > Azemiops feae. The sequence continues at coordinate 432,602 of JALGBA010004102.1, read as the reverse complement.
GCCTCTGACTCATAGGTTGCATGCAGTCACTGCCAGCCCAAAGATAGTATTTCACTTATGTCTTCCCACTGAAAGCTGTGCATTGCAAACCTGCCAACATTGTTTGCCAGAAAGACAATTGATCCAGGGAATGCATGCCAGCTGCCCTAAGGGACCAAGTTAACATCTGGTTCAGACAGCTAGCATTTAAACAGACAGCACACACTCACACGCGTGCACATACACACACACACACAGACACAGACAAAAATGCCAAATCCGGTCTGAACATCTGGCTGACTGCGATGAATAATAATAATAATAATAATAATAATAATAATAATAATAATAATAATAATAATAATAATAATAATAATAATAATAATAATAATAATAATAATAATAATAATAATGATGATGAGTTGGAAGGGACTTGGATGTCTTCTAGTCCAACTCCTGCTCAGGCAGGAAACCCTATATCATTTCTGACAAATGGTTGTCCATTCTCTTCTTAAAACCTTCCAGTGTTGGAGCATTTACAACTTCTGGAGGCAAATCATTCCACTGATTAATTGTTCTAACTGTCAAGACGTTTCTCCTTACTTCTAGGTTGCTTCTCTCCTTGATTAGTTTCCATCCGTTGCTTCTTGTCCTGCCTTCGGGTGCTTTGGAGAATAGCTTGACTCCCTCTTCTTTGTGGCAGCCCCTGAGATATTGGAACACTGCTATCATGTCCCCCCTCGTCCTTCTCTTCATTAAACTAGACATACCCAATTCCAGCAACCGTTCCTTATATGCTTTAGCCTCCAGACCTCTAATCATCTTTGTTGCTCTTCTCTGTGCTCTTTCTAGAGCTTCAACATCTTTTTTACATCGTGGTGACCAAAACTGGATGCAGTATTCCAAGTGTGGCCTTACCAAGGCCTTATAAAGCGGTACCAACACTTCACGTGCTCTTGATTCTATCCCTCTATTAATGCAGCCTCTGTTAATGTAGAAGGATGCAATACCTCTTTTATTCAATAGTTTGTTTCTATCTGACCTCAGGGCTATAATAAAGAAGTCTGAATTTAAACTTTAAATTTGCCACTTTTGCCACACTTCAGGGGCAGTCAGTGGAAGGAGAAAATATGTTTACTCTTTACAAATCATATAGTAGGACTATACGTATTCAGCACTAATACATTTGCTACTCAAAAGGTCCCACATTCAATTCCTACCCAGATGGGTGAGAAAGTCTCCCGAAGCCCAAAGGGGACCTTTGATCAGTGACTGTGCTAAGCTTATTAACGTATAAGTTTATTAATCTGTAACCTATAAGCTTATTAACCCATATGTATGGTGCCCAGCCAGAAAATGTACTCCCAGTGTCTTTACAAATCAGTGCAGTTTGTCCATCCTGGCCTAGTTGTTATCTCAGCCCTGCAAGATCTGCTCAAGGCCTATTTGAGTCAAAAAATCATAGAATGGGCATTGGAGAACTTCTAGTCCAGGGGTCTTCAAATTTGGCCCTTTTATGACTTGTGGACTTCAACTCCCAGTATTCCCCAGCCAGCGTGCCTGACTGAGGAATTCTGGGAGTTGAAGTCCACAAGTCATAAAAGGGCCAAGTTTGAAGACCCCTGTTCTAGTCTCTCCAAACTTGGCAACTTTAAGACTTGTAGACTTCAACTCCCAGAATTCCCCAAACAACATGTGGAATTCTGGGAGCTGAAGTCCACATGTCTTAAAGCTGCCTAAACACTGTTTCAGAGAGTAGCCTGGTCCTCTGTTATTGCTTTTCCCAGGACTTAAGAAATGTTCCTGCCTTTCTTGTCTTCTCTAACGGCTTTTGAATATTCCCTGTAACAGGGGTCCTCAAACTTGGCCCTTTTATGACTTGTGGACTTCAACTCCCAGAATTCCTCAGCCAGCGTGCCTCAGGCTGAGGAATTCTGGGAGTTGAAGTCCACAAGTCATAAAAGGGCCATGTTTGAAGACCCCTGCCCTATAAGGTTATGCTCCTCTTCAGGCGCTCACAAGGACGAGGTGTAGTGAGACCCCATTTCTGCCATTGGTCTCAGAGACATTCACAGCCCAACCACGATGATGCCAAATGTGCATTGTGATGTCACAATGAAGGTTCTTCCCTTTCGTATTTGCATTATTACAGATTCAGGTATGCAAAAGGCAGGGGTTGTGTCACCATGCCCATTTTATCGCTTGCCAGCTTTAGGTGCCCTGTGGATACCCAGAATGCCTCTGCCATTGGTAAGTGGAGTCATACAGTCCCATTAAATCTTAATAATTTGGTTGCATCAGATGCAAGGAAACACCCAACTCCCAATAGAAAGATAGACCCTTGACTTATCACCATTTGTTTAGCAACCATTAAAGTTATAATGGCACTGAAAAAAGTGACTTACAACAGGTCCTCGCACTTATGACCATCACAGCATCCCCTACAATCACATCATCAAAATCTGGTTGCTTGGCAACTAGCAGGTATTTACAACAGCTGCAGCATCCTGGGAGTCAGGTGATCACCATCTGTGACTTTCCCACAGACCTCTGACAAGCAGAAGAGAGATTCACTCAATAATTACAGTGATTTGATTAACAACCGTGGCAAATAGGTCGTTAAAGCGGGCACGACTTATGTTACAACTGCCTTGCTTAGCAACAGAGATTCTGGCTCCAGTTGGGCCTGGCTGAGGAATTCTGGAAGTTGAAGTCCACAAGTCGTAAAAGGGCCAAGTTTGAAGACCCCTGGTTTATAAGTTATAAGTTTTTTTTTAAAAAAAAAGCAATTACATCAAGAATAAGCGGAAAGCTTCAAAATTACTTGCTCAGTGTCAGGTCATATGGTCACGGTTTTGAACAACGTGACTGCTTTTAAAAAGTATTATTTCAGCTGGGAAAGTGTTTTTATATAACCGTCTCTGCAGATTATAGACAGCAACATATTCTGCCAGACATATAAAAGGTCTTTTGTAGAACACATTTGCTTAAAATTGTCCATCTTGTGTATTATTATTGTTTTGAACATTGTCTTTATTTGTTGCTGTTGCTACTTTTTGTGGCGGAAAACTTAGAAAAGTTGCCACAATAATTTAGCTTGGGCCCTATAGTGGTCGGTGAGCCTATTTTTTTTAAATCCATCGTGGAGGGAAGGTAATTTGGGGTGCCTAACAACAACTTTCCAAGGAATTGAGATCCTTGGGGAAATGAGGTCATAAAACCATAATTGATAAATTAAAAAAATCTTCATGCAACATAGCACACCTGAAACACATCAGCAAATGAGGGCATAGCTGTTAATGATTAAGGAAATATTGCACTGCAACAGAAGGTCTCAAGATAGGAGACTTGGACTAGCATTTCTCAAATTTAGCAACTTGAAGAAGCGTGGACTCCCAGAATTCCCAGCCAGTTATATGGGAGGGAAAATGTTTCTTCTAATCAAAGCAAAGTAACAAAGGTTTCCACCCAATCAAGATTAAGACAGTCTAAATTAGAGCTGGAAGCTGACTGGTAGCTAGTGCAGCTGCCAATAAATTGACAATGGTGTGGTTAGATTTCCTGCTCATTCCCAACAGCTGGATCACCAAGCATTATTTTGTTAGCATCTCCCAACCCAGCCTCTATAACCCTTGAGCTTGGAGAAAAAGCTAATTCAGCCATCTCTGATAGATCAGCAGACAAGAGTTTGTAAACAGCCTCCTAATTAGCTACCAGTTAGGAATTCAAAAGTCTCTACAGGTTGGATAGTGATCCTTTAAAACCGTGCTTCTCCACCTCAGCAACTTTTAAGATATATGGACTTCAACTCCCAGAATTCCTTAGCCATGGTGTTCTCTCCCTCCCTCCCTCCTCTCTCTCTCCTCTCAATGAAGGATGGTCTTCTATTGACACTGGCATAAAAAGCTTGGACATTGAATAACAGAGTTGGAAGAGACCTTGGAGGTCTTCTAAGTCCAATCACCTGCCCAAGCAGGAGATCCTTCTGGACAAATGGCTGTCCAATCCCTTCTTAAAAACCTCCAGTGATGGTGCACCCAAGACCTTGGTGATTCTTTGGTGTTCTTCTACAATCTTAGTCTCTGGAGATATTTTGAAATCCCATTAATTTTGATTGCCAGCAGCATGGGATGAGAACTATTGGTTAAATCATCTGCAGGAGCCTGGCTAGATGGGAATGCTGCTAACCAGCATTCTGGTAACTTCTTGAGAGACGTTTTCATGTAGACTTTGGTTTTGAGTTTTTTTTTCTCCCTTGACTTCAGTTTCACTTTCCCTCTACTGTTGTTGTTTTTAGATTTAAAAAAGCAGCTGGTGTTTGTTGTGGTTGCTTGCAAGCCTGTCTAAACGTCTTGTAAGAAAAGTAACCAAGTAAAATTAGAATATCTTCTATTGTATTAACATTCTGAGCTTTTCTATTGCCCATGGCTAAAACTGTGGTTTGCTTGCATAACGTCAGCAAAGGCGTCCGTGATTTTTAAGGATTATGCATCTACAGCCCACCAAGGGCTATGTAGTATCACACACTAAATTCTGGCAAAGGTTGTGTACATTTTTCTCCACTTCACTGCCTTTGAAGCTAGAGTTGCCAGCATTTAATTGGCGATATTCAGGAACTTTAACCTGGCCATTTTGACAAATGATGTGTTTTGCTAAAAATCAAGTAAATATTATGGAGGCCTATTTCCTCTATTCTTGCCAATGTTTAACCAGCAATAACAGGATTTTAATCAGGGATGTGGAGCCTTACAGTATCTCCTCTGCTTTTGCAAGTTTTTTTTTTAAGTGTTGTAGCAATATTTTTATAACACTGACGACATCTCGCTGTAAAGCAAAGGGTGTCCCATCCTTCAAAGATGAGTTACATGCTGAAATCCACGCATTTCAAAAGCAGCAAGTTTGGTTCTCAGTTCTCACTTTGTCACTACTTTCTTCTGGAATGCTTTTTTTGACTTCTTGGACTAGGCTGCTGTGCTAGGATCTCCCAAGGCTCTCCCATCCCAAGACACACAAATCACACACACAGAGAGACAAAAGATATCTACCGGTATTTACCTATCTATCATCTGAGAGACATAGATATATATATATATCTGTGTGTGTGTGTGTATGTATATATATGTATATACATATACATAGTTCGAACACCAGGATAATATTAAACCAGAAGCTGTTTAATGCAAATGCTTTCGTCGGCCAACACATTTATATATATAAATAAAAACGATCACCGGGATAAAAATCTTAAAACAAAGATTGTTTAATTTACAAAGCTTGAGCTTTCGTCGGCCACACTGCCGACATCATCAGAGCATATAACATGAGATTTGGGAGTCCGTTCTTATATGACTGGCTGTTTCTGCGCCCAGGCTCTCGACCTAATTGTCGGTCCGCTCATCAGTGTATATAGTGTGTGTGTATATACACATATACACATATCTATCACAGACATTCTGATAAGACATATATGTGTGCGTAGAATATGTGTGTATACACACATATATACATACACAAGATGATAGATGTCTGATAGACGTGTGGAGTATGTGTATGTATACACACATATACATACACAAAATGATAGAATGTGATAGACGTGTGTGGAGTATGTGTATGTATACATACATATATACATACATTAGATTGATGATAGAATGTCTGATAGACATGTGTGGAGTATGTGTATGTATACACACACATATATACATACACATATATGATAGAATGTCTGATAGACGTCTCTGTAGTGTGTGTATATACACACATATATACATACATGATAGATTGATAAGAATGTGTATCTGATATATGTGTGTGTATATATACACATACACACATACATGTATATGTATGTCTATCAGAGATGATAGTTTAATGATAGATTGAATCCCTCTCTCTCTCTCTCTCGCCCGTGTTTAGCTTTTGAGCCTGAAAGGAACCCTCCCGTTAACTTCCAGACAGTCGATAATTATGGGCGTTTCGCCTTCCTGTATCCGGAGGGCGCTCGGTTGAGGAATGCCGCCAGTCCGGAAAAGCTGGCGCTGCCGGCGTTGCGCGGTCTCTTGCTCCGCTCGAAAAATCTCTCTTAACGCCCACCGACCGCGCCTGCGACCCGGCCCTCGCCTTCCCTCGCTCCCTTTGCCGCGCGGGCAGTGGGAGGAGCCCGAAGAGGAGAGGAGGGCGGGGAGCGGCGCGCGGGTGGTCGAGCCTCTCTGGCGGGGCGGAGACACGGGGGGCGTGGCCGAAGGAACGCCCCCTGGGAGGGGCAGGGCGTGGTCAGCCGGACCTGCCTATAAATACTCCTCCCGCCGCGCTGGACGGAGGAGAAGCGTGTGGGGTCGCGTGGGTGCTGGTGGTTCGTCGCACTCCGCGAACATCCGTTGGTCGAGACCGTTGCGCGCTCGCGGAGACGGTGAGGGGGGTCGCCGCCTTTCCTTGCCCTTAATTCCCGGCTCGGTGGGGTCTCGCTCGGGGCAGCTTCTGTAAGGGGCTCCCCGCCCAGGTGAGAAGAGAGAGAGAAGTCGCGCTTTTAACGCCCCCCTTCGCTTGGGCGTTGAAGGAGCGCGTGTTCCCATCATCCGCGACCGGTTGGTGGAGTTCGCTCCACGGGGAGGGGGGAAAGGGCTGGAGAAAAAAAAAACCGGGTGGATGGGACAGGGAGTCAAGCGCTGGGTACAACGCGCGCTTTGGTGAACCGACCTCGCGGGGTTGTGAGGGGGGGATGACCACGCATGGTTGGAGAGGAGGGGAGAGGGAGGTACGAGGCCAAACAAACCTGGTCCTTCCCCCCCCACTCCCAGTTTACTCCATTCCTTTTAAAAAAAAGGGCTGTCGGTTTGACCCCCAAACTCTTCCCATCTGCTTCCCCCAGACTTGAATTCCTGACACCCCCCCCCCAAAAAAATGATTTTATTTTGCAGTTGGGCATCCTGCCTCATTTTAATTTTTTTCCTCTGCTTCTCCCCCCCCCCCCCCAATTCTTCGTGCCTCAACTGCATGCCTTCCTTCCTTGATAGCAGTTAAATTTAGCCTCATAGGAAATCTGGCAATATAGGAAGAAATTGACAATTCAAGCTTTCCTTTAAAAAAAGAAGGGGGAAAAAAAAGGGGGGGGAGCCTTCTCTTGTCAGCTAGGGTTTGATGACCACAGATTTCTTGGGATGAATTAGGGGGACCCCCAGAGGGGCCTGCTTGTTTTGTTAGGTCAGCAGAGTTTTTATGACAGCTCTGTAATTAAAACCTGGATTCAGCTCCCAGATTGTTTTGTGGTTTGATAAAATGTTTTTCCCTCCTCTTTCTCTGAAGAGATGGACGAAGAGAACCAGCTCCCTTCCTTAATATCCTGTTCTTGGCTAGGTGGGGAGGCAAGATTGTCTTTTAAAAGCCTGTTGCTTGTTTCCCCCCCCCCCCCCCTTGCTCTCTTGCCTTGTCCAGAGTGGCAAAGTATTTAAGCAAATTCACCTGCTTTTGAGGCAATATGACTGCTTTATTGTGGGTTGCCTGACTTTGGGCATTTAAGTCCGTGTTTCTCTGCCTTTGGGGCAACTTAAGATGTGATTAAGACTCCTTAATTCTGGGAGTTGAATCCATGCATCTTAAAGTTATCCAAAGTTATCCAAAGTGACTTGTTTTAACTTTGAAAAGTGCCTCTGGGCTGGCTTAGGTTGATATGTTCACTCTGTTCAATGACAGTATATGAGATGAGTTGATTTTGCCAACAAAGTGAATATTTGAAGCTTAGGGTTGAAAAGAGGGGTCCTTGGTGCTCTCTGAGCTTGGTTGTTTTCTTGCAGACATTTCATTACCCAACTAGCTAACATTATCAGTGCTAGAAGGGAGTGGGGTTTGCTCTCTTTACATTTACATATAAATTTATAAAGAGCAAATCCCACTTCCTTCCAGCACTGATGATGTTACTTAGTTGGGAAATGAAATGTCTGCAAGAAAATAACCAAGCACAGAGAGCAACAAGGACCTCAGAAGTTGATTTTCTTAAAAATCAAAGTAAAAATCCCCTGAACTGGGCACTAGAGTTAAAATAAGTTTTCTTGTAGTATTTAGCCATCTCTATCTGTTTAATAGGGTAGAATACAGGGAGGAAAAGCTGAAAATATTCCCATGGCACACTAAACTTGAATTAACAAAATGTAGTGGTATGTTTACATGGCATTCTATGCTCCAGTTGTATACTGTCTTAAAACAATGGGCCTGCTCACACAGGGCATTAAGGTAATAGCTGAGCCAGTACTACCCAGCATTGTTCAAGTTAGCATGTTGTATAAAAAGAACACTGAAAAGTCAATAGGATTCCATTGCCTTCCCAATACCAGCGACCATTTGCATGCAAATATCAGGTTTCCCTTGAGTTGTATTCAGTTTCAATCTCTGTAGTTTTCTTGGAAACAAATAGGAAAATGATTTGCTGTTATTTCCTTCCAGTGTTTTTCATTTTCCCCGATATAACCTGTATCTCTAGCATTTCCTGGTGGTGCCCCATCCAGCTTACAGCTGTGTGGATCCTATTAGCTTTTCCAAGATCGGGTAACACTGCGTGCACTTTCTGCCAATAATTAACCTTCTAGCATTTGGGGACCGTGATATGCAGAGTTCTTCTCCAACACGGCAGAATTTGAGAGGAATAAAGTGTTAACCTGTTGGGCTTTGCAGAGGCTTTACATGGACTGAAATTCATTGTATCTGCTGAATGAAGTTTGAAGATAAAGAGCAGATTCAAGTGTGAATCTCATAGCCTGGAACATGATTTTAAATAGCCTGGAACTTTTCTAAAAAAAAATCAGATTAGAAAGCCTTTCTTTCCAACTGTTTTTTCCAGTCAGAGGAGGCTGTTTTAATTGCAGCTGGGCTCTTGCTAAAGGGTGTGTGTAGTTCAACCTTTCAAACTGGTGTGTTCACAATTTATTTGCTTGAGTTGCCAGAAGGTGGCTGCTGCTGCTCGGATAATACTGGCAAAGGGGTCATTGGATGAGACTACAGGTACTCCTCGACTTATGACCACAACTGAGCCCAAGATTTATGTTGCTAAGTGAGACATTTGTTAAGTGAGTTTTGCCCCATTTTACGACTTCTCTTGCCACATTTGCTAAGTGGCTCACTGGAGTTGTTGAATTAGTAATCCGGTTGTGAAGGGAATCTGGCTTCCCCCATTGACTTTGCTGGTCAAAAGGTCGCAAATGGTGATCACATGACCAGGGTCGCTGCAACCGTCACAAATATGAGTCAGTTGTCAAGCATCCGAATGTAAATTACGTGACCATGGGGATTTTGCAATGGTCACAAGTGTGAAAAATGGTCCTAAATCACTTTTTTCAGTTCCGTTGTAACTTTGAACGGTCACTAAGTGAACCATCATAAGTCGAGGACTACCTGTACAGGTAGTCTTCAACTTACCACAGTTCATTTAGTGACCGTTCAAAGTTACAATGACTTGTGAATATTTTTCACACTTGCGACCTTTGTAGCATCCCTATGGGCGGGCGATCAAAATTCAGATGCTCGGCAACTGGTTCATACTTACGACCGTTGCTGTGTCCCAAGGTCACGTGACACACACACCCTTTGCAACCTTCTGACAAGCAAAGTCAAGGGGGAAGCAGGATTCACTTCACAACTGGGTAACTAACTTACCAACTGCAGTGATTCACTTAACAACCGTGGCAAGAAAGGTCGTAAAATAGGGCAAAGCTCACCAAGTATCTCATTTAACAACAGAAACGTTGGGCCCAATTGTGGTCGTAAGTCAAGGACTACCCGTATAGGGTGACCGTGACTGGGAGGGGTGTTAGGCTGGACATCAGCAGGGCTTCTCAAGGCCACCAAGCATGTGAGGACTTTCAAGTGCATAAATTTAAGCTGCCTGGAGACCCTCCCAAGATGTGGATTTCAACTCGTGGTGGCTCAGGAATTCTGGGAGTTGAAGTTGAGTTACTTCTGGAAGGTGCCCCAGCTGCATTTGCATTACCAGGTGTGGCACTAATCTCTGCCCTTCTAGGTGGCACTGAATTCTCTCGGGGGTACGCGAAGAAGAGTTTGCTTTTAGATTGGTGGATCCCTCGAGGGAGAATTCCTTGCATCTGGAAGTCCACAGATCCGGGGGCCCTCAACCTCGTAAGAAGAGGGTCCTGCAAAGCTTCTCACCTGATTGTCCAAGCTGGGAAGGATGGCCACAACCTTTCGCCATTCCCATTTGGACAGCATAAGCTCAATATTCCCTTTTCCCTTCTCGGGTCAACAGTCGAAACAGCTGGAATCCTCTGGCAAGTTGGGCTGGCCTTGGAAGGGGGCTCGATCTCTGTGGGAGGTTCCATCCTGCGATTGCAACAAGTTGTGGCAAGCAACTGTTCCTTGGCCCCTTGGTTGCTTTTGTGATGAGCTGCCTTAGGAATTGTGCCCAGATCTTTCCTTGTTAAAACACAAGAAACAAGGGTGCATTAATTCCATTTCTGGAATTTGTTGAATTATCAGTGTGTTACCCTGTTCTATAAAAAGCAGTGTTGGGAACAAAAGTATTCTCATGCCTACCAAAAGATAGCTAGAAGAGAGCTTTCTATGTGCTTGAAGTTGAGCCTTTCATATCCTGTTACTCTCAGTCCTCAAATCCCACGGTTTCTAGCTACTGCACCCGGTGGACTTGAGAGTTGCATGTTCTTACTTTCTGCTAGTCAAAAGTCTAGGCTACCCATATCTGGAACTGCTCTGGGTAGCTTCCTAAAATTAAAACACAGTAATATACCAAAACTAATACACCACGTAGCACAAAACACAACTGGTGTGTGAAGGGAGACCACAAAAAAGCCCCAAACTACATAATCTGCCCACTATAAAAGGGGACCGGCCCAGGCCCAGGATTGGGTAAAGAACCAGATTTTCAAAGATCACCAGAAGGTAAGACAAGATGGAGCCATCTTGATTTTCAAGGGGGCTGTTGCAAGGTGATGACAGAGAAGGCCACCTCCTGGGTCTCATAAGGTGGTTAATTGGTGGGGCTCAGAATAATTCCCACCAAAGCACCTGAAGGCAGGACAAGAAGCAACGGATGGAAACTAACCAAGGAGAGAAGCAACCTAGAACGAAGGAGAAATTTCCTGACAGAACAATTAATCAGTGGAACAACCTGCCTCCAGAAGCTGTGAATGCTCCAACACTGGAAGTTTTTAAGAAGAGACTGGACAGGCATTTGTCTGAAATGGTATAATGTTTCCTGCCTGAGCAGGGGGTTGGACTAGATGACCTCCAAGGTCCCTTCCAACTATGTTATTCTGTTAAGTGCAGCCTGTTGGAGTGAATGGGCTGGACAGATATTATGGGGAATAGGCAGTCCTCAAATATATGGACCCCATGCCATGTAGGGCTTTATAAGTGACAGCCAGCATCTAGAATTGCACCCAGGAACCAACATCTATCTTTGCATAAATGTATCTTTGATGACATTTCATTGGATCAGACCACTTTTCGTTTTGCTTATGCTTTGCAAAAGAGAAGGGCTTGGGGGAGCTTGGGGGCCAGAATTCCATGTGTGATGGATGGCTAGATCTTCTTGAGTGTGAAAATTAAGTCTATAGGTTGAGGCAATCTAAGATTGAAAAGCAAATGCTGGGGATAAATCTGCAAACATACATGGTTTGATAGCTTGGCTATTTTCCTTTCCTTGTTGGACTTAGATTAGCAGACTAATTAAGCATTCTTTTTCCAGCAAGAAGCTCTTTATTTAAGTTTTACTATTCCTACCCATAGACATAAAGAAAGCCAAGTTGTGAAGAAGACTTTTTAGGTGGAGTAAAACAGAAACAGTTCAATTAGTATTCTTTGGAATAGCATTGAATTTTTTAAGAGCTTCACATGAGCAGAGATGAGTTCTAGAATTTGAGTTCATGTTTTACATGTAACTTGAACAAACCTGAACGTGGCATTGGAGGGGGGGGGGCGTGTTAAGTCAACACGGGAGAACTTTTGATGGGGCCTCCTCATCCTCTCCACAAAACGGCCTTTCAGGATGTTTTATAGATTCAGTTCCCATAATTCTTGGCTATAAAGGGGATTCTCAGCATTGTAGCAAAGGATTCTGGGAATTAGGAGAGCCCAAACTGAGAAGGTGCTTTTCCTGAAACGAACAACGTTTGCCTTGATGATTTCAGGAAGTCACATCTTTCTTTTATTCTTTATTTGGGCAAGGGATGCGGTAGCTTTGGTTATCTTGGGCATGAAAGTGCACGCTTGGACGTGGGACTGAGCATTAAAACCAGCACGGCTGAAATCCAGATAAACGCCATTGGGAAAAGGAGCGAAGAAAGCGAAGAGGCTTTTTTGCCAGAGGAACATGACTTGGCTATTGCTCCACACCTCCTGCCAGAAGAAGAAATAGCCAGTTGATTTTGGCCATTTGGGCAGAGATGGACGATTGTCCCACAAAGAATAAACTTAACGCATTCATTCAAGTCAGAGTTTGCCTGGGTGCTTTGGAAATTCAACAGAGAAAAGGTCCTCTGTGCATAACGAAGGAACAAGGGATGGCAGATCGTCTATCTATACAACACGGCTGTTGTTTTCCCTGAAAGATGACAAAGGGGCATTCTTCCATCCCTGGCGAGCTCCAATCAGAGAAAACTTAAGTTCTGGATTACATAAGGGTGAAAAACCCAGTGCCACGTTTCAATTGGAAGATATCTCTCGGCCTCTTCCCTTCTCTGTAGCTGCAGATATTACCCAGCTTAATTGTCGAATTTTTGCTGACACCCGTGTCATTTTTTTTACGTGTGTCCACTGTGATGGATGGGAAGAACCTTGATTCCTGGCAGAAGAAATACTGTCCCGGGAAGTGGTCGGCATTGTTTTCTCCTACCTTCTTAAGCAGAGTAACATGGCCTGCTGGATCCTCTGCCTACAGTAGTTATGCAAAGGTGGCAGGTCCCTTTAGAATCCGAATTGCAAATCCTGGGTCTTGTGAAAGCAGGGCTTTCTACTGACACGGAAGAGAATATTCGCAGCTCAGGGTTGAACTGTGGGTTCCCTGGTGCTCTTGGGGAGGTTTCTTGCAGATGTTTCATTACTCAACTAAGAAACATCAGTGCTAGCCTAACCCAACCTAGCACTGATGACGTTACCTAGTTTGGTAATGGAACGACTGCAGTAAACAACTAAGCCCAGAGAGGACCAAGGACCCGGCCGTACTTTGTGTTGGGGATGGTAGCCTGTCACAGTGCATGCTCAGTCCTTGTGGGTCAGGATCGTGTTGTGATCAACTTTAGTAAGGAAGTAATAGCATAAGTTAAATGCCATCAGGAAGTTCAACAGTGCTGAATCGGTCATTGAAAACAGGACTCCAATAAGATGACTTTTACAAATACAATTGAAACATAAACCGATCAGAAAAGATGTTATATGCTGATGTTACTGTTATCTGTACAAACACAAGAAAAAAAAAAGTGTATATCCAGCCTTGTATGTTTTGAAAGTATTAAGAACTATACTTGTTTAATGTTGACCAAAGGAGAATATTACTGGAAGAAGAGAAGATCAAGGAAATATATCATTAATATATTGATGATGGAACTATAGAAATTAATTAATACTGATTGTTCTTTAAATATATGAACCCAGACAACACGCTGTTTACTAAGCACTAAAGACTGTTATTGTAAAAAATCAATAAAATATATTTTAAAAAAATAAAAAGGTCCTATTAGGATGAATCCAGATTTGTGTGTGTGTGTGTCTCAGCCCATGCTGCCACTTGCCTCTTTTTGACTGTCCCCTGATGGGCTACATTGCCAATTGTAAAGCAGCTTTGTGCAACACTTTGCTCAAGTTATCCTGAATTCGACCCTTTTGATCGTTTTCAGGAATGTTTAGCATCTGCAGTTTATGATGTCTCAGCATTTCCGCCTCAGTCAGGCCTTCCTGGTGCCTTCTTAACCATTCCTTGCTGATGAATTGTTCCCAACTGTCTGGAGGGCACCCAGGAGACTTTTGCGTTGTGTTCTTGTATAATTTTTGATCGTGGTTGAAGAGCAACTAATGGTTTTTAATTACAATTAACATCGTCCTGCAGATCTTAGCTAACTCTTGCAACTTCAACTTTGGCCCGCGTGTAAAGCATAATCAGGTGGCCTCCTAGACTGGAACAGGCAAAACTACTGACAAGGTTAAAGGGTTGATTAATTTTGGGTTTGTTGAGCTAGAAAGTTGTGATAAAGTTTGGACGCCATGGCTGCAGTTGAGTAATAAAAGAACACATGAGGTTTATAGAATCAGACGTACAGATGTGGTATCCTGTCAGAAAATTCATACTTTGGACATACGGGAATGTCTTTGCGGAACTTCATATTCCATAAATGAGCCTACCCTCATTTTTTCATAGAATTTTTTTCTTGTGGCTACGTATCACAAATACATTTTAAACAAAGTAAAACAAATTTTCCTGCTGATTTCGGTGGCTTTGCTTACCAGAATGGTTCTGCCCCAACTATTTTACTATACCGCGTGCAGCACAGTTACTTGTGTTGTGCTCCAGTTGTATTGGAACTGAATTCCTAAACGGTCTCCATGATGGCTGGGAATTCTGGGAGTTATGATCCTACTTGTCTAAAAGTTTCCAGTTGCGAAAGGCTTGATTCCTGATCATATCCACTATAAAGGTGGGAAACAAGGTGGTGCTTTAATTTCCAGGTTGGGAATGTGAAAGATTGTGTCGTGGCAGAGTTACATATGACAGAATTAAAATCATCCCAGTGCTAAGAGCGACAGAGGGAAATTCTGCTCTGGGTGTTTTGGGCCAGTTGTTTATTGAACTAAAATGGGTTAATCTGATTTGCTGATCAATGACTGGAAATAACATTCACTGTAGGACTTGGGACCCTTATCTTCATTTGAGAAGCATGGAATGCAGCATAAAACTATTTGCAAGCTGCAGATTAGATTTGTTGTTAATTATATGGGCACATGGTGGCTTTTGCAGACGTTAGATCTCTGCTGGGTTGGATGCGATCAGATTTCTGACCCCAGTAGTTGAGCAATATCACCAACAGAAAGTATTGTACTGTACTTCTATCGCGGAGATCAAGGACTTGATGTCAAACCATGACTTGATGTCTTGCCCTGTTTTGAGTATCTACATAGAAAAAATCTTGCGTCATAATTCAATACATCCCTTCTTAATGTGGGAAGTCAGCCTCCCCCCAGAGAAGGAAATATTAAAAGGGCAGAATATTATATTTCCTCAAAGGATCTTAAAGAGGCAGAAAAGCATGCCCAGTTTTTCTTAATAGCCCCAAGTCTCCCTCCCCCAAGCAGAAACCAGCTCTGTAGAAATGCAGATGTAATAATCCATTCAAGAAGGTTGGAGCCCTCCAGCTAGAAGCTTAGGAAGTCAAAAAATCTACATACCTCACCCAAACTCTTAAGACAGGACATAATAGGATTAACCCATCACCACCAGAATACTAGAAAGGCACACTCAGACTCAAATCAAAGTACATGACACAGGAAATTCAAAGCCTCAAACAGGAACAGGAAACAAGCTCAAGAGCCCCAGAAGGTATAAAAACCCACTCCCTACTACATGTGCTCACACTCTTTTCTTCCAGAGCCATCTTTCTGTCTGGCTCTCTTTTTCTTATCCTCTTCAATAAACTACAACCTTCTTTCTAAAGCAGTTGCCATGTTGTTTATTCCCGGCTTGGACTGGACCCTGATGAAGACTTTTCCTTCAACATTAAGATACCATTTTGTATCTGATTTTCAGATGGTACATCTTGAGTTTCTAGCAGAAGCGGTGGGAAAGATAGATTTCACAAGTCTTAACGTCTACTCATCTACGCTAGTTAAATATAGTGTAGACTAGTATTTCTCAACCTTGGCAACATGCTAGCTGGGGAACCCTGGAGGTTGAAGTCCATGCATCTCAAAATTGCTGAGGTTGAGAAACACTGCGGTAGACCACGGTTTGAGAACTGGAATTTACCTATTCTAAATTTGATTGCACTCTCTCAAGGTGACGAGATAACATAGTTTGGAAATGCTCCTAAAGTCACTGATTTCAATGTCTTGGCTTATTTAGCAGGCCTTAGGAATGGTGATCAACTTGATTTGGCTTTATTTGACTCTTATGTAGAAAGGTACCATGCCCAGATTTCCATGTGATGGGCAAAGTCCTTAATCTTAACAGAGCTTTTGAACTTTACTCAGAGAAGGAAAATTTGCTGATCAATTTCACCCACAGCCAGAATTGTTTGGTGCAGTGGGTGCGTTCAGGCTCATTAATCCTCGCAGCCTGCATCTAGGTCATGTTTATAAAGGTTAAAAAGTGATATTTGCTCATGTTGGCCCAAGGAGAGCATGCACTGAGATACTCCTGCTAAGAGAATGGTTTTTTTTCAGCAGAGAAATGCAAAGTGTTTTTAAAGTGGTTGGGTTTTAGAGGAAACACAGAGACTGCTGAAATGGACTCTGCTGGATTAGTTCAGAAAGAAAATAGCTTGTAAATATCAGCGATCTGACCAAGTGCAATAGGTAAGGCCGCTTGTTTGCACATGGAGAAAAAGGCTGGTTGCTACAGAATTTGCTGTGCATTAAGTTCCGGAAACAGAAACCAACTGTAGCTAAATTTGGCCCAAAGCTTCAGACTTATTTCTAATCTGGTGTGTTCTACTCTGCTTGAAATTTATTCCATTTTGTAATGAGCGTTCGGGTCTGTCTTCTGACATTAAAACTGGTCAAGGCAATTGGCAAAAAATAAAATGGATAAATACAGCATCAATAGTCCAGAATGTTCAACGCATAACATTTCTGCTGTTTGATTGCTCCTCCAGTCTTAAACCTCTGTTTACTAAATGTTGCTTGCTTTTCAGTTCCTTGATAAGGCTTTCAATAATTAAATGACTTCCTGAAAGTCAGACGCTCACACACACACACCCCGAAAAACCATAAAGCCACCAAATATTTGCCATTATCTTTGGAGGCGAGAGTTTATCCCCCCTCCCTCAAAGAGGGTAAACTAAGAAATCATTTGATGCATTTGAAAAGATTATTAAGAGATTAAAAACTTGCTGAAAATAGATTCCAGCAAAGATGAATGAATGGACAAGTGGAACAGACTTGTGTCAGATGCAGAAATCAACATTGAAAAACAATGGACTTTTTGTTCATTTCCCTAGAAGCATCAGCAGTACAGAGCTTGAAAATTAGCTGTTTTGTGCAATTCCGAAAATTTGGCATGTATAAACTCTTATTAGGGGTGTGGGTATAGATAGAACTGTTTTTTGTGTTCCTCTGTCTTCTGTCACCCTAATAAAAGGATAAAATCCTAGAGAAATAATATTTAACTGCTGGAAAAATAAATAGATTTGCAGTGTAGTGTGTTATCTGGAGGCAGATTTTTTTTTTTAAAATCATTTTGGGCAGATGTTTTATTTAGCATGTTGCAAATGGTTTTTTTTTTTAGTCCAGTTCTGTTCCCAAAATTTATATTGCAAGCAGCAATCCTCAGTGAAACTGTAATTGCAGATTTCCTGCTTTCTTTGGTAGCGTTCCTTCCCTCAAACAGTTATGGTGGGTAGCATAAAAGAAACGTTTGGAAGTTAGGACATTGGGTTTGTTTGTTTTTCTTTTGTGAGACCTGCTGAGTTGGTACAAGGAAACAAGTTTATTGTCAGACCTTCCACTACTTAAACTTCTAAATAAAAAAGATCCTTGGCTCCATTTATTGAGAAAGGTATAGTTTTATTAGAAGTCAAGTGTATTACATAGTCAGAACTGAGAATTGCATGCCCAAATCCCTAAATTCAACTTTTCCCTCCCTCCCTTAATTGCCTCCCATTGCTGACCCCCCCCCTCCCATGACCAATCAGGTTCAAACAAGATGTTTTCAGAATGATCACTTGATGCGTAGGTTGGTATGCAGCTGCCGCCTTCTCCCAGCCAGGTGACCTTGAAGCAGCGTCTCTGGGTGATACAGAAGTTACTTTAGCTTTCCCCCAAGCATCTCCCCCCTCCCATCCATCCTCCCCCAGAGTCTATGGCAGACTGTCACCATGAAGCACAAGCAAGTGTGAGGTGACAGTGGACATTTTATTTTACTTTAGAATACAAGTGATTTTCTGTTGCTTTAATCAAAATCAGGTCACGAAAATGATTTCCAATTGCATAGGCAACATAGAGAACATTAATAAGCAACATCATTAGCAGCATCTTCCATAGCATTACTGCTCTAATAACTAAATTTTGACTGATCTTCTAAACCAACTGAATCAACCGAATCTTATGAACCAGCTTATAAAATTAATAGAGGAGAGAAGCAACCTAGAACTAAGGAGAAATTTCCAGCAGTGGGAACAATTAATCAGTGGAACTGCTTGCATTGGCAAGTTGTGGGTGCTCCATCACTGGAGGTTTTCAAGAAAAGATTGAACAGCCATTTATCTGAAATGGTAGAGGGTTTCCTGCCTGAGTAGGGGGTTGGACTAGAAAACCTCCAAGCTCCCTTCCAACTCTGTTATTCTATTATTGTGGGGAGCACTGCCAGAGCATACTTGCTTCCAGATACTCTTCCCAACACCTCACATTGTGGGGATTCTTAACGTAGAGTAGATTTATTCAAGTTCAATAGAATCTGGGTAGCATGCTATAAAAGCAGATAAAAACATTAAGCCAAGCGGACAACCCAGACCGAACTCACAGAAAACAAAAATCAAACAAGATACATCAACTCCAGGCCTGGGACCAAAGCCAGTTTTCTCAGAGCTTTCCAGATTCCTAGGAGCAAAGATGCAATCCTTCTAGTTGGAATAAGCAGTCCTATAGGTATTCTGTCCCCAAGACTATATAGGTTATTACTACAACTTGAATTGCACCTAGTCACAAACTGGTATCCAATATACCACCGTGTGAGGTAACTTAAGGTGGTGAGCTTCCATGGTTGAAGATAGACTTGAACCTGGATATCCCCATATAATAATAATAAAGTTGGAAGGGACCTTGGAGGTCATCTAGTCCAACCCTCTGCTCAGGCAGGAAACCCTATACCAGGGGTAGGCAACCTTGGCTCTTTTATGACTCGTGGACTTCAACTCCCAGAATTCCTGAGCCAGCCATGCTGAGGGGAAAGGGAGAGGTTTCCAAGCTGAGCCATGCTGCCTCAGGAATTCTGGGAGTTGAAGTCCACGAGTCATAAAAGAGCCAAGGTTGCCTACCCCTGCCCTATACCATTTCAGACAAATGGCTGTCCAGTTTCTTCTTAAAAACCTCCAGTGTTGGAGCATTCACCGCTTCTGGAGGCAGGTTGTTCCACTGGTTAATTGTTCTAACTGTCAGGTAGTTTCTCTTAGTTCTAGGTTGCTTCTCTCCTTGATTAGTTTCCATCCGTTGCTTCTTGTCCTGCCTTCAGGTGCTTTGGAAAATAGCTTGACTCCCTCTTCTTTGTGGCAGCCCCTGAGATACTGGAACACTGCTATCATGTCCCCCCTCGTCCTTCTCTTCATTAAACTAGACATACCCAATTCCAGCAGCCGTTCCTTATATGTTTTAGCCTCCAGACCTTTAATCATCTTTGTTGCTCTTCTCTGTACTCCTTCTAGAGTCTCAACAACCATATGGTTTTGCTTTGGGGTATTGTGTGCTATCTCCCTCACCAACGTATTGGGAAGAGGGTTTGAAACAGCTGACACTGAACAATTTGCATTCTTTGGTGGATTAAATGTAAAGGGATGCAGAACAAACATGAGGTTAACCTTGAGGATTTCTGCTGGCCTCTTCCAACTCTGTGATTCTCTGAAAACTCTGTATTCAAATATTTTAAACATTGCATTGATGGTCATTATTGGGGAAGCTAGATGATCTGTTCCATAAATAATATTGAAAAGAGATATAGTTTGACACTAGATCAAATGAAAGACAAAATGTTTAGCTTTTGAGGGTAAAATGGGGTAGCTTGCAAGAAAGACCCACCTTGCATCAAGCCATGATAGTTAAGCAATCTGTGGCTTAATATAAGGCAGCACACTGAACTTAACACACAACTGTGGGCTTAACATCACACACAGTGGACTCAGCCTTCTAATTATTTGTAGAATTTGGGACTCCAGGTTGCAGTAGCAATAAAGATGCAGATAGAGAACTAGAACAAATAGAAAGGAAGGGACACTTATCTCGGATAATAGATATGAGAATATTATGTTCTGAAATATTACCTCAGGGCATTAAAATCTATCCCCCAAACTTGAGCAAACTATTAGCCATAACATGGAATTGGCTTGGGGGGGGAGGGGGGGATTGTCATGTAGCTCCTAATATTTTCTGTATCTTGTTCCTCTTGGCTTCTTGGAGCCAACACAGGGAACTTGATAAATTGATCTCTTGATTCTTAACATTCGAAGTTAAGTCTTCGGTTGCCTTTGGTTATACAGTGCTGACGTTTATAAAGCTGACTGCCCGTTGCGCAGACAATAAACAGGTCTAAAAATGGTGTCTTGGCTTCGCTCTAACGAAAGAGTTGACACTGTTTAAACTTTCTCCAGCCAGCATTTCCCAAGTCTCTGCTCTTCTGAGTATGTTGGACTGCAACTCCCAGCATGTCCTGGAGCACAAGGAAAGCAAAGTCTGCTTAATCAGTTTTGGGTCTATCAACTGTGAGGAGAGTTGAAGGCCAGTATAGCTAGACAGTAGACGAGCTGGACTGTATTTGTCTGAAATGGTATAGGGCAGCGGTAGGCAACCTTGGCTCTTTTATGACTCCTGGACTTCAACTCCCAGAATTCCTGAGCCAGCATGGCTCAGCTTGGAAACCTCTCCCTTTCCCCTCAGCATGGCTGGCTCAGGAATTCTGGGAGTTGAAGTCCAAGAGTCATAAAAGAGCCATGGTTGCCTACCCCTGGTATAGGGTTTCCTGCCTGAGCAGGGGATTGGACTAGATGACCTCCAAGGTCCCTTCCAACATTATTGTTTGTTGTTGTTGTTGTGTTGGTAATCCTCAACTTATGATGACAATTGAGCCCCAAATTTCTGTTGTGAAGTGAGACATTAAGTGAGTTTTGCCCCATTTTACAGCCTTTCTTGCCACAGTTGTTAAGCGAATCACAGCAGCTGATAAGTTAGTAACCTGGTTCTTAAGTGAATCTGGCTTCCCCATTGACTTTGCTTGTCAGAAGGTGATCACATGACCGTGGGACACAGCAGCGGTCATAAGTATGAACCAGTTGCCAAACGTCTGAATTTTGATCACATGATCATGGGGATGCTTCGAAGGTCCTAACTGTGAAAAACGGTCAAAAGTCGCTTTTTCCAGTGCCGTTGCAGGTTTGAATGGTCACTAAATGAACTGTTGCAAGTTTGAGGACTACTTATATTCATTAACTCTGTGAAAGAAAAATGATGTAGCATCTTCTTGGCTCAGGTTTTGAGGGGACTTAATAGTAGAAAATGAGTGTCTACA
Organism: Azemiops feae; assembly: GCA_023970755.1. Taxonomy (NCBI): domain Eukaryota; kingdom Metazoa; phylum Chordata; class Lepidosauria; order Squamata; family Viperidae; genus Azemiops; species Azemiops feae. Next base: position 411,184 of record JALGBA010004102.1, on the reverse strand, counting down.
CCGGTGTTTCCAAATCTTGGCAACTTGAAGACGTGTGGACTTCAACTCCCAGAATTCCCCAGCCAGCACAGCTGTCTGGAGAATTCTGGGAGTTGAAGTCCACACGTCTTCAAGTTGCCAGGTTTGACAAATACCGCTCTACTGTTTTGTCCAGATCTCTCATTCTGAAAGGAACTAGGTGCATTATGCACACTTCATGGCTCTCTGCAACCCATTTGAAGATGCACAGGAAATCCACAGAAGGATGCTCTACACTGCAGGTCAGGAGGGTGACCTAGCTGCCAAGTTTTGCTTCAGCCTTGCTGTTCTCCTTGCCCTGCTGGAAAACAATTGCGGCATAATTAATGCCCGTTCTCTATAACGAGTGTGACAGAGTCAAGCGTTAATCCTTAATGAAATGGGCAAGAATTGCATTTAATGAGATTGAAACCGAGGGAAACTTGCTAAGGCTGTGGGAACAGGTGATTATGCTACAAGACTTTTTGGCCTCTGAGCTGGCTGAAGATAGGGGAAATGGGTCTCAAATAAACGTTTCACAATTGTGACATTTTGAACAAAGAGCTGCTCAGGCTGTATATAAATGCAATACTTTGGCTGATCTTTAAAAACAAACACAATTGCAACGGTAGAGCAAGTTAGTAACTGGATGGGAGACTACCAAACCATCACAGAGTTGGGATTTTATTTTATTTTTTTAAAAAATACAGGTAGTCCTTGACTTATGACCACAATTGAGCCCAACGTTTCTGTTGCTAAGCGAGACAGTTGTTAAATGAATTTTGCCCCATTTTACGACTTTTCTTGCCACAGTTGTTAAGTGAATCCCTGCAGTTGTAACACAGTTGTTAAGTAAATCTGGCTTCCCCATTGACTTTGCTTGTCAGAAGGTTGCAAAAGGGGATCACAGGACCCCGGGACAGTGCCACCGTCATAAATATGAGTCAGTTGCCAAAAGTTTGAATTTTGATCACTTGACCCTGGGGATGTTGCAATGGTCATAAGTGGGAAAAACAATCATAAGTCACCGTTATGTGACTTATATTTTCAGTGCTGTTTAATGATGAACGGTCACTAAATGAACTGTTGTAAGTTGAGAACTGCCTGTATAGAAGTAAGCATTAACAGATCACTTCTACATTGTTGCCAAAACATTATATATTGTAGATCTGTCAAGGGTAATTGTACCCCTAGTTAAGCCAGGTTTCTGTAAACTTGTGGGTACGGTTTACATTTTACACATTAGGAGAGGATGAGTCATTTTGGGCAAGGATCCAAAGTGGCCGGCTAAGCATGCATGTGGGAAAAGTCAGGATTTATTTTTCTTTTTTTATAGTCGGAAGTTTCTTTTGCATTTGGTTTTAAAGGACACCAAGGACACAGCACGTTCTTTACTGGGCTTTTTGCTTTAAAATGGCGGGAAATTGTGCAGCAGTTGTGTTCAGAGGCCAAAGGCCAAAACTGGGAGCCACGTGTAGCCCTTGGCCACTCCTGAATACTGTAACGCAAACAACAAGCTTTGCAGCTGTGAGAAAAAGATCTGTGTGCCGGTGTAGTTCAAGTGATTCGTTTCCTGTGGTTAGAAATGGCGCGATCATCTCCTGATCCTTGGATGGATCCTCATATAATCCTGAATTGCTTAAGGAATGGATCATTTTGAGCCTGCCCAGCTGGGCAATTCTCTTGGCCCTGTGCGACGTATCATCTCCACCTTTGCTCAGGAAGCCTTGATTGCTTATTTAATTCCAGTCCCCAAATGTTTGGGGTAGTTCACTCATGATGCGGCAGCAATCTGTAAAGGCACCGACAAAATATGGGACGTCGTGTCGGGAGCAGCTTGCTGGGGTCCATCCGCCTGGGCTATCTGGCCAGATTTATGCATGATAGAAAATCATCTTTTGCTTAATCAAGGTTTGTTAATCAAGCCACCACTAGTTGGAGTCATGCACTGTTGAGCATTGCTGTCAATAGTCAACATACCCCTGGGGCTGCGTGCACACAGAACCAGAAACGAGAAGCCCCAATTCTCTTCATGCAAACCATGAATCCTATTTTGATGTGCAAAGCACATGTTTATGTGATAGCTATGGCCTGTTCCGCTCAACACTAAACATTGTTTGGTGTGGAAAGCTTCTTAAGGGAACAGGTTTGTCACATAATTCTGAGTTTGCACCTACTATCCTGCATGCACCCATTCACTCTGTTAGCTGGGATTCTGGAGGAAGGAAGTGGTAGGCATATAGGCTGCAACCTTTTTTAAAAAAAATGTTTTATTAATTTTTAACATACACCTTAATATTTGGTAAACATCATGTTGTCTGGATTAGTGTTTAAAAAACAATAACAATTAATTTCTTTAATTCTATAGTCCATATAGTAGCTTTACTTGATTTCCTCTTCTTCCAATAATATTCTCTTTTGCCAACCTTAAATTAATACAGTTCTTATTTAAATAAATGACAATTGAATATAAACATTTTTCTCATGTTTCTGCAAATAATAAGCACATCAATATAAAGCTTCTTTTCATTAAACATCTTGATTGCCTCGTCATAAATCCTGTTTACATTCTTATTTAAATTTGCTTTCCCCACAATATTCAAAACATTCTTTCTGGTTAAGATTTTCTCAAAATTAGTTACACTTAAGTATTTAAGTCTTTTTTCTCATACAAGCCATCACATTTTTACATTTCTCATATCTTAAAGAAAAATAAGAGAGGGGAAACAAAAGACAAAACAGAGAAAACATTTCTTTTATGTAAACCATCCCAACATTTTTATATTTCTCATGTCAAAAAAAACCAAACACAAAAGAAGAAAGAAGGCATACTATATTACTTGAGGCATTCAGACCTCTTAAACTGATCTTCATTTATATTCAAAATCTTTCTATTTCTTTAATTACAACCTTCTGCATCCTGAAGATGCTGAGGCTTTGCCGTTCAGCCTCCAAATCTGCAGGTGAGGTTATATGGCGGCCAGAGGGAATGGCCACGAAGGCAGGGAGAGCAGTGGTCAGATAAGAGGGGCTTGAGCCCCATCCAAGAAAGTAACTTGAGAAAACATCTCAGACAAGCCCCTGCCTAATTCACACAAAAATAAAAAGAGGGAGGAAGGAAGCACATTCAAAATAATAGAGTTGGAAGGGACCTTGTAGGTCATCTACTCCAACCCCCTGCTCAGGCAGGAAACCCTATACCATTTCAGACAATAAATGTCCAGTCTCTTCTTTAAAACCTCCAGTGTTGGAGCATCCACAGCTTCTGGAGGCAGGTTGTTCCACTGGTTAATTGTTCTAACTGTCAGGAAGTTTCTCCTTAGTTCTAGGTTGCTTCTCTCTTTGGTTAGTTTCCATCCATTGCTTGCAAGATTCAGCTGCTATATCTGTTTCAAGAAAAGGACTCCTGAGGTGGGATTCTTAGTTTGGTCTGCCTTTTTCATGCTTCCTTGAGAATCATTCCCCGATAAAAAGGGACTGAACTGAGCTAGTGATAATGCGGAAGGTAGTAAAGAACTTTTCCCCAAATCGAAGTGCTCCAAATGTCGTTGTGTGCAAACGATGGGTGTGCAGCTTTTAGTCAGAAGGCGAGCCCAGTGCTAAAATATTTGGCAGGCGCCACATGAGAACAGATTGCGCATGAACTTTTTTAAAAAACAAAAAAACTATTTCTTATTTTACGAGGTATTTTTATGTGGGGTAGGAGTGTTATCTTGCTTACGTGCACTCCATATTAGTCACAAGATGGATTTACAAGGCATGCATGTGATTTATATTGCCGGAAACAGCCGTAAGGGACCTCTGTCCTTGGGTTCTCTGAAGGTGCCTGAGCTCTGAGGCGTTTCTCGGTGTGCTCGGAACTCCCTCTGGAGGCAAGAAGAAAACGGTCCATGCGGTCAATTGTTCATTTATTTATTTTTCTGGTTTGGTTTTCTGTTCTTCTTTATGATAGAATAGAGTAGAGCTGGAAGGGACCTTGGAGGTCTTCTAGTCCAGCCCCCTGCGCAAGCAGGAGAACCTATACCATTTCAGACAAGCGACTGTCTAGTCTCTTCTTAAAAACCTCCAGTGATGGAGTGTCCACCATTTCTAGGGGCAAGCTGTTCCACTGGTTAATTGTCCTCACTGTCAGGAAGTTTCTCCTTAATTCCAGGTTGCTTCTCTCTCTGATCAGTTTCCAACCGTTGTTTCTTGTCCTGCCCTCTGGTGCTTTGGAGAATAACGTGACCCCCCCCTCCTCTTTGTGGCAGCCTCTCAAATACTGGAACACTGCTCTCATTTCACCCCTGTTTCTTCTTTTCTTTAGACTAGCCAAACCCAAGTCCTGCAGCCGTTCTTCGTAGGTTTTAGTCTCCAGGCCTTTGATCATCTTAGTTGCTGTTCTCTGAACTTTTTCCAAAGTCTGAACATCTTTTTTGTAGTATGGGGAGCAAAATTGGCTGCAGTATTCCAGGTCTGGTCTTAACTAGGGTTTTATAAAGCGGTACTAATACTTCGCGGGATCATGATGAAATGACCAGAGTTTCATTTTTTTTCCCCTTAGGAAGGAAGGCTAGATAGCTTGGCTAAGTTTAACACAGCTTAAACAATTGTTGTTGTTTTTTTCAAAGAAGAAATCTTTATCGATACTTTGAAGCATGCTTAATTGACGGGATCCTGTTTTGGATGCCTGAATCAGACCGACCTCCGGATGGAAAGGCCATGTTGTCTTGTTTGAAGGACAGCTAATGAGAGACCTTATCAGTGACCCCACGCTGGCTGTGGCCGGAACTTCATTATGTCTTTTGCGGTCGGCAAACTTGTTCTGTGAGGCCTCCGGACCCCCTGCTATAAAAACAGTAGGAGTTCAGTCCTCCCCTGGTTTTGTTCGTTAATTTTATGTGATTTATTTGAAATGAGGAGATTGACAGTGTTCAGCTCACGATGTTAGACCATGGAGTTCTTCTAACACTCGATCCTCATCCGGTTTCTCTTAATTTGGGGAAGTGAAATCACAACTCCGGCATGACTTTACTTTATGTTTTGAGTAATGTCCCTTGATAACTGTAATCTCAATCTTCTGCCCTCCTCTTACTTGGAATGTCTACCAAACTGTAGATAGCCTGGAGCTGGTGAACACAACCTTGGGTGACCACCAAGTTCCTTCCTCCCTGGCTTTGTTTTATTTTAGATTATTTAAATTCAAATAAGCACAAAGGAAGTCTTTCCTGCTGTGATACAGCCTCCCAGATTGTATTAGTTTACAAGGACATCTCAACGACTTACATCAGCAGCACTGGCGTTTTTTAGAAACCAGAATGTTGGGTTTCCTCTGCTGAGGTCCTTGTTCAGAAATGTGTCCAAGGTTTCTGGAGGAGAGGAAGTAAACAGCATGATAAAATGGGGTGAAACATGCAGGAGGGTGGACATGTTATCTAGGCATTTGCCTTTTACATGTGTTTTGTAGAACTGGACAGGTCAGTTCTAACTGTCGCACTGTGACAACGCCGTCATATAATCTGAAAATGTCAAATATTCCCATGGATTCCTCAAAGTTACCTAGACCAGGGGTAGGCAACCTTGGCTCTTTTATGACTCGTGGACTTCAACTCCCAGAATTCCTGAGCCAGCCATGCTGAGGGGAAAGGGAGAGGTTTCCAAGCTGAGCCACGCTGGCTCAGGAATTCTGGGAGTTGAAGTCCACGAGTCATAAAAGAGCCAAGGTTGCCTACCCCTGTTCTAGACCATGCATTCAGTATATCTTCTAAATACCTTCTACAGAAGCTCTGGTTTCCCATCATTAAGAAGGTCCTGTTACATTAATGGCAACTCACCGCTGAGTTGCAATATTGGTGCCGTTTAATCATCTGTAGCTTGAACGTAAATTAGAATTTCTGATGATTTATCCATTGGGTTCTTGGCTCAGTTCCGTCTACTTTTTGGTCATCATCTACCAATTATCACACAGGGAAAGAGGCAGAATAATGAGAGTCAACCCTGTCCTCAGATATATTGCTTAATTTTATCTATAATTCTGCTGCCTGGTTCTAACCACAGAGATAAGTTCTGTGATTACGTAACTCTTATAATTTGATCTGATTCAGAAGTTAACCAAATTCAACCATTTGGAAGGTCTTTTCTGCAGGCACAGAAATCCCTTGTTTAAGATGGTGAGGAAAATTCGAACTTATGTGCCTTTTCGAGTACAATCACAGCTGATCTATTTATTCTCATTATCTATATTGTAATATTCCCTTGTTTAAGATGGTGAGGAAAATTCGAACTTATATGCCTTTTCGAATACAATCCCAGATGATCTATTTATTCTCATTATCTATATTGTAATATTCACTGTTGTTATTTTAAGTGCTTTTTGCTGATAGTCACCCGTGCTTTGATCTTGCCAGCGACCCTGTCAGTGCATTGCTCTGCCCTGTGACTCTTTTTCAGCTGATTTTTGAAACAGGAAAGAAGTGCACATTGTCCCAAATGCACATCGTAGCTTTATCAGCTTATAAGAAGGGAATATCAACAAGGCCAGCAGGAAACGCACAGAGCCTCCTTCCTCTACTTATTTCGCCTCTCCTGCTTTACTCCCATCTAACTAAGTGAAATGGATTTTGCAGTGTTGAAAAGCCACCCAGTTGTGGGTCATTGTTCCACATCACAAGCTCTGCCGATTTTGCAAAAGTGAGATAGAGCCAATGGTCAGGTCTGGCAGCTGAGCGTTTGGTCAAGAGAATTCTGGAAGGCAGGTCTTCTGCTGCCTGAAACATCTCATAGCATCATCGGTCCATGTTCTGTGGGGCCTGTCGGGCACCACCTCTGCAGAGGTCTATTCAGCTTTACGCTTTTGGCTTTGAAAAATCCCAGTCTTGTAAAAACGCAGATATGTGGTATTCTTCTGAGCTTGGTGGTTTTCTAGCAGATGTTTCATTACCAAACTAGGTAACATCGGCACGGATGAAGTTACCTAGCTGGGTAATGAAATGTCTGCAAGAAAACCACCAAGCTCAGAGAGCATCCAGGATCCCACAGTTCAACCTGGAGCTTCAAATATTATTTTCTTTTGGTAGATATGTATGTACAACATCCTGGTCCTAAGGAACATTAACATTTCTGCATTTTCTTAGGTACCAACTGCTGACAATGTCGTCAGATGGTCCGGAATCTCGTGTTGCAGCAGAGCAGAAACCTTTAGTCGACAAAGAAGAGGTAAGTTGTGTTCTCTGAGCCTGGTTGCTTTCTTGCAGACGTTTCATTACCCAACTAGGTGACATCATCAGTGCTAGAAGGGAGCGGGGTTTGCTGTCTGCTTAAGAGACAAGTTTGCATAAAGACTGCCAAATCTTCCAGACTCTCAAATCGCAGCTCCTGTTCTGAAGTGCAGTAGGGATAATCATTTATGGGATAATCCTCCCCAGTACTCGACTCGGCAGTGATTTTCATATCTGTCCACTACCATGTAAACTTTTTTTTTTTAAAGTGACCCATGTCATTTGTTCTGTCCGATTGTTGCCTTAGCATACCTGCTTCTCGTAGAACGCTTTATTTCACAAACATTAATTCATTATTCTAGTCTTCCTTAAATTTTCATCCTCTCTTCTGGAGCTCAGTAGAAAGCTATTTGGGAGTTGTGAGATAAGGTGGACAGAGAGAAAGTGGCTGATTCAAAACTACCTGGGGACATTTGGCACTTTACCTGTTACAAGATACTGGCTCCCCAGAATGTTGCTATTAAATGAAAAGTATAGATTAACGGTGAGCAAATCAAACTCTCTGCAAAGCTTCCTGTAATAAAATAGCTGAAAACCCACGGAACAACTTCCTTCCATTTTGAAGTGACGTAAAGGGATAGATATACAACCCTAAAATAACCTTAGCTAAGCCTCTGTTTTGGAGGGGGGTGGTGAGAATAATAATAATTTAAAAAAACCCACAGCTATGGACCCTACGGGTTTTGCATCACTGCTCTACCCCCTGCATTATGGACAAATAAGATTTAAGAATGGCTTCCCGTCATTTGGCAAGATCGACTTCTCCAGGGAGATGCCATTTACGGTGTTTAAATACACAGGGAGTGAGTGGTCATTTATGTAAACGAAGTTTAGTGACAGTTTGAGTAAAATCCATTTTAATGGGGGGGAGGCATCACATGGGCCACCAATAAGCTGGGACACCCTCATTTCATCCTCCTGCAAGTCCCAATCAGCAGGATGAATGTCTCTCAAGAACTGCAAATGATATGGATCCGATTTCCGCTTATGGGAGGAATGATGGAGGTTTTTTTTTTAATAGCTTCTGTAGTGTCTGGCCTTATTTGCCAGTACAATCCGATCTTATTTCTGGATTGGATCCAGGCTTTGTTGTATTTTATAGGGTTAATGGGCTTCTCAATGATCATTGTTCACTTTTGCCCCATTGGTTTGGAGGGATCCCCTCTCAACATGATGACGTTGGAGAGATCCTATCTCACTAAACTTTTGTATAAATGGGGTAAAGCTAATAAGAGATCTCCACAGCCTTTATTTCAGAAATGAAACCTTTGGGGTTTTCTGTCTTGTAACCCTCTTGTAACCTTTCTTTTCTAGGCCATCACTCGCCTCCTGCCTGATATTGATGATGACATTCACGTAAGTGTGGTAGAACAGACGTTACAACTGTTAAATATTGCCATAGGCATCTAATGAAATATTGGTGGTCCATGGAGACAGTCAATAGCTATAATATAAGCTGTACCATGAGGCACTTACAGAAAAGGGTTCTTGGAAAAGCACATTTCTGATTAAAGTTGGCAGATGAACAAGTGGCTGAGTTTGACTTATGTACTGTTTGCTTGCGTTTACTCTGGCTTTCGTGTTGTTTTCCGAAGCCTCCAGATCCTCAGGAATAGTTGTTTCCTGAAAGATTTCTAACTCACTATGTAAGACTGGCTACTTCACCAATACCACAAGGATGGAGACACTGTTTGCCAGGGTGCTTGCAAAATCTCCCTTTGAGCCAGGTGGAGGGCGTGGTCTAGTGGCCAAGGATGCTAAAGCTATTCTCCGTGAAGCACTGCTTCTATTAACCAGGTACTGGGAAAGGAGGAAGCTGCCCAGAAAAATAGTTGAGAGGTAATCCCACTGCCCGCAGGGCTAACAAACACTGATTCCCTATGACTATTAACTATTCAACTTGTTTGGATGACCCATCCAGATAGTAACAGCAATAGCACTTAGACTTATATAGTGCCCCAGCACTCTCTGGGCGGTTAACAATATCAGCATTATTTGAATATGGCCCCCAACAATCTGGGTCCTCATTTAACCGACCTCGGAAGGATGGAAGGCTGAGTCAACCTTGAGCCTTGTCAGGATCGAACTCCAGGCTGTGGGCAGAGTTAGCCTGCAATACTGCATTGTAACCACTGTGGCACCAGGGCTCCTAGGTTTTCCCAGGTTCAGAATGCATGTGGTCTTCTTAGGGAAAGCACTCATCAACACATTGTGGTGCTGTGATCCAATCCGTCTCTTTTCTCCAGAATTGTAGCAATTAGGTTAACCAATCTCGCCCCCTCTGGCTTTGCAGCTCTAATAAATGAAAGCCAGGATTACACACGAGTGTCGCTCCATTCAGAAAAGATCTCCTGTGTATCAAGGTCAGTCAGCAATATTATATCTCAGGGGGCTGCCACAAAGAAGAGGGAGTCAAGCTATTCTCCAAAGCACCTGAAGGCAGGGCAAGAAGGAATGGATGGATGGAAACTAACCAAAGAGAGAAGCAACCTGGAACTAAGGATAAATTTCCTGACAGTTAGAACAATTAACCAGTGGAACAACCTGCCTCCAGAAGTTGTGAATGCTCCAACACTGGAAGTTTTTAAGAAGAGACTGGACAACCATTTATCTGAAATGTCATTGCAGGATGTCACCTTGAGGACACCTTTGCCTTCCACAGCATCTAATTCGCTTTTATTTTGATTCGGTCTAAATCAAAACTAAGCGCAAAGTCTCATGCATTGACCCTGCCCACCACTTAGAACGTGTCCCCTGGCCTTTTGCTTGAAGTCTCAGCAGGTCCCACAGATATGGTTCACCTCTCTCTGAAAAAGAGCTACCTGCTACATAACCTGCTTTGGCTCCCAATCTAAATTTTAATTTTGGGTTTTTTTTTTTTTTTTTTTTACAACCCTATAGTCCCTTAATTTGGGCTAGAGTCGGGGTGACCGGCTGGAGCTCAGCGTTTACTGGCTGGATGCCCTTCCTGACGCCCACGCAGAGTTCACGGCAGATATTTTTCTCCTTCGCTCCGTAAAAGAGAAACATCTGCCGCTTCCTAGGATTGAACTCTCAACCTTCAGAGCGGGAGGCGAGAGAGTCTGCACCACTAGGCCACCACGCCGATCTGAATTTTAATAAGAACCTCAAAAGGCAGCCCAGCTGCCTGGACAGGAACACTGCTTTTTGCGGAGCTGACATAGAAGCGCCTCTCTTTAAGGCAGAGGTTGACAGCACATCTGTTCACTACTGCATTCCAGAAAGTGGTGGCCTCTTTTCTTGGACTTGTTTGTCCCCTAGCCGCGTGCAGCAGTACTGCCTAGTCTGCAGGCCACACCCAGCTTTCTGCAAGGTGCCAGATGGCAGGTTTATCTTCAGCCTCCTATCGGATTAGCGTACCTGGGAGGGTTGTAGCACTGGGTTGTCAGCAAAGAGCCTCTTAACGATAAACTTGACGTTGATTAGGACGAGACCCGCCATCTGTTTTCTTGGGGGAAGCCTACTGCAAGCCCAGCCGATTTCACCCAGGGAGGACCATTTGGCCAGCCTGGAGACAGCTGACCGGTGGCGTTGTGTGCCGAAGGGCTTAGAACAAGGACCGAAGGACACTATCAGTGTAGACCATTTATTAAATTTGATTCTAACCCTTGTCTAGTAGTGGTTACGATGGCATGGATAATCTCCTGAAGCCCAAGCTTCTACGCAGCTTGAAAGTTTAGTGGTCTGGTAGATAATAACCTGTTTGGGGAAAGCAGATTTTTCAATGGGCTGTTGATATTAAAATCTGGAAGGAAAGGTTATATCTGAGTCCCTCCCTCAAGGGAGTGTCCTTTATCAGGGACCACAGAGACTAAGACCACCTTAGTCACCACCCCTTTTATGGGAGTTAAGATAAGCCTTTCCTCTCCTGAGTTTCTTCAAGACAGCTAAAACTTTTCCGGCATGCCTTCGGCGTCTTTGAATCCTCCTGCAGGATAGAGTTTTTCATGGAAGAAATCCTTAGAAGTGCCTGAGATCTTTTGATGGATATTTCAATTTCAATTCAGACTAGAGCTGGAAGGGACTGTGGAGGTCTTCTGGTCCAACCCCCTGCTCAAGCAGGAAACCCTCTACCATTTCAGACAAGTGACTATCCACTCTCTTCTTAAAAACCTCCAATGTTGGAGCACCCACAACTTCTGAAGGCAAGCTGTTCCACTGGTTAATTGTTCTCACTGTCAGGAAATTTCTCCTTAATTCCAGGTTGCTTCTCTCTTTGATTAGTTTCCATCCATTGCTTCTTGTCCTGCCCTCTGGTGCTTTGGAAAATAAGTTGACCCCCTCTTCTTTGTGGCAGCCCCTCAAATACTGGAATACTGCTATTATGTCAGTCCTTCTTTTCTCTAGACTGGCCATATCCAATTTCTGTAACGGTTGTTCATATGTTTTAATCTCCAGGCCTTTAATCAACTTTGTCCAAAGTCCAAATTTCCTATGTATATTGGCTTAATTTCATTCCTATATTGACTATTCATTGCGGAGCTGATGGCAGAGTAAACTTAGATTCCTGGAGAACCACTCCCACCCTCAGATGAACCGTGAAGTACTAGGTTAAAAATAAGACATGAAAAATACCTATTGATAGAAGAGAATATTTGTAACTCAGGGTTGAACTCAGGGGGTGGACCTATTCTCAAAGCACCCGAGGGCAGGACAAGAAGTAATGGGTAGAAGCTCTTTAAAGAGAGAAGCAACCTAGAACTAAGGAGAAATTTTGTGATAGTGAGAACAATTAACCAGTGGAACGGCTTGCCTCTAGATGTTGTGGGTGCTCATTCACTGGAGGCTTTCAAGAAGAGACCGGACAGCCATTTGTCTGGGGTAGCATAGAGTCTCCTGCTCAAGCAGAGGTTGGACTAGAAGACCTCCAAAGTCCCTTCCAACCCTGTTATTCCAGGGTATTCTTCTATTGGTGTCCTTCTCCTGAGGAAGGAAAGGGGAGCGTGAAGTTGTTTAAAGTTTTATCATTGCAATTGTACAGGAGGTACTTTGTTATTCTGCTCAAGCTTAGTATGTGTCTTTAGCGTAAATTTGATTTATTTACTTTATTTATTTAATACGTTTATATGGCCTCCCATCTCACAAGAAGCTTACAACAATTCAATAAAACAACAAGTATAAAACAATCATTATAAAAATATTTTAAAAATCCTAATAAAATGAAAAACACTACAACAATTAAGATACACAAAGCGCACTGCTGTCCTTGTAAGACAGGGGCTTGTCTGGACAATAATTATTGTCCTTTGCAACACGCACGTGCACACAATGTTTGCTGGATGGCAGAACCCAGATTCCTGCTGTTAAGCCTACTTTAAATCTGATTTAAGGATGATGTCGCTCAATAGTTTCCTTGCTGGGAGTTCAAGGCTTAAGCAGGGCAGTGGCTTAGCTATAAAAACCAGTTGCTCCCCAGATCCCAAGCAAAAGCCGATATTTATTTTTCTCGTGGGATTCGTGGTGATTAACTTCAAACTGTACTTTCTAAAAATGGTGCTCAATGTGGAAGATACTGCCTATTTGTTGCATAACGCTGTAAGTATTTGGGGAAGGAAAGGGGATACAGAAAGCCAGAAACAAACAAAACAAAAAAATTATTGTTTGTTACTCTTGCTGGGATTTCAAAGTTGGGGGTAAATTTTGGAAGCTTTATTTTTCTTGGATTAGAAATAAGAAAATATCTAATATTTATGACTGACCGGAAACTCCTTGCAGACTTTTTGCATGAAACAGAGAAAAATGCATGTATGATGTGTGGTTCTGATGATTAGGGGAAAAAATGGATATTAGGAAAAAAAATGAGCTTTGCAATCATGGAGTGAGTGATAGCTTTGCAATCATACCGTACTTGTATTCACTGCAAAGGAAATTGGAAGCTTCTTTTTATTTCCTTTTATCCTTTCTTTCTGCACTTTTGTTCCCCCCCCCTTTCTCTTTCTTTGTTGCTTCTGAATTAGTTCATATATGTTTTTATGTTCACTTTAAAACTTTTAATTACAAACAAGCACACACACACACAAGAACCGTGGCTCATTGTTTTAGAGATATAGCCTTACCAGATTCTTCAATGTTTTCAATGATGGCAAAGCTTCCAATCTTCTGGAAAAGTTTTTTTTTAAATTTAGAGAGATTATCTACCTTGAAAGTAGCCCTTGATGAACTGTACAGCACAGTGAAACATCAGGAATTGCCCACCAGAAAGGTTTTATGACATTTTGAATGTCTTTAAGTGTTTTATGATAACCTTTATATCAAAATGTTTTATAAAATTTGCCAAATTTCAAATGGGTCTAGATTTTGGATGCATTCTATGTTAGCCCATTTGAGGTACCTTGCGTAAAAAATTGTCACCCTACAATATACCATTTTGCACAGCTAAAGGTTACAGACCCAAAGGCTTTAGTAGGCGATATTTAAAAAGAAATAATTTTATGGGAGACTGTCCTGCTGTGGGGTTTAAATATTGGACAAAAAGGCCTGTCTTCTTGGGCTATGTGATATAGGAGGGAAATTTGTACCTGTCTTGATGGTGTTTTTTTTTTAATTATTAAATTTATATGCTGTCCAACTCCGGGCAGTTACAGTATTATTCCCAGAAGAGAAAATTTCTAGTATGCTATAAGGTTTTTCTTTTTAAGATGGGTCGTCCCACTGCCTATTGTTGGCTCATCAGATTATACAATCCAATCAAACAATATAATAGCACTTTCCATCTTGCCATACTTGAACATGTCTCACAGGTCAGAAGACCTTTGCCAGATCTTAAATTCCAGTTTTCCTAATGTATAAAATAGCTTGATGCTGGAATTTTTACCACAGCCAGAAGCAGTGAAAGCTGATGTGATTTGAAGATTATTAGAAAGTGCCAGTGAATAATAATAATAAAAAAAGCTTCGTAAAAAACGTATCTATAATCTCTGAATAAAAGAACTCAGCATGGCCAACAATATATTTTTAAATGTTATATTCCTTAATTCAGATACTTTTAAAAACCCGATTTTCTTTCCAGGCTTACAAAAAAAAAAGGAAAAGGGACAGAATGCATCTTTCTAATGTTCCTGTATATTCTTTAATTCTGCAGTACTGAAGCAACTCTAGCAAGTTTTAACAGCCATCGTTCATGTGGCTAGTCATATGAATTCTGAAAGGGAGCAAAAAAAATGGGCAAATATTTCCATTGTTTTTTTAACCATCTGCATTTCTTCAGGGTGAGATATTGATAACATAACATCCATGCGCTGAAACCAGAAGCTTGGTTGTTTTCTTGCAGATGTTTCATTACCCTAACTAGGTAACATCTGTGCTAGAAGGTCCCTACTCCCTTCTAGCACTGATGATATTACCTAGTTGGGTAATGAAACGTCTGCCAGAAAACAACCGAGCTCAGAGAGCACCAAGGACCCCTCAAGGAAATGGTAGTCAACTCAACTCCCAGTTTGATCCTCTCTTTAATTTTTACTCCTCTTTATTCCAAAGGGAACTCCAAATAGCTTGTTATTAAGGACCTTTTTTTAGCCCCTGTAAGTACAAATTGATAATTTGTCACTAAGGACCTGAATGATAGACTTGCAGATGTTGTGAACAGAATCCAGCAGAACTACTTAAAGTAGTTTTGATTGAATGTTAAATACTTGGTGGGATTCAGAAGCCTTTTTTGCTGAGGTGCAAATGGCTAATTTGCTGCCTTCCTCCACAGGAACAAGACATTGAAACAGTCCATGGGTCAGTCCATGTCACCATGCGTGGAACACCCCGGGGAAACAGACCTGCTATTCTAACATATCATGATATTGGGTTGAATCGTAAGTGTGTCATCTTGGGTTGTCTTGCCCATTCTCATAACTAGCATGCAGCGGAGAACAACTTCTTGTTTCTGGCTTAGTTATTCTGTTTTGTGCCTTATGATCTAATGTAGCTTTTCCGAATAAGGTATCCTTCCTGTGTGATGGGACTGCAATTCCCAGGATTCTCACCCAGCTTCCAAGCTGCCTGGGAATTATGGGAGATGTGGTCCCGACATACCCGAAGGGTAAAAAATTTGGAACGGCTGGTCTTAATGATGTGTTAATGTAATATTGGCTGAGTTCACATATGATGCTAAACTGTGTCTTGTTTCAATTGGCTTTTGAAGAAGCTACAGTGGTATGGCCAAAAAGAGAAAAAGAGAAAAAGAAATCCAGAGTTTGAAAATCACAGTGGCAAATTTCACACAATACTCACCACATTATGGCTTAGTACAGGGGTAGGCAACCTTGGCTCTTTTATGACTCGTGGACTTCAACTCCCAGAATTCCTGAGCCAGCCATGCTGAGGGGAAAAGGAGAGGTTTCCAAGCTGAGCCATGCTGGCTCAGGAATTCTGGGAGTTGAAGTCCATGAGTCATAAAAGAGCCAAGGTTGCCTACCCCTGGCTTAGTACAACACAATAGGCAGACCCATTCAACAAATATTTTTTCATTAATTTTTGTGAGCCGCTGGATAATTCATGACGGGCGGAAATTCCTTAGTTGACCCAGAGCGATTCTGAATTGTTCATGCTAAAAGTGTGGGATTTAAATTTTAGGAACCCCTCATCAAATCTTTGCTACAGCAAAGCCCACTTTAGCTGTGGCTGCACAATAGCCGAGGACTAAAATTTGCTTTTAAATATGAATCTGCATTTTTGCAGAGCGAAATAGTCACTGTCGGAAAGGCCACAGGAAAATGGTTTGGGGATTATTTCTTTCATCCAGCAATGGACTCTTCAACCAGAAATGAGCATTGTGCGAACTGCAGATCCAATTGATGAAAAGCTTGACTTGGAGTAGCCCACATATTCACGCTACGAAGAGAAGCTCTTTTTTCAAATTTGTGTTGCAAAAAGTGCAGAGAAATAAGGCAGCCAAGTGTGCAGCCCATTCTCCTGAAAAATTGCTTTTCCTAAATGCCCATTGGCTTTTTTCTAGAAAGGAAGCATCGTTATTTTCATAGTGACATAGATTGTCACAAGCTGACCTAGAGCGTCTGTCCATTTCACTGTGCAATAAAGTTGTAAGGGCTCTGTCGTACTCGGCGGTTACTCACTCTTGGGAACGCCTTTTTCCAAGTTTTGCTTGTTTGTTAGAGTTGCGCCTTCTCCTCTGCTTCCCTCCGAAGACAAAACTTGCTTCAACCCCCTCTTCAATTATGAGGACATGCAGGAAATCACCCAGCATTTTGCGGTCTGCCACGTGGATGCCCCCGGACAGCAAGACGGAGCGCCCTCTTTCCCACCTGGGTTAGTGGCTCCTGCTAACACTGTGAATTTTAACTCAGATTTTATAGTCTCAGTTCCAAAATGATTCATATGGGAAATTGGGGGGGGGGGGATTTTTACTGGCCAGGTTTTTCTTGTTGTTTTCTGAAGCATATTTTTAATTTCCTGATTCTTAACTCTTCTCCAGGAAAATAGATACTGATTTGATAATAGTGCAGCTAAGCTTGTAGTACAGATAGTCCTTGATTTTACAACCGCCCAATTAGTGACCGTTTGAAATTACAACAGCAGGGGGGGGGGGAAATAAGCTTTATAACCAGGTCTCACACTTAATGACCGTTGCAACATCCCCATGGTTACATGATCAAAATTAGGGCGCTGGTTTATGACAGTTCAGTATTCCTGGGGTCATGTGGTCACCATTTGTAAGCTTCCCAGCTGGGTTCTGACAAGCAAAGTCGATGCAGGAACCCAGATTCGTTTAACAACTGCTTGATTCTATAAGTGAGATGGGTGGTTAAGAATTTTGATACACACACACGATTCACTTAATAACTGGCAAAAAAGGTTGTAAAATGGGCTCAACTCACTTAACTGTATTGCTTAGCGCTGGGCTAAGTTGTCATAAGTCAAGGACTATCTGTAGATGGTATCTAGATCTCATATGGGCTTGTTTAGTAATTGGTACCGTATTGTTAATGGTTATGGGAATGTGGCTAGAATTGTAAGGAGCCTTCAAGGTCATCAAGTCCAAGCTCCTGTTTGGGTAACCATCTCTTGTATAAATCCAGTAAGTGGAAATCCACCAGCTCTTTGGTTAGTCATGTCTGATCTCAGACTGGTTTTACTGTTAGGAAGTTCTGCCTTCCTGTAACTTGAACCTAATATTTGAATGCTGCAATTTAAGAATGTTGGGAAAACTGCCCTTTTTGACATGGCATCCTTTAAAGCAGGGGTCTTCAAACTTGGCCCTTTTATGACTTGTGGACCAACTCCCAGAATTCCTCAGCCAGAGTGGCTGACTGAGGAATTCTGGAAGTTGAAGTCCACAAGTCATAAAAGGGCCAAGTTTGAAGACCCCTGCTTTAAAGGATTTGTAATGTGCCACGATTCCCTCCTAATTATCTTTCTTCAAGGCTAAACAAACCCAGTTCCTTCAAACTGTCTTTGCTGGTCTGAGTTTCTACTGCTTGGTTTGTTGTTGTTGTTCTCCTTTGAACCTGTTCCACTTTCCCTGAATCCTTCTTAAGTGAGGAGCTAGGTTTGAGATGACCCAACCCAGAATGAAGTAGAACGAGTACAACAATTCTCATGCTTTAGAAAACAAGTGATGTCCTTCTAACATTTGTTTTATAGGTACATGTATCCTTCCATGGATCAACTGTCTGAAATGCTCCCTGGAGTTCTAAAACAATTTGGGTGAGTAGAATTGTCTGCTAATAGACACTTCAAGTTTTTCAGCCAAGCTTCAGGGAAACCATTTTCCTGTTCCTTCACAGCATCCCCAAAACATCTTAAGAAAACTGTCACCTATCTGTCTTGTTTTCTCTGATGGTTATTAGAAGTGGAGAGATTTTAGAATCCTTGGTATTTTGGAGCACATGGTTGAAGGATTCCACATCTCTCTGGTTGCGCTGGTTAATTGGAAAAATTAACATCTGAGGGATATAGTAGTAATAGATGTGTTGAACGTTCTGCTTTTAGAAGCAGGTTCTTGAAGTTCCATCTGCCACCATCCCAAAACTATATTTTATTTTGTTACGAGTCCACTAGTAGAGAAATATCTAAATTTACTCCCTCTGTGGATTCTGTGGTAGGTTTCTGAATTAAAAGGTGGACTGGTTATTAAGCAATATGTTTCATTTAAATTTCAATGTAAAGAAAACTCAGTTTTACTTAAATGTTTGCTGCACTACTTAGCAGCCTCTTTTCTGCATCTAACTGAGTTGTGCCAAATCTGTTCTTGTACGAAGAAGTCTAAAACCTGCAGAGCTAATTTTTAAACTAGTCAATACGATGAAAGCAAATATTTGCTTTGTGCATGGGAGCTAAGACTGAACTATTTACCCTGACATATCTAGAGCATGAGGTCAACTCTTAAATCTTCATGCCATCTTTAAGGGCTACTGCTGTGACAATTTTTGTTTGCTTTTTGCTTGCCCATTTGTTGAGGGAATGGAAATAGTTGGATGGAGATACCTTGTCCAAATGACCTCCATTCTGTTCTAAATGGACATGGAGCAGCTGGAATGCATATTGAATATGAAATAGAATATCCAGAAGTGGAAGGCATTAGAAACCAATACTTGACTTCACGTTCCTTTTTAAACACATACACACACACACACAATAAAATTTTATTTCTAACTTGCTGGTTTGTTTGTTTTTTCTTTTTAGACTGAAAAGCGTGATCGGAATGGGAACTGGAGCTGGGGCCTACATTTTAACCCGATTCGCTGTAAGTTGGGAATGGGGGTGGGTCTGCTTCCCTTCTAGTTGCACATTTTGTATAACTACAGTACTATAAACCTGAGTACAGGACACTGTTTTCAGCTTCACATCTTCCGATATGCTCAACCTTAATTGAGTAGCAGACATCTAGTGTCAAACAAAAATCAAAATGTGACGTAACTTCTTCCTCACCAAGAAATGGCTGAGATTTGAGCAGCCAAAGTACAGAGTGGAAATATTTCACAATATTTCTGTAGGAGATGACCAGGCTGAGCCCGAGGGAGGGGTCAAATGTATCATTAGCCTTAAATCCCTTTGTGCCCACAAGAGATCTAAGACCAGCTCACCCTGAATTCCATTGAATTTTATCTACCACTAGTTTGCTACTACTACTACCATTAGTAGTTCAGATTCTTGTAAAAAGCTTTAGCATACAATAAACCCATATATTCATTTGAACTGCCTGGACTCCTGATTTCCAGCGCTTGACAATTTCTTATTTACTCCCAACCACAACAGAAGAACCCAATTTGTATCATTCAGGGGACAATACTGCTCCGATGTGCAAGAGTTCAGAACTCCTTAAACAGACCCTCTGCACGCGACATGTTGTTTGCCCTGGAAGACCTTAAAATTAACTTCAAATAAGGTAGTCACTGGGTGTGAGTTGGGCGGCCGTATCTATTTAATAAACAAATGTCCACTTCCAACAGATCTTCAGAATGATGACATGAGGAGGAAATCCTCTTCCTCAAAAAAAGTTCCCATATTTTACCTCTATCCCCATAATAATAATAATAATAGTAATACAACAGAGTTGGAAGGGACCTTAGAGGTCTCCTAGTCCAACCCCCTGCTCAAACAGGAAACCCTATACCAGTAATGGCGAACCTTTTAGAGACCGAGTGTCCAAAAACCGTCCTCTCTCTGCCCCCGCCTGCCCGCAGGGCTACCCACCGCCTCCACGGTCCACCGCAGCAGATCGCTCAGGCAGCCCAAGCAGCGCCATGGCAACCACACCCTCCGCCTGTGCCCCGCAGCATCATCTGCATGCGATGGGGCGCGAGGGTGGAGTCTTTGTCCCCGCTACCCGGCTGCCATGTCCTTGGCTGCACTGCTCCGCACGGGCTGCGCTCGGGGGCGACTCTCCTCTGGGAGGGCTGCTGGTGGGGTCGTGGGGGGAGACGGGGCTGGGGCGACGGCGCGTGTGCCCACATAGAGCGCTCTGAGTGCCCCCTCTGGCACGCGTGCCATAGGTTTGCCACCACTACCCTATACCATTTCCGACAATCTCTTCTTAAAAACTTCCAGTGTTGGAGCGTTCACAGCTTCTGGAGGCAGGTTGTTCCCCTGATTAATTGTTCTAACTGTCAGGAAGTTTCTCCTTAGTTCTAGGTTGCTTCTCTCAGTTCTGCGTTGCTTCTGTCTCTATATCTGGCTGTTTGCTCATGTGCCTCTTCAATCTGCAGCTTAACTATCCTGATATGGTGGAAGGACTCGTTCTTATCAACGTCAATCCATGTGCCGAAGGGTGGATGGACTGGGCCGCAACCAAGGTAAAAACCTCATTTGTTTAAACTAACCGTAAAAACAGATCAAGGTATGCTTAGAAGTGCAGGGTATTGCAGAAATAAACATTTGGGTTTATTTGGGACTCATAGCCAAGTTATTGTTTTTAACCTTTCTTCATCCATTGAAACTCTAGAGTGAGGAAAAGTCATACAATATAAGAGGCCAGTGTATCCTTTCAGGACGATATATTTAATGAGGGAAGAAAATGTAGTTCTTGAAGTATATAATTGAATGTCAGTGTGTTACATGACTGAGGTAATGATACATGATCGATGGAATATTTAAATTATCCTAATGTACTTCTTTTTAAAAAAAAACTGTCTAGATTTCTGGATGGGCTCATGCTTTACCAGAGATGGTCATTTCACATCTCTTTGGCAAGGTAAGCCTACTTCTTGAACAGTCATATTAAAATATAAAGCTCAACCTTCATCTTACTGCTCAGGATACTAATAATTGATTGTAGCCAAGGTGTGCTATCCATACAATAGAGCAGGGGTCTTCAAACCTGGCCCTTTTATGACTTGTGGACTTCAACTCCCAGAATTCATCAGCCAGCTTGCCTGGCTGAGGAATTCTGGGAGTTGAAGTCCACAAGTCATAAAAGGACCAAGTTTTGAAGACCCCTGCAATAGAAGAATTATTTTACGTTTTCCTGTTATTACTTTTTATCTTGTTTGGTTAGGCCCAATCTTTTTTTTTTTGTCACTGCGTGAAGATACTGAAAAAAATGGGCAGGTTTTGGCTTTTTTTCTCATTTAGAATTTAAAAGCGCCATATTACTTGTCCAAAAAAAGATATCTTCAGAGCTAGTGGGCTTTTGAGAATGAAATTAAGGAATGTATTTATGCTGCTATAAGCTGTCTGAGAAAAGTTGGGATTATTACATGGCAGGATTTTGTTTTCATGTTCTGAACATTTGCACACGCACAAATGGGCCATGCTAAGTATGTAATTTGCAAATACTTATAGAAAAGCAACATTTGAAGCTCAGAGTTGAACTGTGGGATCCTTGGTGCTCTCTGAACTCGGTTGTTTCCTTGCAGGCATTTCATTACCTGACTGGGTAACACTATCAGTGGTGGAAGGGAGTGGGGTTTGTGGAGGAGGAGGGGAAGGGGAAGAAGCGGAAGAACGAGGAGGAAGGGAAGGGAAAGAAAAGGAAGAAAGGAGAGGAAGAGGAGGAGGACAATGACAACTGTGGGGTCCTTGGTGCTCTCTGAACTTGCAGGCATTTCATTAGCCAACTAGGTAACACCCTCAATGCTAGAAGGGAGTGGGTTTGCTCTCTGTTGATATACAGGTGACTTGCCCTGTCAGTACTGGTGGGAGCGTACATTGTGGTTCCTTGATTAGGTGGTTGTTACAAATTCACTCCCTAACCTTATATACATGCCTACATGAAATCTAGGAGGAGATTCACAGCAGCCACGATTTGATCCATACTTACCGCCAGCACATCATCGGTGACATGAACCAAAACAATCTCCATCTATTTGTCAACGCTTACAACAGGTAATAGGCCAGTGAGCTTTTCAAAACGCATAGGAAAATATTTGCTGTTGCTATTCAGGGGGAACCGGTAACAGGATCCCAGATTGTTTTGGAGATCCTTCTACACAGCTCCTATGAGAAGCTTAGTTGTAAGCTTGGGATTCCCACTTCACATTTAAACTTGTCGATGAAAACCCTTTGAAGGGAGAATTCCAGAGAGAGGGACGGGGAGAGAATATTAAAACTTAAGAGTGATACATCTGATGACATTTGTTTCCTTCTGTTGAGTGAACTTTTCAGATATGGGTGTTGTGCTTTTTATAATCTTTTGGAACAACACTGAATTCAGGTAGTCCTTGACTTACCACCACCATTGAGCCCCAAATTTCTGTTGCTAAGTGAGACAGTTGTTAAGTGAGTTTTGCCGCATTGTATGACCCTTCTTGCCACAGTGGTTAAGTGAATCATTTTAGTTGTTAAGTTAGTGACATGGTTGTTAAGTGAATCTGGCTTCCCCATTGAGTTTGCTTGTCGGAAGGTGGCCAAAAGTGATCACATGACCCCTGGGACACGGCAACCGTCGTAAATATGAACCAGTTGCCAAGCATCTGAATTTTTTGATCATGTGACCACAGGGCTGCTGTAACAGTCATAAGTATTGAAAAACGGTTATAAGTCATTTTTTTTCAATGCCATCTTAATTTCAAACGGTCACTAAATGAGCTGTTGTAAGTCAAGGACTACCTGTACTCAAATTTTAATTGAAAGCTAGAATGCCAGATTGGCAGTCCTCTAATCATCTACTCGTTGAATTGGGAATACACATTAGCCACAACTCTCATATTGATGACTTCTTCCTACTTTTGGGGGGGGGGAAACGGGCTTTAAAAGCTGCCTATGTAATAACTTCTTACAATTGTTTCCTGTCTGTTTTATAGCCGAAGAGATCTAGACATTGAACGTCCAGCTCCAGGAGTAAATGTTGTTACTCTGCAGTAAGTTTTTGTTACAATCAGCCATTTAAATGTTGGATTGGGAAAGGGGAAAGGGGACGTAACGTTTTCTTGGCCTTCTTTCTGCAAAGGGTAAAAATCCTGGTGATACCAACAACATTGCAAAACACACAAAGGGGAGGGGGGATGCTGGCTCACCAAAAGGGTGGCTTAACAACCCTAGCTAATGTAGCCTTGGTCAGAAGCTGATAGTTGACCTTCCCAAAAGTCAGCCTCAGCTGATGAAGGCCAATGCTAAGAACATGGTACTAAGTGGAGTCTACTAGTATGTTTTAAATGTGTGTTATGTATGTGTACACTTTGAGAGGAAGCAACTAAATTTCTTTTTTTTTTAATGTGTGCCATTGTGCCCACAGGGAAAAAAAAATGACAATAAAGGTTTATCTTTTGCCCCAATGTAGAAAGATTGCCTGACTCCTCCTTGGAGTCAGTCTGCAGTCTGCATTGTGGCCTTATTGAAGCTTTGATGAAGATTATTATAAAACCACCTTCCCAGTTTCTACTGAAATTTGGACCGTGCCAATTTAAGAAATAAATCGTGGTCTGCTGCATCCAGTTTTGGTCACCACGATGTAAAAAAGATGTTGAGACTCTAGAAAGAGTGCAGAGAAGAGCAACAAAGACGATTAGGGGACTGGAGGGTAAACTATAGGAAGAACGGTTGCTGGAATTGGGTATGTCTAGTTTAATGAAGAGAAGGACGAGGGGGGACATGATAGCAGCGTTCCAATATCTCAGGGGCTGCCCCAAAGAAGAGGGAGTCAAGCTATTCTCCAAAGCGCCTGAAGGCAGGACAAGAAGCAACGGATGGAAACTAACCAAGGAGAGAAGCAACCTAGAACTAAGGAGAAACTTCCCGCCTGCCTGAGCAGGGGGTTGGAGTAGATGACCTCCAAGGTCCCTTCCAACTTTATTATTATTATTATATCTTTTATTCATTAAACATGAACCTCAGTCAACTGAACATTCAAACTATTATTATTATTATTATTATTATTATTATTATTATTATTATTATTATTATTATTATTATTATTATTATTATTATTATGTGATCTTGGGCCAGTCACTGCCTCTCAGCCCTAGCAAGGAGGGTTGGTTTGCAAGGGCAAACCACTCCTGAAAAACGTTGCCAAGAAGGCCGCAGGGACTTGTCCGGGCAATCACCAGGATTCAACACTGACTCTTAAGACACTCCCCCAAAAAAGACAAAAACGATAAATGGTAGAAGCCAAGAATTAGTGATTGCAGAAGAAACTGATCCTTGCATAGAAATGGGAGCAGGAAGCTCAACCGTGTGGTCCCCGAGACTCTAAATTAGATTTCCAACCGTACATCCAGTTTTGTTATGGTGAAAATGAAAAGATTTAGCCTATCATAGCAGCCACCAGGGAGCAAGGCAGTAAGAGCTACTGCCGTGATAGAAGTATTTATGTTATATCGTTATTTGGGCTAAAAAATGCAAACATTTAAAGCCAGCATAATCATCACTTTTGAAATTGCCTTTATGTATTTGGGGGGGTGGGGAAAAAAATCCGGCATTGCTCATATTCTCCTAAATAAACTTTTGATGGTTTTCAGTAGACTGTAACAGTTTGCCTGTATTTAGGTTTTTACGAAAATTAATGGGTTTATTTAGTCAACAAGCCAACACCTTGAGTCTGATTTGCTCACCAACAACCTCATTTTTTTCTGATACAGTTAGAATCACTTCCTTAAAGAAGTGCAAAGCCATTGAGCATTATGAAATGGCTATTTTAATCGTTTTTTTTCAGGTGCCCTGCACTGTTGGTGGTTGGAGACAGCTCTCCTGCAGTTGACGCTGTGGTACGTACATAACAGGAAAGGCAGAATATGAATGAATGAAACCCCAGTTTTCTCTTGAGCATGCGACGTCATTCGGCATTTCTCTTTAAGGATCGCATCTTGTTTATTTTGACTTCTGCCCTCCAGGATTTGAAATAAGGTCCCTAACAGTCCATTAAAGTTACTTGGAGATTGGGGGGGGGACGGACAAATTTTGGAAATTAGCAGTTTATCTAGGACTGATAGCCTAAGCCTAATAATGTACCAGTTCCCAAGGCTTAGATATAAAATATTAAGTACAGCCAGTATGACTGCTTTCTCACCTGGAATTCTGGATCCTGGGCCAAGATAGATCAATTCTGTGAGTTGATTGCCATCATATCTTTCTAACTTTCTGAGATAGGTTGAGACCAGCCATCTCAAGCTGGCACCTTGAAAATAATCCCAACAATTGTATGCCTGACCCATTTCAGTCAAATCAGGTTAGACTGAAGAGTAATGATTTAATTGAAGCTACTCATTAAGCTTCGTGGCTAAGTGAGGGATTGATCAGGTTTGTCTGTTCCTGGATTAAGGTTCTAACCACTAGGTATGCGCTATGAGAAGGAACTTTTTACAACTTGTGATGGAGTAGCCACTCATGGAAAGGAATAGGCAAGAAGTATTTATGTCATTTCAAATGGAGGACTTAAAAATAATAGATCTAGATCATGATCAAAATCCTTAATACTTAATCACAGCCTTATCTACTTGCATCACGTTTTCCGTGAAAAATTCCAACTAGGCAATTTAGTTCTTACAGGGATTAAAAGCAGTACCTGTAATCAACAATGAGAGTTTCTCTCCCAATCTAAAGAATAGCACAGGTTTGGAAGTGGGTCATTTGGATATTAAATCCAGCCGTCTGTTCAAGCGGGAATCAAAATGAAAGCATCCCGGCAGCTGGTGAGAGACAAGGAAAGGGATTAAATTCCTTTCACAGCTGACAGTCCTGAAACCTGGGGTAGATAGATAACTTGGGGTCCTCAGGCTACATGGGGTTTATAGAATAATTTCAGAAGTCCTGTTTTTGAATGTCAGCAAAGAAGTAAAATGGGGAGAGCAAAGGAGAGTTAATGGGGGCTGCTGCCAACTTTGAATTTTTGCAACCTTAAGCTAGATTTGTGAAAAACAGGAAAACAGAATTCCTATTCCTGCCTGTTAAGAAGCAGTGGAGCATCAGGAAAAAAATAATGGAATATCAAGTGACACTTTTAAGCATCCAGAATTTCACTAGTGACTTCCTAAAATCCTCTACAGGTAGTTCTTGACTTACCACCATAATAGAGATCGGACAATTCATTGTTAAGTGGTGCTGTCCATTAAGTGAAACACCACGTAATCGCAAATTGCTATCTCCTTCTGGCGTCCTCATTGATTTTGCTCGTTGGGAGCTGGCTGAGCTCACAAACGGTCATCACATGATAAATGTGTGATAGTTGCCAAGCACCCAAATCAGAATGGTCACCGTGGGGACACTGCAGAGAACTGGTTGTAAGTCACTTTCTCCAACACCGTTGTAACTTCAAACGGTCACCAAATGAATGGCTGGAAGTTGGAGACTACTTGTAATGGAATTCCTTCACTAGTTGGGACTTAGCCTTAAAGCAAGTAGACCTGAACCCAAAAACCCAAGAGGTTTTTCTGAAAATTTGATGTGAAAGCTCAGCTTCTCTTTCCTTCTCTCTCTTCCTTTTCCTCACAGGTGGACTGCAACGCTAAACTTGACCCAACAAAGACTACGCTTCTAAAGGTAACCACTGGGGTCCGAGCAGTGGTGGGATTCAGCCGGTTCGCACCAGTTCGGCAGAACCGGTAGCTAATTTTTTGTGGCCCAGGCCCAGAATGGACTTCCGGAAGCGGCATCCACACAGAGAACCGGTTGTTCACATGTTTGAATCCCGCCCCTGGGCCCAAGGCAGAGCTCTTGGGATTTGTATGAAAGAGTTCAAATTTTTGTGAAAAGGACTAGAAGCAGGCATGCCCAACCTTGGCCGCTTCAAGACCCGTGGACTTCAACTCCCAGAATTCCCCAGCCAGTTGAAGTCCACAGGTCTTGAAACGGCCAAGGTTGGACACTCCCAGACTAGAGTGTTTTGATCCAGGCATTAGTACTTAGAGCAGTGCAACTGGTTGGGAGATAAACTAGCAAATGGTAGTGAAGTCAAAGAGAGGCAGGAAGCTGGAGGCTAGAAGTATGGAAGTCTCCCTTCTCCTTGACTGCAGAATCACTGACCTACATTTTTGCACAGGCATTAGGGCTCTTAAATGTAATTAGGGGGTCAGAAGGTAACGCGGCTACTATGTTTAGAAATTTATCCCCTAATAGATTTTAATCCTGCTAGGAGGGAAGCGCGCAGGCTCACACGGTAAACGTGCACCATTTCATAGCCTACCGTATAAGACTGATCTGTATCGAGCTTAATACAGTAAACGCTTAAGAAGGTTCTGGGGATGAGAGGTTACTTCGGGCATTCTCAGTGCTGCCAGACAGATCTTTCTGGAACTCGAGCCATTTGTTTACATCCCTCGTTCTATATTTAGTCTTTGGGTGGATGGACGGGTCCATTTCATACTGGTGATGACGGGGTGCCATTTGGAACAGAATTACAATTTTTCCTATGTTCCTGATCTGGCAAAGGGGGACAGGACGACGGTCCATTGGGTGGGTGGAAAGTTCTTTCAAATTTTCCCCACCAATGCAAGCGGTTTGTTTCGTTTAGAAGTTGGGCGATGAATCAAAAACATGCTGATGGATCTGAAGGATGGCAGAACCTTCAGAGTTATAGTTCTGTTCTGGACATTTGATAACAACTCGTCAACAATTGGTTTTGCCCCGAGTTTTCCCTCAAACCGTACAGACCCCTCAAATGCTTTTAACTCCAAACTCTGCATAGTGAATCCAGTTATCATTCATTTAGTTAATTTATGCCTTTTCAGCTAGTAACTTGCCCATTCTCACAAAGAAATGGAGACTAAAACAAAAAAAGAAATAAGGGATATTCATTCAGCAGAATTGTGGTAGAGAGTAGCCTCCCTAATTTGGTGCCTACCAGTACAGATGTGAATTCCCAGAATTCCCAAACAACTGAGTGGAATTCTGGGAGTTGAAGGTCAACATATCTGAAGGACTGATGTGAAGGACATTATATGCCAGGGGTCTTCAAACTTGACCCTTTTATGACTTGTGGACTTCAACTCCCAGAATTCCTCAGCCAGCGTGCCTGGCTGAGGAATTCTGGGAGTTGGAAGTCCACAAGTCATAAAAGGGCCAAGTTTGAAGACCCCTGTTATATGCTATGAACAAAGTGTGGGTTAAGACCTCCTAGCTATTATTACTAATTGTTCCATTTGGAAAATAAGTATCTTCTCTACCCCTTTACCAGCAGGCATTAGGAATCTCCAGCTAAAATGGAATATTACTTTGGTTAGAAAACCCTCCTTAAAATTCTCCTGAACAGATTTCTGAGTGAACATTATTGCCAGAAGGGTAAAAAATACATCCCCATCTTTGAACAGAAACGATCTCTTAACCTCTCTATGATGTATCCAGAAATCTTTTTGCTTCTCACATCCAATGATAAAATCTGTTCTTCCTATGTAGATGGTTGTAAAGTCAGGGCAAGTAAACTGGTATTGTTGAGAAAGTAGGATTTTTTTTTTTTTAATTAAAACATTACTGACTACTTTTTCTTTTGCAGATGGCTGACTGTGGTGGTCTTCCTCAGGTTTCCCAGGTGAGAATTGATTTGGGGCAACAGGAGATAATGAGTACTGAAGAGAATTTCACAAGATTTGGCCTATTGCAAACCGGATCCATTTATTGATACTTTGTTGTTAATTGCGAAGTCGTGTCCGACCCATCGGGACCCCATGGACGACGTTCCTCCAGGCCTTCCTGTCCTCTACCATCTTCTGGAGTCCATTTAAGCTCACGCCTACTGCTTCAGTGACTCCATCCAGCCGCCTCATTCTCTGTCGTCCCCTTCTTCTATTGCCCTCCATCTTTCCCAGCATTAGGCTCTTCTCCAGTGAGTCCTTCCTTCTCATTAGGTGGCCAAAGTACTTGAGTTTCAACTTCAGGATCTGGCCTTCTCAAGAGCAGTCAGGGTTGATCTCTAGGACTGAGCGGTTTGATCGCCTTGCAGTCCAAGGGACTCGCAGGAGTCTTCTCCAGCACCATAGTTCAAAGGCCTCAATTCTTTTGCGCTCAGCCTTTCTTATGGTCCAACTTTCACAGCCATACATTGCAACTGGGAAAACCACGGCCTTGACTATATGTACTTTTGTTGGCAGGGTGATGTCTCTGCTTTTTAGTATGCTGTCTAGATTTGCCATAGCTTTCCTCCCCAGTTATTTATACTTACCATCTGCGTTAGAAAGCAAAACTCCAAAGGTAGAATTGAGAGCCATTTTGATCTAGTGGTTAAGGTAGCTGAATAGAAAACAAAGAGACTGAGTTCTAGTGCAGGGGTCTTCAAACTTGGCCCTTTTATGACTTGTGGACTTCAACTCCCAGAATTCCTCAGCCAGGGCCAACTCACCTCACAGGGTTGTCGTTGTGGGGAAAAATAGGAGGAAAAAAATTGTGCTGGATATATTTATTACCTTAAAGTTATTTGTAAAAATAATAAAGGCAGGAAGTAAATAAATAACCAACTAACTAACCAGACTCTGAAATATGTAACGGTACCAAGGTGACTTTCATCATAGGTTTTAGTGTTGGGTTGCAGAGATATTTAAGCTGGCAATTCTTCCACAGTTCTAAATGTATTCAATGGATCTGAGGTCTTTTGTTTTGACGACTCTTTGTCCAATCTCCTTTTTTGGAAATATTTAATAACAGGTGATTATTACATTCATGCTGCGTTTCCTTTTTACAGCCTGCCAAGCTTGCTGAAGCTTTCAAATACTTCGTCCAGGGAATGGGATACAGTAAGTAGTTGTTGCTTGAAAAAAAAAAATTGGCTAAGTTGCTGTCGCAGGTGGGTGTCTGTGTGGCTGAAACTGTACGATGCATTCAGTTGCTTTCGTTCGAGAAGTCCCGATATATCTGACTGATGGTCTGCTTTGGTCATTGTTATCTCTGAAGATTTTGTGGTTATCTTTTCTTCCCGTCTTCTTTCTAAATTATTTCCTTAATCGCAAAACACTTACAATCAGTAGATTTTTGTCTTGGGGTTTTGTCTTGTGGTATTGGGTAGAAAAACTGCATCAGGGAGCACATAAATAAACCCTATTCTTTGGAGCCTTGGGTGTAGTCTCCAGAGCCTCCCCATATATATGTTTTAATGCGATAAAAGTTAACCATCATGAAAAATGAGAAAAATAATTCTGTTAACTATGTAAGTGTAGTGGAAGGAGTGGCAGAACTGGGGATGGAGTTAAAAGAGGGACGAGTCTAGAATCTCTATATAGCTACAAGCAAACTAAGGGCAACCCCCCTTGAATTTTGTTGAGCCCTATCTAATTCCAAGCTATTAGTTGAGACGTTTCCTGTGCGTAGGCCTGAGTAGTCATAAATCAGATTAATTGGACCTTTACATGTGGACCTGATCTTTGATGCCTGACAATAAGATCAGTTAATAAATAAATAAAACAATGTATTTCTTATCCTGATCTTACTCACTCTTTGATCCGTGGCCTAATTTAGTTCTCGGCTGAAAAAACTGCATGCAACACAGACACACACACACACACCCTCCTCCATTTTAAAATAATGGTCATTGCAAATTAATGTATCTCCTCCTAACGCCGAGTTTTCCGTTGACAGTGCCTTCCGCAAGCATGACCAGACTAATGAGATCCCGCACAGCTTCCGGCTCCAGTGTCACATCCATGGAAGGGAACAGGAGCCGATCCCATACTGCGGAAGGTGCCCGAAGTCGGTCTCACACAGGCGAGGGGTCCAGAAGCAGGGCCCAAACTGGGGAAGCTCCCCGGATTCAGGCTGCCGCAGACATCGAGCTGAGTTCTAATTCTGCCAAGACCAGTGGACAGTCGAGCCCCAAGTCAATGGAAGTGTCCTGTTAAATGATGCTGGCCTAGTCCAAACCAAGATCAAGCCGCCTCAGGCTGTGCATTGCAATATTTAACCTAAGGTGTTCCCTATAACAAATGGATCTCTGCCCCTCCCTTCCCCAAATCCATGGGGACCAATAAAAAAAAGCCAAACATCTCAGATGCTTTATTTCCCTAACCAAATGGCTGATTTTCTTCCCAGCTACTTCTAGATGGCTTTAACACTCATCCAGTTATTGATCTAATATAAGATCCAAAATTGCAACCTATTCTTTCTGTCTCTTTCGGAAACCGATTGCCTGAAGCTCCTGGGTCGTGGGTCATCTTTGGCCCTCCTTTTACCCAGTTCTAAAAATGAAACCCTACTGGGTTTTTTCCAATCTGATTTTAAGGCTTCATTGTGGAAGGGGAGGTGAGGAAGAAAGAAAAGAAAACAGTGGGAGGTTTTCAAAACTCTTCAGCCTCAGGTCTGACTATACCTATTCCTCAAAGGGAGTTGAGTGACTGGCTTCATGGATGGCATCCAAGCTCTTTATTTGCTACACAACCACATTAAAAATGGGGAATTTGATACAACTTGGGAGGCAAAGCCCACTATCAAAACACTGCCTTTCAGAGATTCCAGACCTGAGAACTTAGTTGCAGTCCTTTCATGCTGCTTAATCAGATCAGAGTAAGGGTTCGGGATTTTTAGAAATGTACCACATCTGGTCTTAAATTTTGCATTTCAACGGCTGGTCTTTAAGAAGCAGCAGCAATAGATAAAGCTGTTGTCTTTACTGTGATTAAACCACTTTGGTGTTGCAAGTTTTCCTGCAGGGATACCCCCACCCACTCATTCACCTCCCCAATATTTGCTTCAAAAGAGTTTGGGGCAGAAGTAACAAGCATCTCGTTCTTGAATTTACTCTAGCAGTAAATTAAGACAGTGGGATTCGTGTATAGTGTATAGTGATTACAAAGAACTATCTGATCAACCTCTTATCTTGGTCAACCTCTTTAAGACTTTGAAATTGGGGCTGGATAAATGTCCGAAAAATGTTGGGAGGAAGAGGCAAAGCTGTAATAAGAGATTTTAGTTTGATGACTGTAAAATTAGATTGTATTGATTCTACAATTTAAAAGCTACTTTGCCGAGGTCTGCAGCGCTACAGGGTGGGAAGCTTATGAGTGAGACAGCTCAACAGGTTTCTGGCATAGATGAGAATTCTAGTTTTTATAGAAACATAATTATATCTATTTTTCCACTGGCTTGAATCTGCTACTTCACAAAGACTTAATATAGCTAATGAATTTTTGGGATATTGAGCATTTTACATCATTTAGCATCTCCGGAGCTGAATATCTGAAGTAGTTCAGGAGAACTGATTTCCACCCTAGGTTAATTGCCTGGGGTTTTTTTTATTATTATTATTATTCCCTTCAAATGACAACTTCAAAGTGTTCTGGAAAGTTTATAATGAGGAATAGCAGATTGTAATAAGAGAGGCTCGACTTGCCTATTTGGGGGAAAGTTTATTAATGAATTATTTGTATTTATTTCAAACAAAATAAATTTGTAACTTTGCAGTGTTTGGGTTTTGTTTTTTTCCTGTGTCCAGAATAGTGAGAAGGATGTTTGTTTGTGGGGGAGTGGAGGAGGAGGAGGAATAATGCTTTTTATTAAGAATAACTGAATGAACAGAACTTTTAAAAAAAAAAAAAATTAAAAGCCAATCTTTCTTTCTTCCCTAGCCTGAACCTCTTAGGTGTGTCAGGATCACAACTAAGCTAGTTTCCAACCAGTGTCCTTGTAAATCTGGAGGGTGGCAGTTTACCAAAGGGCATCTAATCAGACCAGTTAGGAAAGGATAAGAAGGAGCTTAGGTAGCTATAGACTGGCATTTAAACATCTTGGGAAACCTGAGCAGCAGTTGGTGATTTGCACAATTCTAAGCATGTGAAATTAGTGGGATGCAGAGGTTGAAGACATGATCTCCCTGTTCACTGGCTTGTTTTTGCCGCTCAAAAACACGGTCCTTCTGGGGGGGGGGGGAACCAGAAGGCGCTGGTTGTTGACTTTAAAGGCTTCTACAACAGGGGTCCCCAACCCTTGGGCCACAGACTGGCACTGATCCACGGATTGTTAGGAACCGGGCCACACCGGGCGAGTGAGCAAAACGTCTTCTACCACATGCACGGGATCTAGGTTGTGTGCCAAACCATCCTCCCCCCCCCCCCGCTCTGTGGAGAAATTGGCTTCCATGAAACTGGTGCCCGGTGTGGAATATGCTGGGGAAACACATCTCCCAGAATTCCCAAGCCAGCCTTGCCACCTTAAATGTTGAAAAAGACCCGTTTCTTCAGGGAAGGGAGTTGTGTTCCCTGTTCCTCTAGGAACGCTCCCTCCTTTATGCACAGCTCAGAAACATGGTGGTTTTGCAAGGATAGGAAATCTCCATTTTTCTCCATAGTTTCTCACACGTCTCAGCCCACAGCTGGTTAGCTCATACAACAGGCTGGTAATTTTTATGAGCTTATTTACGAAGTTAAGTGCTATTAAGTGCTATAGTTCACTATTACTGAACTATATGAAACATGTAGGAGAAAGGAAAGGCAAACGGGTTCAAGGATTAAATATCCCATTAGTTTCTTTGCAAATGCTTAACAACGGCTTGCTTTATTACAACTTTGTACCTGGTAGATCAGAAACCTGATATTAAAAGCTGATTTAGTCTCTCGCAGCTGTAGATATGCACAAAGACCTTTTAACGGCCTGCTTTCCAACAATTTGTTCCCAGCATGACTTCTAAAACCCACAGATTGAGTCAAAGGCAGCTTTAAGCTACCATGATGAAATATATATATATATATAGAAATCCAGGTGAAACAGTTACAATAATAACAAAAACAACAACCTCTTTTAATTATTCATTTTTAACCCTCTGTAAAATCAGAGTAATAATACATTGTAGGTCTTGGCAGCCTGTTTTTTTTCCCTCTTGTGCTTCTCCTCTCCCCCCTCCCATCAACTCCTGTCAAGTTAATTAGCAATTTCAGAGTAATCATGATAATGAGCTAAGTCAGCAAAGATGTCATTGGGGTTCTTGCAGCTCAGGTTGCAGAAACAGGCATTAATCCACATGATTTTCCTGGAAAAGTTGATCCCATCTGGACAGTGAAAGTTGACTTCAATGGTCTTTGATTTGTATGGCGTACAGCAACGGTCATCCATACAAAGGCCACAGTACTTAGGCCTGTAGTTGACCTTACTTGTGCACCCAGAGAGCGTATAGTTCATGGGCTCCTGTCCTCTGTACACTGCTAAGCATTTCTTCCCAGGCTACAAGAAAGGGAGAGAAGAGACATGGAAAGAATTAACCATGGATGGTGCAAATTCGACTTAAGTTGACCAAAATGGACATCCTTTCAAGCTTTTCTAAAAGGAAAAGAAAACATAAAGGTAGTCTTCAACTTAACGATCACAACTCAGCCCAAAATTTCTGTTGATGGAATTGGGTAGGTCTAGTCCAGGGGTAGGCAACTTCGAGCTGACTCAGGAATTCTGGGAATTGAAGTCCATGAGTCATAAAAGAGCCAAGGTTACCTACCCCTGGTCTAGTCTAATGAAAAGAAAGACTAGGGGGGACATGATAGCAGTGTTCCAATATTTGAGGGGTTGCCTCAAAGAAGAAGGGGTCCAAAGCACCAGAAGGCAGGACAAGGAGTAACGGATGGAAACTAATCAAGGAGAGAAGCAACCTAGAACTAAGGAGGAATTTCCTGGCAAAACAATCAGTGGAACAGCTTGTCTCCAGAAGCTCCAACACTGGAGATTTTTAAGGAGAAATTGGACAACCTTTTGAGGTTGACTAAGCCTTCCATCCTTCCAAGGTCCATAAAATGAGGACCCAGATTGTTGGGGGCAATATGTTGATTCTATAAACCATTCAGAGAGTGCTGTAAAGCAGGGGTCTCCAACCCCCAGTCCGTGGACCAGTACCGGGCCGCGGCATGCCAGCAACTGGTCCACACACAAACAAGCAAAGCCCCATCCATGGGATGCAGGCAGCACACAAAACCATGCATTCTCTGGTCTGCGGAAAAACCTCTCTCCACAGAACCTCTCTCCCTGGTGCCCAAAAGGTTGGGGACCTCTGCTGTTAAGCACTATGGAGCAATATAGTATATGTCTTATTGCTATTGCTATTTGTCTGAAATGGGAAAGGGTTTCCTGCTTGAGCAGGGTATTGGACTAGCAGACCTCCAGGGTCCCTTCAGACTCTGTTATCCCTCCACCTTTCCCATGGGGGGGGGTCCAACCCTGATCAAACTCCCACAGCAGCCCTGACCGCTCCTCTCCAAAAGTTCCCTCAATTGACCTAGTCTTACGTAGTAGATACCTTAATGTGCTTGGTGATGTCCACCTCGCAAGGGCGCAGAATACAGAGCCGGTCCTGTTTCATGAACTGGCACTGGGCGTTATCATTTGAGATCCTTGTGGAAATGCCCATTCCGCAAGTCTTGGAACAAGGGCTCCAGGAAGATGTTTGCAGGATGCAGTTCTTCTGCCATGTTTCAATTTCTCCTCCATAAACTGACAGAGCAAAGGCATTGATGAAATTAGTTGAGGTTTTGTTATCAGTCTCATGAAGAGAATGTCTGTGGAGATTCTCAGTCATCCCGGTCATGGTTGTCCCAAAGGTGCTTTTTCCAAAGGCAACTGGACTTTCTTCATCTTTGCTTTAAGACGTTTTGCTTCTCATCCGAGAACTTCTTGGATGAGAAGCGAAACCTCTTCAAGCAAAAACAAAGGAAGTCCAGTTGCCTTTGGAAAAAAACACCTTTGGGACAACCACGACTTGGATGACACAACTGAAGAAGCTTCTTGGATGAGAAGCGAAACGTCTTCAGGCAAAAAGAAAGTCCAAGTTGCCTTTTGGGTCTTATGAAGACACTTTGCACATCTCCACACTTGGGGACAGCCCTTTTTCTGTGAGCCTTCAAGACAGTTCTGACTTGTAATCTGCTTGGACAAGTCTGTGCAACCATCTTGGCCACATTTCTCAGAAGTGATTTGCTATTGAGAGGTCCTCCTCAAGCTGTAAGAGAGCGACTAGCCCAAGGTCACCCATCCAGTTTCTTGCTTAAAACAGGCATGATCCCACCCTGATTAACAGAATACATGTGTTAAATTCATGTGCCGGGCTTTGCCCAAACAAAAGAAACCTTACAAAGGCTTAATGTGATCACCTGGTTCACCAAAGTTGCTACAATAATGGCTGAGTTCTCACAACTTGATGAATTACAACCCGCCCACTCCCACTTTTTATGCACCCTAAAATCCCATACTTTGTGACAGTGTTTCTCAACCATGACAACGTGAAGATGGGTGGATTTCAACTCCCAGAATTCTGGGAGTTGAAGTCCACCCATCTTCACGTTGCCATGATTGAGAAACACTGTTTCATGGAGTTTAATCCAAACTTTCAAGCCAGTTTCCTGTCCTTGTTGCTGGGCTTCCCTTCCCCCATCTTACCTGCTGAAGAGAGATGCCGTGGAGATGTCTTCCTGATGTTCTTTGAATAATCACAGGCCCATTCTTCACAGCATTCACCCTTGACCTTAATCTGCTTCGGGTTTGGGCACCAAACAAGGGGTGGCTTGGAGTCAGTACACAGGGGGATACAACCCACAGCCCCGTTGATGCAGGTGCAGTTATATTTGCAGTTGGGTTGGAAGCTCTCCCCATTGTTGTACCTGATTCCATTGAGAAGACAGCCTACGCCGACCATTTCTATAAGGACAAGAAGGAGCGTCAGCAAAAGGTTGGTGAGAAGAACAGTCTAATCAGCTTTGCGTTTTAGGCATTGATATATTTCATTCATGAGAACCATGATGAAGCATGCTTCTTTGAACAATTAGATGTTTGAACAGGGTTCAGAACAGATTGCTAGAAATAGAAATATTATTGTAACTAGATAGATAAGATTGGTAATCAGAATATCATATTTTGGCATGAAAAGGGAAATAAGAAAATGCTAAGAAGTTTGAATAAGGGAAGCTTTTGGTTACCCAAATATAACTTGGTTTGAAGCTATAAATCAGTGGTGGCGAACCTATGGCACGGGTGCCAGAGGCGGCACTCGGAGCCCTCTCTGTGGGCACACATGCCGTTGCCCCAGCCTTGCCTCTGCCCACGACCCCCTCCTCACCAGCAGCCTCCCTGGAGGAGAGTCACCCCTGAGCATGGCCCACGCGGGGCAGCGCAGCCAAAGACATGGCAGCCAGGCAGCGTAGACAAGACTCTGCCCTCACGCCCCAACACGCACAGTTGATGCTGCAGGGCGTGGGCAGAGGGCGTGGCCGCCGTGGCGCTGCTGGGCTGCCTGGGTGATCTGCAGCGGCCCTGGAGGCAGTGAGTGGCCCTGCGGGCAGGCAGGGTGGGGTGGAGTGGGGGCGGGGCAGGGGTGGGGCAGGGGCAGGGCAGGGGGTGGAGCAGGGGTGGGGCCAGTTTTGGGGCACTTGGTCTCTAAAAGGTTCGCCATCACTGCTATAAATGTTTGGGATATTTTGAATATGGATGGGAAATTAAAACTGGGGGGGGGAAGCGAAAATAGGATACTGACGGAACAAATGGATATTGAGTGCAAATGCAATTAAGATACGTTTTGGTTAGAAAAAATATTTTAAACTGATATTATTGATACTATTAGAAAACTGTAATAAATGCTGATATTCAACTGTATACTTATTAACAACAATAAGAATTGTATTTGCTTAATGTGGAAAAATGTTTATTACCGGAAGAAGAGGGGAGGTATTGGATGGTGTAATATTGGATTTAGTTTGAAGAAGCTTATATGTACCGCGGAATTATTAATGGACCCAGTCAACACGTTGTCTATTAAGCACTTGTTTGTAAAAATAGAAAATTAATAAAATATTTATATTTTAAAAAAGCATGCTCCTTCAAACGTAATTCAGATGCAGTTTGGGCCTGCAGCATGGGTACAACGTTTTCATATGAATCTGCAAAAAGCTGTAGCTGCTTTAAAAGTTGCAATAAAACTGTGCTACCTTCATGGTTCGTTCATGAAAGCAGCTGCATCTTTGTGCGGGCTCCTGAAAAGGGCTGAATTAAGATGTGGCAGTTTTAATGAATGGCCGGGAGATGCTTTGTCCACAGAAGGACTATAATATTTTTTGCTTATTTAGTAAATTTATATGCCAGTGGTGGCCAACCTATGGCACGTGCGCCAGAGGCGGCACTCGGAGCCCTCTCTGTGGGCACACGCACTGTCGCCTCAGCCCCGCCTCCTCCCATGGCCCCCTCCTCACCAGCAGCCCTCTGGAGGAGAGTTGCCCCTGGGCACGGCCCGCGCAATGCTGCGCAGCCAAGGACATGGTAGCCAGGCAGCGGGGACAAGATAATGCTGCAGGGCACGGGTGGAGGGCATGGCCACCATAGCACTGCTGGGTGATCTGTGGTGGGCCGTGGAGGTGGTGGGTGGTCCAGTGGGCACGGCGGAGCGGGGACAGGGGTGGGGTGGTGGTTTTGGGGCACTCGGTCTCTAAAAGGTTCGCCATCACTGTTATATGCCCTCTCACTTTCAAAAACTCTGGGCAGTGAGTGAGTGAGTGAGTGAGTGAGTGAGTGAGTGAGTGAAGGAAGGAAGGAAGGAAGGAAGGAAGGAAGGAAGGAAGGAAGGAAGGAAGGAAGGAAGGAAGGAAGGAAGGAAGGAAGGAAGGAAGGAAGGAAGTTTCATTACCCAACTAGGGTAACATCTTCAGCACTGATGATGTTCCCTAGTTAGGTAATGAAATGTCTACATGAATGTCTACTCTTCTCTATGACAGCTCATCAAATATTGGAAGGCTGCTATCGTACTCCATAACCCCTGTCCTCTTTGTTAGACTAGACATTGTTACTTCCTGCAACTGTTCAGTGTATGCTTTAGCTTCCAATCCCTTAATCATCTTTGTTGCTCTTCTCTGCGCTCTTTCTAGAGACACAACCTCTTCTTCTTTTTTTATCATGGTGACCAGAACTGGACACAGTATTGCAAGTGTGGTCTTACCAGTGCAGTGTAAATCAGTACTAATATTTCACGTGATCTTGATGCAGCTTAGCGGTTTGGAAGCATAAAGCAAAAGCAGAAAAGGAGGAGGTGAGCTATTGCACGGAGTCATCCCCAAAAGAAGGGGTAGCAGAATTGGATTAGTACGTGAGCCAACACTTTGCTTTTTTAAAACAAAACAAAAAAAAGATATTTACTTCACTTACGTGCACACACTCCTCTTTCGTACCTAGGTGCATCTCTGCTGTAGTCACAGTACAAGCCCCTGTGAATATCACAGATGTCCACCTCGGTGCACTTCTCTGCAATTTGCTTGGCACACATTTTACAACACTCACATCCATCCGTGAGCAGACTGACCCCTGAGGGACACAGAGGTACTGCCGTTGGACATTCACATGGCCATTTACAGTACTGTGTTCGTGTGTAGACTTCGGTCGCTGAAGAGATGACAGGTGGTGATGTGGTAGTAACAGTGGTGATGGCATTCTGGGGAAAGACCTGTGCAACAAAGGGACAATTAGAAATCCACGCATCTTAAAGTTGCCAGGTTGAGAAAGACTGAGAAGGACTGAATTACTGTCAGGTTGCAAAGGACCAAGTATGACACGTGGAGTTATTTCTGAGGAGTTGTTCACCTACAAACAGAATCT
This sequence comes from Azemiops feae, assembly GCA_023970755.1. Classification (NCBI taxonomy): domain Eukaryota; kingdom Metazoa; phylum Chordata; class Lepidosauria; order Squamata; family Viperidae; genus Azemiops; species Azemiops feae. The sequence continues at coordinate 371,567 of JALGBA010004102.1, read as the reverse complement.
TGCCAGATTAAAGGATTCATCTGCATAACTATTAGGTATGTTCTGTGAACTGCTAGGGAGGGTCCACCTCAGTGGTGGGATTCAGTCGGTTCGCATTGGTTCAGTAGAACCGGTAGCTAAATTTTGTTGAGTTCAGAGAACCGGCTGAACGCACACTGTCTCTGGAAGTCCGTTCAAGGCCTCGGAGGCCTGGAGGAGGTCTCCCAGGCCTAGAATGGCCCACCAGAAGTGCATGGATGCCACTTCCAGAAGTCCATTCTAGGCCTCAGAGGCCCAGGCCTGCATCCATGCAGAGAACCGGTTGTTCAGGTATTTGAATCCCACCACTGGTCCACCTTCACCCTCTTCCTGCCTACCAGACATTCCAAGCTCTGCTGCCTCTTTGTCCTCTGGGGAAAAAGCCCCTTTCTCCTGCACTTCCAGACTATGTTCCACCACATCTTCAGGATGTAAAAAAAGATGGCATTAATTCATGAAGGATCAGGCACCTAAATTACAACAGTTAGTTAAAGACCAGGTGATGGGAGGGAACAATTGAAGACCAGAAATTACTATATGGAGTCAGCTACCATGTAGACACAGGGGCCTGTTGGGCTGAGTGGGATGTCCAAATATCCATGACCTGGTAATTGAAACCCTGCTCCTTTTTAATATAAATACTTTTTTGTGGAGTCCTTGATGCTTTCTGAATGTGGTTGTTTTCATGTAGACCAGGGGTGTCAAACTGCCAGCCCGCAGGCCGAATACGTCACGAGGAAACTGCACCCCACCCCATTGCCGGCAACGGGGGAAAAGTTCCGATATGTCGCACGACATCACGTGACGTCGCGAGTTTGACATGTCTGATGTAGACATTTCATTACCCAACTAGGGAACATCATCAGTGCTGAAGATGTTACCCTAATTGGGTAATAAAACTTCCTTCCTTCCTTCCTTCCCTCCCTCCCTCCCTCTCTTCCCTCCCTCTCTCCCTCCCTCCCTCCCTCCCTCCCTCCCTCCCTTCCCTTCCTTCCCTTCCTTCCTCCTCCCTCCCTCCCTTCCCCTCCCTCCTCCCCTTTTCCCTCCCTCCCCTCCCTCCCTTCCCCCCCCCTCCCTCTCTCCCTCCCTCCTCCCTCCCTCCCTCCCTTCCTTCCTTCCTTCCTTCCTTCCTTCCTTCCTTCCTTCCTTCCTTCCTTCCTTCCTTCCTTCCTTCTTCCCCAACATTAGTCAGGCAATGAAACAACCAAGTTCAAAGAACACCAGGGTCTCTACAGTTCAAGCTTAAGCTACACAGATTCTTTTCTATTAGATTCTTTTTTACAAGCAAAACATCTAAAAAGGGCACAAGTCTTCCATCATTTCATTGCACCCAAAACCTTGAACTGGAGGAGAATAGTTCTTCATTGAACAGAATGCTGCAAGTTAACAAGTACACAAACAATTTCTGATCCAAAGAAAATGCAAGCATAACAATGTAACTGCATCATCATCATGGCGATCCAAACAATGCCAAGCCTTTACAAAGAGAACAGCAAATTGTTTGCCACAGTCAAGTCAACTGAATCGTCCCAACCCTCTTGAATATTTTGGCCCCATAAACATTCTGCATTTATTTCATTACAAATTTTGCTAGCTCTCGTAGGCTAGATGATTTACAATTATATGTCCATTGAAACATCCATAACATTTTAGCCCAGGCTTAATGCAAGAACTTTTGCTGCTTTGAGTTAAAAAATGTCCTTTCTTGAATGCCCTACAGAAGAGAACTAGCCCATCCCTTTCTCCTTTTCTCTTCCTCCTTTTTGAAAAGGGGTCAAAACCTGCCTTTTCTTCCTCAAAATGTCCTGGCTACAATGCTGCAATTACTCTGCCGGTTTCCATTTCAAGCGGGAATTGGATTTAATTGGTGTACTTTCAAATGGAAAAGAATAGAAAAGAAGTTTCATTCTTGTCTTTTAGGAGGCCAAGATTCCCATAGCCTGGGCAGTCCATTCCCTTTGTCCGTGGCATTTAAAACCAATTTGCCATAGTTCCTGGATTCTATCAAAGCTTTGAAGGCCAAAAGTGAAGCTAAGGTCAAGCAGAAAACCACTCTGCAATTGGATTCCATTCCTTTTGATCACTCCTGTACTTTGAGCTAATTGTTACTTTTTCTTTGGCTTGAATAAAAGCAAGATGGATGACCTTCCCCTTCAAGAGGATCGGGTGATTTGAGGAGAAAACATTAGATAATATCCTGAGTGCTGGATTGCAAAGAAAGGCAGCAATTTGCCCAAAACAGACTCCGTAGTCCAACATTTATTTCTTCTTTCCAGAGCAGGGACATCTGAAGTGGGTGTGTGTCAGAAAAGTCAAGATGGCAGCTTTGGATACACTCTCCCAGTCACCATCTTGACTTTTGGCAAAGTGTTGGTGATCCACAGCTATTTCTGGGATCCAATGATTCTCTCAAAATCATGAAAGCAGTGCCATGCCATTACAATGTCCGCTCTATCCCACGTTCACATATGTGAGACTCATAAGAGCCAGTTTGGTCTAGACCAGGGGTAGGCAACCTTGGCTCTTTTATGACTCGTGGACTTCAACTCCCAGAATTCCTGAGCCGGCATGGCTCAGCTTGGAAACCCCTCCCTTTCCCCTCCGCACGGCTGGCTCAGGAATTCTGGGAGTTGAAGTCCACGAGTCATAAAAGAGCCACGGTTGCCTACCCCTGGTCTAGTGGTTAAGGCTCTAGGCTAAAAACCAGGAGATTGAGAGTTCTACTCCTGACTTAGGCATGAAAGCCAGATAGATAGGTAACTTTGGGCCAGTCACTCTCACTAAATCCAATTTACCTCCCAACAGGGTTGTTGTTGTGGAGAAAATAGAAGGGGGAAGAGGTATTATATACGTTCACCACCTTGAATTACTTATAACATAATAAAGGTGGAATAAAAATCTAATAAAAATAAATAAAATAAATATAACCCAGGTACAGTACAAAAGGAGTATAAAAAATTGGTGCAATCCTGCTGTCATTTCCCACTCTTGAACCTTCCTTCCTTTCTTTCTCCCTCCCTCCCTCCCTCCTCCCTTCCCTTCCTTCCTCTCCCTTTTCCTTCCTTCCTTCCTTCCTTCCTTCCTTCCTTCCTTCCTTCCTTCCTTCCTTCCTTCCTTCCTTCTGTGGAGGTGCAAAACCTCCTGAATGACAGTCCCAACAATGCAATGGAAGCCCAGCCTTTTTAAAAAAATGTCATGATGTATGTTTAAAGGGGCGGGGTCTTGTTCACATGAATGCAGACAGTGTCCCGACTTTGACTTTCTCCCTATGTATATCTCTGCATCCGTCCATCCATCCATTCATCCATCCATATATAGCTTTGGAAGATTAAATATATTAATATTAACAAATGGTATAGAGTAAATCTGGGATCCTGCTCCTCCTCAGCATTTACGTTTTAAAAAGACTGTAGTTTAAAAATGACGGCTTGCTGGTATGCTGGTATGCTGCAAAGCAGAGATTCTAAGCTTGCTTGCTTAGGAAGCAAGTTGATCAGCCATTTCAAGTCAGCTTCTTTTCCAGAAGAAACCAAGATCATGCAGGGGGAAGAGAAAGCCTCCTTCCATTTGGGGGGTTCTTAAGCTTTTTTTCAGGCAGCAAAACGTATTCCTGAAGGGAAAATATCATGCCCACAATCTTTGATCGATTGTGTCAGCTGACAAGTTCCACATTTTCTAGGAACACAACTTAGTACAACCCATTCAAGTCTTGGAAGGCCCTGATCAAGAGGCAAAGCTGTGATGATGCAAAATGGATTCCATTCAAATGGAATCCTTTCCCTCCCTTTCCCTTAGTGACTCAAGTCACAGCGACGTCACATGTGTTATGTCATGCTGGCTGGGGAATTCTGGGAGTTGACATTCATACAAGGTTGGAAAAAACACAGCTCTACATGCATGGAAATGTTCCCATTGTGGTAAAAATACTCCCCCCCCCAATCCTTTTTACTAGGTCCCCCAAATTACAAGACTAAAGCTCAGGAAAAGAAATACAGAAGCAATGTTTCGCTCATGAAACTCCTGGCTGTTGATTCACAAAGGGAGCTCAATAGACAGACAAAAGACATTTGTTGACAGGATTAGGACCAAGGAAGTCAGTATTTTAGACCCATTGCTAGCCTTTGCAAACAAGCTAAACAAATCTAATAACAAAAGCACACAAAGCAAACCTCCAAATTACAAAATGCTGTAAAACTGTATTTGTACTCATCAAATCTATTGATCAGCAGTCCCAGAACTAGATGCTGTTCTGCTCTTCAATAAACAAGAACCTTCTTTCAAAAGCAGCCTCCATTGTTATTCCCGGCTTGTAACTGGACCTGGTTCCCCCCCCCCCCACACACCATATAGTGGTCTTATTTTGCACCCTTCGTGAACTCCCATTTCTGCTGCCCAAGGCAGCATCTGCAGAGCACCAGTGTTAAAATGGGTGTTGTGATGACACCAGTATGTCAGGGCAGGATTGGCTTAATGACAGTCACATTCTGTTGCAAGCTCGAAAACCCCAAGCAGGGTAATTTGAAAGCCATTTTCAAGCGACTTGTGAAGAAGAGCGGGAATCTCTTTCCCAGGGTGAGACCAAAGAATTGCAGTTAAATGTGAACTAAAAAAAAAAAAAAAAAGCTAACAGGAAGTATTGTGCATGCTTTCCACCTTCCTGTGGCACCACCTAGTGGGCTAAAAGTTGAGTGCCGTTTTCATTTCAACTACAGTCTTCTTTTTGAATATGGGGAATCAAAGTCATCTATAAGGATGGAAAATTACTCTGCAGAATTTCCTAATCAAAGTCATACTATCGATGAAAGATTACTCTGCATAATTTCCAGTTTAGTTGACACGCACCATATGCCTTACCCAGATCAGAGCATCCAACCCCATCCTTCAGATCATCCTAGCCGAAATGTAGCTTGATTTTTATTGATTAAACATCAGGAAACATTTTAAAAAGTTAACTAGCAAAATGGGAAAAAAGAAGACAAACGGAGAGAGAAAGGAGAGAGAGAGAAGAGAGAGGGGGGGAGAGAAAGAGAAAGGGAAGAAAAAGAGAGAGAGAGAGTGAGAGAGAGAGAGAGAGAGAGAGACTTACAAAGGGGGGGATCATAAAATTGGGTGGCCCTGTTCAAAGGAACTTTCCCTCTCCTTACTAACAAAAAGCTCATTTGAGGCAAATTTTGCATTACAGGTAGTCCTTGACTTACAACAGTTTGTTTAGAGACCATTCAAAGTTACAGTGGCACTGGAAAAAGTGATTTATGATCGTTTTTCCGTACTTATAACTGTTACAGCATTCCTGTGGTCATGTGATCAAAACTCACATGCTTGGCGACTGACTCATATTTATGACATGAACTTATAATAATAATATAATAATAATAAAGTTGGAAGGGACCTTGGAGGTCATCAAGTCCAACCCCTTGCTCAGGCAGGAAACCCTATACCATTTCGGACAAATGGCTGTCCAGTCTCTTCTTAAAAACTTCCAGTGTTGGAGCATTCACCGCTCCTGGAGGCAGGTTGTTCCACTGGTTAATTGTTCTAACTGTCAGGAAGTTTCTCCTCAGTTCCAGGTTGCTTCTCTCCTTGATTAGTTTCCATCCGTTGCTTCTTGTCCTGCCTTCAGGTGCTTTGGAGAATAGCTTGACTCCCTCTTCTTTGTGGCAGCCCCTGAGATATTGGAACACTGCTATCATGTCCCCCCTCGTCCTTCTCTTCATTAAAGTAGACATACCCAATTCCAGCAAACGTTCCTGATATGCTTTAGCCTCCAGTCCCCTGATCATCTTTGTTGCCCTTCTCTGCACTCTTTCTTCTGAGAAAACCTCTGAGAAGCAAAGTCAGTGTTGAGTGCCTTGCAGTAGTCCAGTCAGGAGGGGACCAGAACATGAGTGACTATCTGAAGGGCCATCTGGTTTTTTTTTAATTCTAATTTTCTCAGATTCTTAGATTTCTACTTAATGCTAAGAGAGATATTTAATCTTAATAGGGGAAATTATTTCCCTTGGGCTTTTCTGGTGGCCACGTTCTTAGTCACCTTTTGAGAAGTAGGTGATTTTCTCTTTCTCTCGAAAAATAGGAAGAGACCCTCAGTTCCTCTGTTCACAAATTTGGAGAAGAATTTCAAAAGGCCAGTTGTGCCCATTTTTAGACAGTATGCAAGTTAAATTGCTGGGGGCGGGGGAAGGTAAATGTATCTATTTTGCATCTCAAGATGTTGAAAGTCATTCAGAAACTTTTAACTGTTTTCCCCAGCCACCTACAAAATTCAAATTATTTCCTTTTCCCGAGACAAAAATCAAAATATTATTTGGTGTTCTGCTTAGCATCTACCATTCAAGATTTCTCTTAATTTGTCTTCCCTGGTGGAGTATTATATTAAAAACTGGACTAACAGTCCATTAACTCTCCCTTTCCTACAATATATATTGTAGAAAAGGGAGGGTTAATGGACTGTTAGTCCAGTTTTTATATTTTATATTTCTACAATATGTGTGTGCGTGTGTGTGTGTATTTATGATGTTAAATATCAACGTTGTGTGTGTGTGTGTGTGTGTATAATTATTTTGATGAAATTGAAAAATATTGCTATGTGTCATTACAATATTGATAGCCTTCAGCACTACTGACAAGCTTCTTAAAGTTTTCAACCAATTGATTTATTGGGGAATCTAGTATGCTTTTCAAATTGCTTTTCGTTGTAAAAAAAATAGCCTCATTTTTGTATTTATTCCTTTGAATGATTCTTTGTTTCGTTGTTGCTTTAAGATTGTTTCTACTGCTCTTTTGGAAACAGCTGAGTAAAGGGAAAACTAGTAGGGACAAAATAGCCCAGTGGTCTCCTACAGCTCTATAGATAGTCCTCATTTACGACCACAATTGATCCCCAAATTTATATTGCTAACTGAGAAATTTCTTTGCCCCATTTTGCGCCTTTTCTTGCCCCATTTGTTAAGTGAATTATTGTAGTTGTTAAATTTGTAACACGGTTGTTTAGTGAATCTGGCTTCCCCATTGACTTTGCTTGTCAGAAGGTCGCAAAAGGGGATGACACAAGCCCAGGACACTGCAACCGTCATAAATGTGAGTCAGTTGTCAAGCACCCGGATGTAAATCATGTGACCATGGGGATGCTACAACAACAGTCGTAAGTGTGAAAAATGGTCATAAGTCAGTTTTTTCAGTGTCGTTGTAACTTCAGTCACTAAATGAACTGTTGTAAGTCGAGGAATACCTGTATTACAATCGCTATAGAGCAGTGTTTCTCAAGCTTGGTGACTGAGATGTGTGGACTTCAAATCCCAGAATTCCAAAGTTCTGTCTGAGGTAATCTGGGAGTTGACCCAACAAACATCTTAAAGCTGCCAAGGTTGAAAAACAATGGAAAGAGTGTTTCCATTCACATCAGTTTTAATGCTATTTGTGCCTGAAATGAGAATTCTGGTGTCATTTGTGTGATGATCCACGGATTTCTTTTCTGGGCTGTCCATGGTATTCTCGGGAGTCTTCTCCAACATCCCAAGTTCAAAAGCATCAATACTTTTCCTGCCGTGTTTCTTCAAAGTCCAATGTACACTTCCACAAACTGTCACATGATTTGTTACCATCCTAATCTTTGCAGACCTGGTGTTAAATTGTCTGGAAGTTACAAGTTCCTTTATTCCTGATTCCTCAGTTAAAGTGGTAATGAATGCACTGCTGGGAGTCTAGATTAGGGAGAGATCATAATTAAGGAGAAACCCAACCTAGAACTGAGGAGAAATTTCCTGACAGAACAAATTAATCAGGGTAACTACTTGCCTCCAGAAGTTGTAGGTACTGCAACACTGGAGGTTTTTAAGAAGAGATTGAACAACCATTTCTTTGGAATGGCATAAGGTCTCCATCACTGTAGTCTTTCAAGAAGAGACTATATAGTCATTTCCTGCCTGAGCAGGGGATTGGACTAGAAGACCTCCAAGGTCCCTTCCAACTCTGTCATTCTGTTATCCTAAGAAAATCTATCTTTGTGGTCACTAGAAGTCAAAAACAACTTGAGATTAGATGAATATCATGTTTGACATAATCAAATCTAATCAAAATTCTGATTTCAATGAATAAGCAATATTCTGTCAAAATATGTTTCATTGAAATGTGTGAGAAGTTTGACTTCAGTTGAATTTCACAATTAAAATCCAGTTACTGGAGACATAGCAGAATCTCCACTTATTTGTAATCTAACGTCAGGGGGCAGCATTGAAACAAGAATCAAGCCAACTTTACTATTGAGAGATCCAAAAGGGTATGATTTTTTTTTGGGACCATCTTTTATCCTGAAATCAGGGTGTGCAAAGATCTCAAAAGTACATTTTCAGTGTACACTATCTCCAGGCCCCACAATTATAATGCAATAGCTATATTGTGAACATTATAGAAAAAATATAGAACTGTGAAGGGTTAGGTGTTAGATGGTATTGCACTGTTCCAGGGCAGTAATACTGATGTGGTCAGGATGTTCATCCTATCAAGCATTTTGGTGAATAGCACAATTTACATTCAGCAGGATGGTGTTGCCAAATGGGATGACTACAATTGGGGTTGGCTTGGATTTTTGGATCTCAGGGGTTGCCACAAAAAGGGAGTCAAGCTATTCTTCAAAGCTCCTGAAGGCAGGACAAGAAGCAATGGATGGAAACTAACCAAGGAGAGAAGCAACCTAGAACTAAGGAGAAACTTCCTGACAATTAGAACAATTAATCAGTGGAACAACCTGCCTCCAGAAGCAGTGAATGCTCCAACACTGGAAGTTTTTAAGAAGAGATTGAACAGCCATTTGTCTGAAATGGTATAGGGTTTCCTGCCTGGGCAGGGGGTTGGACTAGATGACCTCCAAGGTCCCTTCCAACTCTGTTATTCTGTTATCATGAGAAAAATCTATTCTATTCTATTCTATTCTATTCTATTCTATTCTATTCTATTCTATTCTATTCTATTCTATTCTATTCTATTCTAATTCTATTCTATTCTATTCTATTCTATTCTATTCTATTCTATTCTATTCTATTCTATTCTATTCTATTCTATTCTATTCTATTCTATTGCTTTCTTTTGCAGGCTGTAGTGTAAGTGATACATGAGAATGATTTTGGGAGACCGGGAAAGATGCTGCTTAGGGAACTTTCAGCTAAGACAGTACCCCACAATCTTTTGGGCACCAGGGACCGGTTCCATGGAGAGAGGTTTTCTGCAGACAGAGGAGGAGTGATTACATGTGCTGCCTGCATCCCACAGATGGGGCTTCACTTGTTTCTGTGGTCCAGTTTCTAACATGCCACAGCCCGGTGCTGGTCCGTGGACCAGGGGTTGGGGACCCCTGAGCTAAAAGGCAGCATATTCCATGGCAGGGCAAGAGACTCAGAAGGGACCCTCCTGAATTTCTCAGTTTGTAAAAGAAACAGTGGCAGTTTTGCCCAATCAGACTTGCAAAATTCTATTAACGCCTTTTGCACTAAAGTAAAAGTGATGCATCCCAGCAAACACTAGACTAGACCATATAGTGACCAGCTGCCATCTGAGAGCTTATACAGGTAGTCCTCAAGTTACAACATTTTGTTTAGTGACCGTTCAAAGTTACATCAGCACTGAAAAAGGGACTTATGACCATTTTTCACACTTATGACCGTTACAGCTTCCCCATAGTCACATAATCAGAATTCAGACGCTTGGCAACTGATTCGTATTTACGACGGTTGCGGTGTCCCGAGGTCACGTGATCAATTTTGCGACCTTCTGACTAGCAAAGTCAATGGGGAAGCCAGATTCACTAACTTAACAATTGCACCGATCCACTTAACAACCGTGCCAAGAAAGATCGTAAAATGGGGCAAAAACTCACTTAATCACTGTCTTGCTTATCAACAGAAATGTTGGGCTCAGTTGAGGTTGTAAGTCGAGGAGAAAGCAGGCTTTCTCCAATGAACAAATACAGCATTTAATTAGATAAATGACCTAGATATTTTACATACAGAACACCTATTTTATTTTCATGAACTGAGCTATTTTAAAATGTAATTTATAACTTCATATATCACTTCTTGAATTTCTTATACATTACAAAATCGACCACACACTTTCATCGTATGTGCATTGTATTTATTACCTGTTCCTGCTACATATCCTTATGACTGCTATCCTTGTATTTCATGCCACATGCTAAATAAGTAAGTAAGTAAGTAAATAAGTAATTAAATAAGTAAGTAAGTAATAGATAGATAGATAGATAGATAGATAGATAGATAGATAGATAGATAGATAGATAGATAGATAGATAGATAGATAGATAGATAGATAGATAGATAGATAGATAGATAGATAGATAGATAGATAGATAGATAGATAGATAGATAGATAGATAGATAGATAGATAGATAGAATTAGCTTATCTGGCTGTTTTTCCCATCTAGTCTACTTGGTAAGACTGAGATGGTAGGTTTGTAGTGAGGTTTTTCCCCCCCTTTTTTTCTTTTCCAAGTTTTCCAAGACTCAGATAATCTCATGGCAACAATAAGGCATTATATTAGAAGAGCACTAATAGACGTTTGGGTTAAAATTAGGCAAAATTATACGCAAGTACCAAATTGGATTTCAACATTGGAAATGCACATACATCCAATGTTCACACAGTTAGAGAAAGTAATAACGTATAAAGATATATTAGACGAGAGAGGAGAATTGAAATCAAGGAAAAATCTCCAGGAAGAAGGGATAGAACTGGAATGGTGGGCTTATCTTCAATTGCAATCTCGATATAGGAAAGATTAAAAAAGATTGGGGTATAAAAACAGAGTCAACGGAGTTAGATAAAATATTATTAGGAACTGAAGATAAAATGATTAAAAGAATATATCACTACCTTCTAGATCAGGCAACGTTTGAAGAACAGGTCAAGGAAACTATGTTAACATGGAGTAGGGATTTTGGCTTTAATATTGATTTACATATTTGGCAAGAATTATGGGAAAGAAACAGGAAACTCACTTTAGCCACTTCTTATAAGGAAAATCTTTATAAGATGCTTTACAGATGGCATTTCCCACCCACGGGATTAGCCAAAATGGGCCCAAATCTTTCACCTATATGTTGGAAATGTAAAACAGCAATAGGGACCTACTGTCACATGTGGTGGGAATGCCCTAAAGCCCGGGAGTATTGGAATAGGATAAGAAAATGGTTGAAAGAAATATTAATGTTGGAGATAGAGCTTAAACCTGAATTATTTCTATTGGGTATAACCACAGATAAATACGACAAGGGAATAGTCTATTTGTTATTGCACATCTTGACTGCTGCTAGACTGGCTTTTGCACAAAAATGGAAGAACAAAGAAACTCCCACAGATGAAGAGATCCTGTATAAAATACTATCTTGTGCTGAAATGAACAGGCTTACGATGGAATTGAAAGATAAAAGCGAATCAGAATATTTTGAAATCTGGGATAAATTGTATCATTGGTGTGAATCGAGGAGGACTGTTGGGGTTATAGATTAGCGATAAGATAGAAATATATATATATATATATATTTAGGTTAGCAAATAGAGAAAACGTATCTAGTATTGTATAAAAAAGCTTGTATATATTCATTGAGATAAAGAATTGAATTTAAGAGGAGAAATAATTTGATAGAAATGTTCAAACTGGAATGTTACATCATGTCCAATTATTTTCTTTTTTATATTGTCTTTTTATTTAGATTTATATGTGTTATGTTTCTATTATTTGTAAAAAAAAAAAAAAAGGGAACTTATTTTATTTTATTTTATTTACTTCCCAGGCTGTTTTGCGCTGTTCGGCAATTCCTCAACTCCCTCTTCTCCGTCTAACTCAGTGGTGGCGAACCTATGGCACACGTGCCAGAGGCAGCACTCGGAGCCCTCTCTGTTGGCACACGAACCGTCACCCCAGCCCCGCCTCCTCCCATGGCCCCCTCCTCACCAGCAGCCCTCTGGAGGAGAGTCACCCCCAGGCACGGCCCACATAATGCTGCGCAGCCAAGGACATGGTAGCCGGGCAGCGGGGACAAGACTCCACCCTTGCACATCAGCAAATGATGCTGCAGGGCACGGGCGGAGGGTGTGGCCACCATGGCGCTGCTGGGCTGCCTGGGTGATCTGTGGCGGGCCGTGGAGGTGGTGGGTGGTCCAGCAGGCACGGCGGAGTGGGGACAGGGGTGGAGGGGGTGGTTTTTGGGTACTTGGTCTCTAAAAGGTTCGCCATCACTGGTCTAACTGATCTATTTTTCCAGCAATTGGCACGAACTAGTTTCTTCTGCCTGGCATGCTGACTGCTATAATCTGCCAGCCATTGACAGTTGTGCTGATTTAGATCTTGTGATTTTTCTCCCCCAAAAAGGTTGCTGGGTTTAGAAAGCTTCCTGAAGTGCATTTAGCCAGGGCATAATTAGGATAAAAGACATAAACGGCTATCTTGCCGTAAATAGACATCCGGAGTCACCTGCTTTGTAGCTGGGTGTGATAGAGGTGACATGATAGCAGTGTTCCAATATCTCAGGGCTTGTCACAAAGAAGAGGGAGTCAACCTATTCTCCAAAGCATCTAAAGGTAGGACAAGAAGCAAAGGATGGAAACTAATCAAGGAGAGAAGCAACCTAGAACTAGGGAGAAATTTCGTGACAGTGAGAACAATTAACCAGTGGAACAACCTGCCTCCAGAAGCTGTGAATGTTCCAACACTGGAAGTTTTTAAGAAGAGACTGGACAGATATTTCTCTGAAATGGCATAGGTTCTCCTGCCTACAGCAGGGGGTTGGACTAGAAGACCTCCCAGGTCCCTTCCAACTCTGTTATTCTGATATTTTGAAGAAAAAAAAATCTTTTTTAGAGCCAGTTTGGTGTAGTAATTAAAGCATCAGGTTAGAAACTGGGAGACAGTGAGTTCTAGTACCTCAGGCATGAAAGCCAGCTGCGTGACTTTGGGCCAATCACCAGCAGATGTTGAGTTCTAATCCTGTCTTAGGCATGTAGGCTGGCTGGCTGACTTTGGGCCAATCACCAGGAGATAGTGAGTTCTAGTCCTGCTTTAGACACAAAGCCAGCAGGGTGACCTCAGGCTAGTCACTCTCTTCCAGCCCTAGGAAACAGTCAAGGGCAAACCATTTCTGAAAACCTTTTCCAAGAAAACTGCAGGGACTTGCCAGTCTCTGAGATTATTGTGGTTGTACTCTCATGCTCACAAGGAATGGCATGAAATGGAACCTCAGATGTTGACTGTGGTCTTATTCATGCATCACTGGTATGATGAGGTTCAAACATCTCCCACACCCAACCTCTGTCCCTATAGAGACATGCATTTAATCATAATGTCTTCCTTTGCATTATTCTCATTCCTGATTACTCATGACGCCACAGTCTGAGACTAAGATCTGAGGGGTTTTTTTTCCCTTTGAAGTCTCTGTCTGGTGAAGATCACTGTTTAAAATCCTGTTCCATCTCAGGGTTGAGGATGCTGAAACTAGACTGGTTAAGGCCTTTGCTTGCCTCATAGTAGTTTAACAATGTCTTTGTTGTTGTTAGTTGTGAAATCATGTCTGACCTATTGCCACCCCATGGACAACGTTCCTCCAGGCCTTCCTGTCCTCTACCATCTTCTGGAGTCCATTGAAGCTCACGCCTACTGCTTCAGTGACTCCATCCAGCCACCTCATTCTCTGTCATCCCCTTCTTCTATTGCCCTCAATCTTTCCCAGCATTAGGCTCTTCTCCAGTGAGTCCTTCCTTCTCATTAGGTGGCCAAAGTACTTGAGTTTCAACTTCAGGATCTGGCCTTCTAAAGAGCAGTCAGGGTTGATCTCCTCTAGGACTGATCGGTTTGATCGCCTTGCAGTCCAGGGGACTCGCAGGAGTCTTCTCCAGCACCACAGTTCAAAGGCCTCAATTTTTTGGCGCTCAGCCTTTCTTATGGTCCAACTTTCACAGTCATACATTGCAACTGGGAAAACCATGGCCTCAAAGACCTCAAAGTCTTTAAATCATCTGCAGGCCGAGCCGACAATGCACAACAATGCATGCACATATACAGTGTGGGAAGAATCCAGAGAAAGAAATATTTTGGGAGATATTAAAAAGGCAGAATATATTACGCCAAAGGAATAATGGAGAAGATCTTTTAAAAAGACAGAAACCAGCCTCCAGAAATCAGCCCCAGCCCCTAGGCAGAGGCCAGCTTTTAGAAATGCAAATTCAATAATCCACTCAGGAAGGTTGGAGCCAGGAAGCTAGAAATTAGGAAAACAAAGACGCCTAAAATCTACATACCCCCACCCAAATTCTAAGGACAGGAGACATAATAGGATTAACCCACCAATGCCAAAGGGGCACACTCAGACTCAGGTCAAAGTACATGACACAGGAAATACAATGCCTCAAACAGGAACAGGAAACAACCTCAAGAGCCCCAGAAGATATAAAAGCCCACCACTCCCTTCTACATGTGGTCAGTTTTTCCAGAGCCATCTCTCTGTCTGGCTCTCCTCTTCAATAAACTACAACCTTCTTTCTAAAGCAGTCTCCATGTTGATTATTCCCGGCTTGGACTGGACCCTGATGAAGATTTTCCTCTCAACAACAGCTAGTCCTCATCTGGGACTTGGTCGTTAAGAAAAGCTGTTGTTAGGTGAAACTGTGACTGTGCTTATAATCTGACTTCGTCTTCTTTCGTTTTGCAGACCTGCAAAGATCACTAGTGTGAGGTTTGATCAAAAAAGAACTTTCTAATCACTGTTGTAACTTTGAATGGTTGCTAAACGAGACCACCTGCGTAGCAAGACCTTGCACTGTGATGTTATGGCATACATTATTTGATTCTGATGAAACCCCCAGATCCAACTGACTGTCATTCTGAAGTGCTTCTTTTATTTATTTCTATTAATATAATAATCATCTGATAATTATCAGATGAAGGTCCTGTTTCAACAGCAACAGAGGGATGAAAGATCAAATCCTGAGATGCTGTGTGAACGATTTAAAGGACAAGATTGCACAGAATAAAAAGAAGGAATATAAAGTTGGATTATTTGACCAGACATGAGCCATTTTGTTCATTGTTATAAACAAATATTCTATTATTAGTGTTCATTGTTATAAAATAAACTATTTATTGTTATTCTTTCTGATCATTCCTAGTGGACTTTTTATTTTTGTAAAAGTCTTTTAAAAAATGATGATTCTTGGATTCCATATAGACAAAAGTTAGGCTTGTAACTTTACAAGAGAATAAACATTTTCTATATTAGCTCATGTTTGGGGAGATGAAAGTTAGATACCCCTTCCGCAATATTGTCTTTGTTGCCTTTTTCTTTTCCCTTCCACTTTCCCCTTTTTTCTTTTTTTCTGAACTTTCCAGACTTTTTTCTTTTAGTTTAGTTTGTATTCATTTTTGCTAGGCTTATTAAAATCTTTAACCAAATGATTTTAAAAATTAAAGTCTTCTCACTGCTTGCAGAACCAATAGCTGCAGCTTAATAACAGAGTAACAGTTTTACATCTACAAGCTCCCACGTTCCACCCAAGCTTTGCCATTAACAAATCTCAGAGAACAATTGGGGGGGGGGGAGTTTGAATATTTTATAGAATAACAAAATAACATAGTTGGAGGTCATCTAGTCCAACCCCCTGCTCAGGCAGGAAACCCTGTACCATTTCAGACAAATGGTTGTCCAGTCTCTTCTTAAAAACTTCCAGTGTTGGAGCATTCACTGCTTCTGGAGGCAGGTTGTTCCACTGGTTAATTGTTCTAACTGTCAGGAAGTTTCTCTTTAGTTCTAGGTTGCTTCTCTCCTTGGTTAGTTTCCATCCGTTGCTTCTTGTCCTGCCTTCAGGCGCTTTGGAGAATAGCTTGACTCCCTCTTCTTTGTGGCAGCCCCTGAGATATTGGAACACTGCTATCATGTCCCCCCTGGTCTTTCTCTTCATTAAACTAGACATACCCAATTCCAGCAACCGTTCCTTACATGTTTTAGCCTCCAGTCCCCTAATCATCTTTGTTGCTCTTCTCTGTACTCTTTCCAGAGTCTCGACATCTTTTTTTACATTTGAAAGGGGGATTTGTTTTGCAATTTTTTTGTTTTGACTCAGCCACGCCATTTCCTCCTTCCTCTTTCCCATCTCCATCATCAACAACAAAACAATTTACACATACTGGCAATCCTCAACTTACGATCACAATTGGGACCGGGATTTCCATTATAAAATGTTGCTTTCATAAGTCAAGTCACCCTGCGCTCGGACCCAATTTTACAATCAGTTTTACAATGGTCATTAAGTCATCACAATCATTAAGTGAATCACACAGTTATTAAATGAATCCAGCTTCCCCAATGATCATTTTTGGCCACCAAAAACCATGATGCTGCAGTGGTTAAAGTGCAGTATTGCAGACTAACTCTGCCCAAAGCCTGGAGTTCGATTCTGACCGGCTCAGGTTTGACTCAGCCTTCCATCCTCCCGAGGTCGATAAAATGAGGACCCAGATTGTCGAGGGCAATATGCCGACTCTGCAAACCACTTAGACAGTCATGGTAAGAGCCGTGGTGGTGCAGTAGTTAGAATGCAGTATTGCAGGCTAACTCTGCCCACTGCCAAGAGTTCAATCCTGAACAGCTTAAGGTTGACTCAGCCTTCCATCCTTCAGAGGTTGGTAAAATGAGGATCCCTATTGTTGGGGGCAATAGGCTGACTGTGCAAACTGCTTAGAGAGGGCTGTAAAGCACTGTGAAGCCGTATATAAGTCTAAGGGCTGTTGCTATTGCTATTAAATGAATGGTTGTAAGTCAAGGACTACCTGTTTAGGCTTGTGCACAATTGGGTGTGGGTGCTCAAGGCTCCACGTAACCCTTAAAATCTTTAGGTGAAAGATTTGGGGCCTTGGTTAATTTATGTTTCAGCCTGGCTTTACGGAGTTCCCACCCTTGCATATTTTCGGTTGGAATTGTTTAGTTTGCTAAATCACCAGAGTCCTGCAGGCTGGGAGCAACTTCATCTGGGAATTTTGCTTTTTTTATTTTTGCAAGAGTCAGCCTGCTTGCTCAGTCGACTAAACCGCAAATCGTAACAAATCATAAATCTCGGGTATAAAATCACGTTCCATATTTTAGGCTGACTGGGATTCTGAACTTGTTTTTCAGCGTAGCTTCTTAGAACATATTGCTTTTAGTGCTATTCATTTGTTTTATGGCTATTCTAATCATTTAACTTGTCTGTGTAAGAGAGAAGGAGAGAAATATTTTTGTTTTGTTTTGGGTTTTTAAAATGTTTTAAGACCCGGATGATTCTTTAAAAAGCTGAGCATGGTTGAAATATGGATGGTATTTAAAATTCAGGCCCACTTAGAGATAGTCCTTGACTTACAAGGATTTGTTTAGTGACCGTTCGAAGTTACAACGGCACTGAAAAAGAGACTTATGACCGTTTTTTCACACATACAACCGTTGCAGCCGCCCCATGGTCACGCGATCAGAATTCAGAGGCTTGGCAACTGGCATGTATTTATGACTGTTGCACTGTCCTGGGGTCATGTGATCCCCTTTTGGTGACCTTTTTACAAGCAAAGTCAATGGGGAAGCTTTACATCTATAATTCCTGACTCAATTATGGTTGTAAGTCAAGGACTAGCTGTATGAACAGAATTGCAGCTTTAATTGCCACAAGTAAGTGTGTAATAATTCAGGTGTCGATCAACAGTCCAACCTGGTTTGCAGGGTTACAGTGGGAGTAACATTAAAAAAGATTTCTATGTACGTCACCTTCTCTATGTATTAGTACCGCTTTATAAAACCCTAGTAAGACCACACCTGGAATGCTGCAGCCAATTTTGGTCACCATATCACAAAAAAGATGTTGAGAGTTTGGAAAAAAATCAGAGAAGAGCAACTAAGATGATCCAAGGCCTGGAGGCTAAAACATACGAAGAACGGCTGCGGGACTTGGGTTTGGCTAGTCTAAAGAAAAGAAGAAAGAGGGGAGACATGATAACAGTGTTCCAGTATCTGAGGGGCTGCCACAAGGCAGAGGGGGTCACATTATTCTCCAAAGCACCAGAGGGAAGGATGAGAAACAATGGTTGGAAACTGATCAAGGAGAGAAGCAACCTGGAATTAAGGAGAAACTTCCTGACCGTGAGGACAATCAACCAGTGGAACAGCTTACCTCCAGAAATCGTGGGTGCTCCATCACTGGAAGTTTTTAAAAAGAGACTGGACAATCACCTTTCTGAGACGGTATAGGTTCTCCTGCTTGAACAGGGGGCTGGACTAGAAGACCTCCAAGGTCCCTTCCAACTCTGTTTATTCTATTCTATTCTATTCTATTCTATTCTATTCTATTCTATTCTATTCTATTCTATTCTATATGTCACCTCTATGTATGTCGTGTCTACAACCATTCATTTAGTGACTGTTTGATGCTACGACAAAATCAACTTATGACTGTTTTTCAAACGAGCATTGCAGGATTTCTCCCCCCCCCACATCACGTGATCAAAACTTGGCCACTTGGCAATTGGCACGTACTGTACTTATGACGGTTGCTGTGTCTGGGAAGCCAGATTCACTTAACAACCGTGTCACTAACTTAACAACTGCAGTTATTCACTTAACCACTATGGCAAATGGGGCAAAACCCACTTAACAACTATCTTGTTTGGCAATGGAAATTTCAGACTCAGTTGCGGTCATAAGTTGAGGATTACCTGTAGCACTATTCCAGGGGCATTTGGCCCTTAGCTTAAGACAAGTGAATGGTGCCTTTAACATACTTAGTTTTTACTGTTTGTTTTTATTATTGTCTATGATTTTAATGTGATGGAGGAACGAACATTATTATGTAATGTGCAGAGTTGGATAAGATAAAGACTCTAGACTAGATGTTCTTTAAAATGGAAAAAACAAATACATAAAAGCAATAACCTGTTACATTCTTGGATGTGTATATATATACCAATAAGGCTTTAAGTTTAAAATTTTGCTGTATTATAAGAATTCCAATATTGTTTGTATGGTTCATATTTAGTAAAATAGACAATCCATGACCCACTGGATCAGCACTTCAGTGATATTTCCTTACCAGATTCCTCAATGCCTTCAATGATGGCAGAGCTTCGAATGTACTTGAAAAGTTTTTAAAAATTCAGGGAGATATTCAGAGATATTATCTGCCTTGAAAGTAGCCCATGTTGAATGGTACAGCACAGGAAATGTGTTGTGACATGTATTATGTCATAAAAATGCTTTAGAATAGAATAGAATAGAATAGAATAGAATAGAATAGAATAGAATAGAATAGAATAGAATAGAATAGAATAGAATAGAATAGCAGAGTTGGAAGGGACCTTGGAGGTCTTCTAGTCCAACCCCCTGCTCAGGCAGAAAACCCTATACCATTTGTCCAATCTCTTCTTAAAAACCTCCAGTGTTGGAGCATTCACAACTTCTGGAGGCAGGTTGTTCCACTGATTAATTGTTCTAACTGTCAGGAAATTTCTCCTTAGTTCTAGATTGCTTCTCTCCTTGATTAGTTTCCATCCGTTGCTTCTTGTCCTGCCCTCATAAAATGAATTTTATAAAAGGATTTTTATAAAATTTGCCATATTTCAATTCCATGGGAGTGATGGATCCCAGATTTTGGATGCATTCTGTAAGTTAGTCCGATTGGCGTTACTGTTTTACCCTGTAATGCATCATGTCACCCAGTCAGAGGTTACAAAGCTGAGAGTTGTAGTAGTACATAGATGTTTAAATGGCTTTTTCTAGCCCAGAACATGGGCTATTCTTTCGCTCAAATTAGACATGATTTCATATGGAGAAACGGTTTGCAAAAAATGAAATAGATATAAATTAGCTTTGATTGGACTCACAGCATCATGCGTCTCTGGAAAGTCAATTTCTTTTGTGTCAAAGCAAAAAATTTCTCTGAAATGTTTAACTCATTTGACTTCAGATGCCAGTTCATATTGCTAAATAGAGCTGAGTCAGTCTGAATCATCTATTTGATTTGGAAATGGACGTTCAAAAGCAGCTGCACCAAACTTCTTCAGTTCAACAACTTAAATCATGTTGAGTGAATGAATCGATGGAATCTACAGATTCAACCTAAATCAAATTTATCCTTAAATTGGATTTTTGTACCGCCCAGCAGATATAAGAAGAGGGATCTAAAAAAGAGCAGATATAAAGGTGTTTTTTAGGGGGGGGGGTTGTTTTTCCAGATAGGGGCTGCCCCTAATATTTGGGGGGGGAGGGCTTGATTACTGCAAAGTAGGCAGGGCAACATTATATGAAGAAGTACGACTGCATTTGGCGGGGGGAGGAAACTGCCTAAGCTTTCATGACTAAGGAGGGACTAGAAGTCACCATCTCCTGGTGATTGGCCCAAAGTCACCCAGCCAGATTGCAGGCTTAATGGAGGACTAGAACTCATAGTCTCCTGGTGATTGCCCCAAATTCATAGAGCTGGTTTGTCTGCTTAAGACGGGACTAGAACTCACCGTCTCCTGGTTTCCAGACTGGTGCCTTAACACTGGAACAAACTGGTTCTACAGATCTTCCATGCAGTAGTTGGAGACATTAAGCCATCTTAGAAATTTTGCTCGATGCTGTTGGTCTACACCAGGGGTCCCCAACCCCCGGGGCCACAGCATGCCAGAAACCAGGCCATGCAAACAACCAAAGCCCCATCCGTGGGATGCAGGCAGTACATGTAACCACACACCCTCCAGTCCACGGAAAATCCTCTCTCCACAGAACTGTCCCTGGTGCCCAAAAGGTTGGGGGCCACTGGTCTACACAACTGAGTTTACCCACCTTTGTGCTTACATCTAAACAGATAAGAGCCTGTGTCCTACAGATCTTCACACTTTATATGGAGTTTCTAGGAGATTGACACTATTCAGTGGTGGGATTCAGCCAGTCCGCACCACTTCGGCAGAACCGGTAGCTAATTTTTTGTTGCCCAGGCCCAGAATGGACTTCCGGAAGTGGCATCCACACAGAGAACTGGTTGCTTCTCTCCTTGATCAGTTTCCCACCACTGACACTATCCCACTCCACACAACCAGAAGTGTAGGATCAGGTTAGCATGTTACCATCTACATAAGATTATTTCTCCATCACTTCATTGTATGACAAAGGGGGAGTAGAAAAGTCTGTGAGAGAAGAATGTCTCTCCAGCTGGATGTCTATGGAGATTCTAAGTCATCCAGTCATGATTGTGGTCATCTACATTAAGACTGAACAGCCCTCTCTCATCAGAGGGGGAGGGATACGACACCACCTATCTCCTGTTTACAACACCGTCCTTTCAGCAGTTCCAAGAAGGCTCCACACCCATTTGCACTATTCGGGTGACCCTGTGGGCATAGATAAACCCTCCAAGTGGCCTCAACGACTCTCAGAAAGATGACTGCAAGGAATATAAATCCTTCCATCCTCCACCATTTAGTCAGAACTGAAGAAGCTTCTTGGATGAGAAGCAAAACATCTTCAAGGAAAAACCAAAGTCCAGTTGCCTTTTGAAAAACCATCTTTGGGATGTCCAGCTGGATGAATTCATGCAAAGGCAACTTGAGCTGGGGGCAGGGATATGACAGCACTTTTCAAGTATTTGAATGGAGAAAATCAGGGTTTGTTCTCTATCATTCTCTCGTTTCATAGTGCAGAATATGGAATACAGAGCAAACTTACTGGAAAGTATATTTTAATTAAACATTTGGACAAGTTTCCTGAAAGGAAGAACAGCTTAATAGCAGAGTTAATATCCAAGGAAAGAGGTGATGTGTTCCCAGCTATCTATCAGGGATGCTGTAGTCTAGATTTCTGCAATGAGCAGAGGGCTGGACATGATAATCTCAAAGGCTTCGTCCAGCTTTATAGTTGTGTTCATGCAGCAAGCTTATCCAGGGTACTGAATACCTCATTCTCAAGACTTGCAGGATACTTTGAACCATCATTAATCAAATGGTCCAGATTTGCACCACAGGCTAAAGCAGATGCACCATGAAGACTATCATACCAAAAAGACCAGGAAAATCCCACTGTCACATGCATTTGCCCAACAAGAGCACAATTGTGCATTTCTCCAGAAAAATGATGCTGTTGATCACGAAAGATCCACCTTCTTCACCCTTAATTGTTAAAAGAAATTGACCCGCCTAACAGGCGGTGCAAAATGATTGTGCCTTTTTTTCCACCAGTGCTTTGGAGAAGTCCAAAGTAGTCATAAAAATCACAGACCAAGTTATCATCAGAGAATGTAAACATAGAGCGAGAAAGCCCTGTGTGAGCCCCATTTTAAACACACATTTCATTGCCTGGCTAAGGAATTCAAAGCCAAACAATTATAGCCGTGCAGACAAGAGGCAAAAAGAATTCATGCAGTTTATCTCTCTAATATATGATTTTCTTTACCATCTACCCCAGTGATGGCGAACCTTTTAGAGACCGAGTGCCCAAACTGCAACTCAAAACCCACTTATGTATCGTCGGGTGCCGGGTGGGCGTGGCCCATTGGGTGGGCGTGGCCCATTGGGTGGGTGTGGCTGCGGTGGTAACGGCAGACTGGGTGGGACTAAAAAGTTAAATCAATTCCAACTTTGCGAGATCTTTTTTTTTTTTCCGTGAGAAGTTGAAATTGATTGATTGAACCTTTTTTTTTTCTCCACACGGCAGCGGAGGCCTAAAGCGAAAAGGTTTTATAAAACCCAGCTGAAGGCCTAGGACTGGGGCTATGGTGCGCGTGCCCACAGAGAGGGCTCTGCGTGCCACCTGTGGCACACGTGCCATAGGTTCGCCACCACGGATCTACCCCATGATTTTAGTTTTCTGGAAAGTGAAGGTGAGGATGGGGAGAAACGCTTTCAGACTTGCAAGATGCTGTTACTGTAACTTTACCATAAAAGGCAAAGCTCGTACTCATGGTTGGTACTTCTTCTCTGGTCTACCTTGAAGGGCTGACAATGGTAGATCAAAACTATGAAGTAATCCTGCAGTGAATTGATTCAGACTGATCCTTCCTTCCTTCCTTCCTTCCTTCCTTCCTTCCTTCCTTCCTTCCTTCCTTCCTTCCTTCCTTCCTTCCTTCCTTCCTTCTTTCCTTCCTTCCTTCCTTCCTTCCTTCTTTCCTTCCTTCCTTCCTTCCTTCCTTCCCTCCTTCCTTCCTTCCTTCCCTCCTTCCTTCCTTCCTTCCTTCCTTTCCTTCCTTCCTTCCTTCCTTCCTTCCTTCCTTCCTTCCTTCCTTCCTTCCTTCCTTCCTTCCTTCCTTCCTTCCTTCCTTCCTTCCTTCCTTCCTTCCTGATTTTATAATTTGAATCTTCCATGTAGGCTGATCTGTAGTTCCTCTGAATGGTAGAGGGCCATCTGGAAGTTATGGAAAGATAACTGTCTTCCCTGCCAATAACATTCAAAGGTTCAGGACACTGCAGTTACTAAATCTCACCTGCGTTACCTACTCAGTTTCTCAACAAGGCAACCTCTGATATAAAAGCCTCAGCGTTGAAACCTGTGCTTAATTTTTCTCTTAGCATTTATTTACTTTATGCAAGCTTTTCAACCTGCCCCTTTCTACGGGCCACGCTCTGGACTGACTTTTGGAACACTGTGGGGATTAGCCTACAGGAAATCAGGGAGTCCATGCTTTTTAATGGCCCAGCTTCTTTTGCCACATGGGAGACGTAGCTCTCCTTTTGGGCACTGTCTAGTAAATCCTTTGTCGCAGTCCCCCAAGCTCTGCAGCAATCTCATCTCACAAGCTCGCCTTTTCCAGGGAGTTACTGCTACATGTGGCATCTTCTAAGTCCTTCAGCAGTCATGTATTATTACTCTCCCCCCCCCTTCTTTGAGATGCTGATCTCTCTCTCTCTCTCTAAATATCTCCTCTTGCCCTACTTTTCCTTAGTCCTCCACCCAAGCAGTCCCACATTTATTTTCAAGACCAGGAGGGGAAATCAACATAGAGTGGTTCCTTGTGTCTAGCTTCATTCTGTTCTCCAGGTTCTGCCCCCCCCCCAACCCACCCCATCCAGCTCATTACTCAAATCTACAGTTGTCCCAAGGGGTGAAAAAGCTGAATAACTTCCATATAGACGCTGTACTTCAAGGTCTCCCTCACTTCTTCAGCCCTCACCTGATCACCTTGTCAGAAGTCAGAATAACAGTGTTGGAAGGGACCTTGGAGGTCTTCTAGTCCAACCCCCTGCTCAGGCAGGAGACCCTTTACTATTTCAAACAAAGGGTTGTCCAATCTCTTCTTAAAATCCTCCAGTGATGGAGCACCCAGAACTTCTGAAGGCAAGTCATTCCACTGGTTACTTGTTCTCACTGTCAGGAAATTCCTCCTTAGTTCTAGGTTGCTTCTCTCCTTGATTAGTTTCCCTCCGTTGTTTCTTGTCCTGCCTTCTGGTGCTTTGGAGAATAGCTTGACTCCCTCTTCTTTGTGGTAACCCCTGAGATACTGGAAGACTGCTATCCTGTCCCCCCTCGTCCTTCTCTTCATTAAACTAGACATACCCAATTCCAGCAACCGTTCCTTATATGCTTTAGCCTCCAGTCCCCTAATCATCTTTGTTGCTCTTCTCTTTTCTAGAGTCTCAACATCTTTTTCATATCGTGGTAGTAACCAAAACTGGACGCAGTATTCTAAGTACGGTCTTACCAAGGTATTATAAAGCGATAATGTCTTTTCCTTCTTTGTAACTTTTCTCAGTCTTGCAGTTAGTTAAACGCCTGGGAGAGAGTTCTCTTTTTTTAACACCCCCCCCTTCAACCTTTAGTAATGAGCATTCTTCTCTCGCTTTCTCTTGGGTTGCCAAACCAAACCAGGGTGGGGTGCTTACCTGCAAAATGCTGCTGGTTACTAGAAGCCAAGGCAGAAGCCACCTCATCACTGGAAGCCAGGGTGAAAGACATGGATTGAACCCAGTTCTTGGAGGAAGACAACATCCAACTCCCTTTGCGGAGTCCGTATCCAGCCGCTGAATTGACAGGAGATGGGAATCGCTTCTCCTTGACTCTGGGGAAGCTTTATTAAAGACAGATCTGACGTCAGGTTGGACGGCTGCATATTTTCTTCGGGAATAACTTTTCCTGCCTTCTTTTTCTCTCTCTCTCTCCCTTTCATTTGGGTGATTCATCCCCACCTCCAGCTTTCTGGCTGTATCGCCTTCTGCCAGGAATTTCTTAAAGGAAAATTCACCACATATCATCAGCACAACAGCGCTGTAATTTTAACACTCCACTCCTGCACTCAGGGTTCACCTATAATTATATTTATTTATGACTTTGCCCTGAAAACTGGGTGGGCTGGATGGGAGTGAAATGAAAGGATGTTTTTTTTTCAGGAAGGGGTGGGTGAAAAACTAAAGCGGTCGTCTTTTCCAGGATGGGCCTCCAGGAGGAACAGATCCCTGTCCTCCTCTCTCCAAAATATCTAATGTCTGACTTAAAATTGTTTTAAAGGAGAGTCCAGCTTCCTGGTGTCTTCAAGCAATATTCTCGGCAAAATACACAAGTAGTTTGCCACCGACTTTGTCTGCAATGTTATTTTTCAAAGTCTTCGCATAAAACCTGTGTGTACACATCAACATACACAAAAAGCAGAGTTTTGATTGCACCGTCAGCCCCCATCGTGACATTTTTGACCATATCCTCTGGATATCCTTCTATATCCTTCATAGAATGATAGAACTGGAAGGGACCTCAGAGATTTTTCTAGTCCAACCCCATGCTCATGGCAGGAGACATAATCCCTGGTCAAATGGTTGTCCCATCTATTTTTGAAAACCTCCAGTGATGGAAGCACCCACAACTTCCGGCAGGCAAGCTATTCCATTGATTAATTGTTTTTCTTTTTTTTAATATGTTTTATTGGGTTTTTTTTTTACATATCACCATCAATATTTGGTAAACAATGTGTTGTCTGGGTTTGTGTTTACAAATAATCAATAACAATTAGTTTCTATAATTCCATATTCCACATAATAGCTTTCCTTGATTTTCTCTTCTTCCAATAATATTCTCTTTTAGCAACCTTACATTAGTACGTTTCTTGATCATTTTAGAAGATAACAATTAGATATCTACAAATAACCTCCACCTCATTATTAAGCTTCTTTTCGAATTAATCATCTAGATCACCTTGTCATAGATCCTGTTTTTAGAGTTCTCATTTAAATTTATTTTCCCCACAATATTATTATTATGGATCATCGCACAGTCAGCCAGATGTTCAGATTGGATTTGGCATTTCTGTCTACCTATCGAGTCCTTACCAGGGACCTGGGATAGGCAGATGTGGATGTTTGATAGTATTACAGATATTGTCGCAGGATGGAAGCAGTTCCTAGTAAGGCTGCCTTTTGCAATTGACTGATGGCGAATTTGTCAATGCTAATGGTGCTCAAGTGGTGCTCCAGTTGTTTTGGGATTGCACCCAAGGCGCCTATTACTATTGGTACTACCAATATTTTTCTTCTTCTTCTTCTTCTTCTTCTTCTTCTTCTTCTTCTTCTTCTTCTTCTTCTTCTTCTTCTTCTTCTTCTTCTTCTTATTATTATTATTATTATTATTATTATTATTATTATTATTATTATTATTATTATTATTATTATTATTATTATTATTATTATTATTATTATTATTATTATCATCATCATCATCATCATCATCATCATCATCATCATCATCATCATCATCATCAATAACAATAACAACAATAACAATAACAATAACAATAACAAGAATAATGTTGGAAGGGACCTTGGAGGTCATCTAGTCCAACCCCCTGCTCAGGCAGGAAACCCTATACCATTTCAGAAAGATGGCTATCCAGTCTCTTCTTAAAAACTTCCAGTGTTGGAGCATTCACCGCTTCTGGAGGCAGGTTGTTCCACTGGTTAATTGTTCTAATTGTCAGGAAGTTTCTCCTTAGTTCTAGGTTGCTTCTCTCTTTGGTTATTTTCCATCCGTTGCTTCTTGTCCTGCCTTCAGGTGCTTTGGAAAATAGCTTGACTCCCTCTTCTTTGTGGCAACCCCTGAGATATTGGAACACTGCTATCATGTCACCCCTAGTCCTTCTTTTCATTAAACTAGACATACCCAATTCCAGCAACCGTTCCTTATATGTTTTAGCCTCCAGTCCC
This sequence comes from Azemiops feae, assembly GCA_023970755.1. Classification (NCBI taxonomy): domain Eukaryota; kingdom Metazoa; phylum Chordata; class Lepidosauria; order Squamata; family Viperidae; genus Azemiops; species Azemiops feae. Next base: position 344,376 of record JALGBA010004102.1, on the reverse strand, counting down.
CTAATCATCTTTGTTGCCCTTCTCTGCACTCTTTCTAAAGTCTCAACATCTTTTTTACGTTGTGGTGACCAAAACTGGATGCAATATTCCAAGTGTGGCCTTACCAAGGCATTGTAAAATGGTATTAATACTTCACGTGATCTTGAGTCTATCCCTCTGTTATGCAGCCCAGCACTGTGTTGGCTTTTTTGGCAGCTGCAGCACACTGCTGGCTCATATTTAAGTGATTGTCCACTAGGACTCTGAGATCCCTCTCACAGTTACTACTATTGAGCAAGGTACCCCCTATACTATACCTGTACATTTGGTTTTTCTTGCCTAAATGTAGAACCTTACTTTTTCACCATTGAATTTCATTTTGTTAGATAGCGCCCAATGTTCAAGTCTGTCCAGGTCCTCCTGTATCTTAAGCCTGTCTTCTGGAGTGTTGGCTATTCCTGCCAGCTTGGTGTCATCCGCAAATTTGATGAGTTCCCCATCTATCCCCTCATCCAAATCGTTGATGAAGATGTTGAAGAGCACTGGACCCAGAACAGAGCCCTGGGGCACCTCACTGCACACTTCCCTCCATGTAGATGCAATTCCATTGAGGACCACACGCTGAGTACGGCCGGTCAGCCAGCTACGAATCCATCTGGTGGTGATGCTGTCTAACCCACATTTTTCTATCTTTTCGAGTAGTAGGTTGTGATCTACTTTATCAAATGCCTTACTGAAGTCCAAGTAAATTATATCCACAGCATTCCTCTGATAGCAGTCTTCCAGTATTTGAGGGGCTGTCACAAAGAAGAGGGGGGCAACCTATTTTCTGAAGCCCCATAAGGCAAGACAAGAAGCAATGGATGGAAACTAATCAAGGAGAGAAGCAACTTGGAACTAAGGAGAAATTTCCTGACAGTGGGAACAATCTACAAGTGGAACAGCTTACCTTCAGAAACTGGAATCCTTGGTGCTATGAACTTGGTGGTTTTCTTGCAGACATTTCATTACGCAACTAGGTAACATCATCAGTGCTAGAAGGGAGTGGGGTTTGCTCTTTATTTATATACAAGTGGCTTGCCCTGTCTGAAATGGTGTAGGGTTTCCTGCCTGAGCAGGAGGTTGGACTCGATGACCTCCAAGGTCCCTTCCAACTTTTTTTTTATTATTATTATTATTATTATTATTATTATTATTATTATTATTATTATTATTATTATTATTATTATTATTATTATTATTATTATTATTATTATTATTATTATTATTATTATTATTATTATTATTATTATTATGTCACCCAGTTCTTCTTTTCACTAGACTAGACAAACCCAGTTCCTGCAACCGTTCTTCATACGTTTTAGCCTCCAGATCTCTAACCATCTTTGTTGCTCTTCTCTGCACTCTTTCCAGAGTCTCAGCATCTTTTTTTATAATATGGTGATCAAAACTGGATGCAGTATTCCAAGTGTGGTCTTACCAAGGCTTTATAAAGCGGTACGAATACTTGATGACATCTTGATTCTATCCCTCTGTTAATGCAACCTCAGATTACGTTAGCTTTTTGGCTGCTGCCACACACTGCTGGCTCATATTTAAGTGATTGTCCACTAGGATTCCTAGATCCCTCTCGCAGTTACTGCTGTTGAGCCAGGTTTCACCTAATCTGTACGTGTATATTGGATTTTTCTTGCTAAGTGTACAATCTGACTGAATTTGAATTTCATTTTGTTAGATGAGGCCCAGTGTTCAAGTCTGTTGAGATCCGTCTGTTTCTTGAGCCTATCTTCCTTGCATTTGAATCCTGCAAGCCTAAGCAGGAACTTTGATCCCTACAGCAGGGCTTTTCAACCAGTGGTACGGGTACCACCTGTGGTACATTGGCACCTGGCAGGTGGTACGCGACCATCCTAGGAAAGTGGTAGCGGGGGAGAGGAATGAGCTGAACCGGTGGCAGCAGCGCACAAGTCTGAGCGAGAGATGGCTGGAGCTGCAGGGCTGTCAGGGATCAGCGGAAGCGCCAGGATCAGTGCCGCTTTCCAGCTGATCGGTGCTTCTTCGGGGCTGTCATGGCTCAGTGGAAATGCCAGGATCAGCGCCAGGCTCCAGCTGGAGCTCGGTGCTGATCCTGATGCTTCTACTGAGCCCTGAAGAAGCACCAATCAGCTGGAAAGCAGCACTGATCCTGGCGCTTCTGTTGAGCCCAGAAGAAGCGCCGATCAGCTGGAATGTTGCAGCATCTCCAGGGTCTTGTGATTTACATTCAGATGCTTGGCAACTGATTCATATTTATGATGGTCACAGTGTCCCAGGGTCATGTGAAGTGACCAAAACCTGCTGCAACCACCCAGCAGACGGGGGGAATAAAAACCAAACACCCCCCCACCCCACCCCTGCTGCCAACCTCAACAGAAATGCTCACAACAATGGAAACCTTGGACAGGAGGAAGAGCGCTGCCGGGCGGGCAGGCAGGTGTCTTGCTCGGCTGTCTGTTTCTTGAGCCTATCTTCCTTGCATTTGAATCCTGCAAGCCTAAGCAGGAACTTCGATCCCTACAGTACTTACTGACTTTGTGCAGGCGGAAAGGGCCTCTTTGTACTTCTGACATCTCCCGTGACATAATCTAGATAGAAACCATTCTCTTTTGTGAAAGGAAAGCCACAGGCTCAACCTGAAGCTTAGGTGCAGATAGGAGCACGGCCATGTGCTCCAGTTTTTCCACTTTGAAATGAAAACTCAGCAGAATGTGGCAAATGTAGAATATGAACCAGGTCAGAAAACGTCAAATCTGAATAGGGGAAAAAGTCACCAAGCTACAGCAGCCTTGCTTGCTCCCTGGGAAACCAAGATCCTGTCAAATGCCTCTCAAGCATGACTGTAACATATTAAGTACTTTACTGCATATTTCTTGCTGTTCTGCAAATGCAGGAAAGAAAACAACGATCAGTGATCTATGCTTGGTAAACCATCCGCTCTGGAGGCAATAACCACAGAATGTTTTCCTCTTTCTAATAGAGTGGAAAGATTTATTTTGAGCTAAAGGCCGACAAATGTTTGGGGCTGAAAGCCACGCTGGAAAAATTCAGCTTGCCTGCTTACACAAACACTCATTTACAGACCACCATTAGATGCAAACAGCTTTGCAGACAGTATGTGCTAAATTTCATTTCCACTATTGTTCAGTCTAGTGATGAACGTAACCCAGTCCGAACTGCCACATCAAGCAAGCAAGCAACACCATCTAAAACAATCAAGAATTCGTCACTTTCTTAAAAGTCTTAAGAGCTAAGACCCCCCAGAACTTCTCCCAGGATAAGTTCAGCCGAGGGGAGCATTCAGAAGAGCAAAGCACCTTCAGGGTTGAGTAAACAGGAATCTAATTGTGGGAATAACATGAGTGGAAAACCTTAAATTCTCCCTTCCTTTAATATTGTAAGCCCAGAGTTACCCTGTGTTCAGATGTGCAGCCAATAAATTTAAAAAATAAAATAAAATGAATAATAAAATAAAATAATAATAAAATATAAAATATAAAATAAAATAAAATAATAAAATGTAAAATAAAATAATAATAAAATAAAATAATAATAAAATAAAATATAAAATAAAATAATATAAAATATAAAATAAAATAATAATAAAATATAAAATAAAACAAAACACTGCTGCCCCAATGAAATGCATGTTCATAAATGCATAATATAAAATATAAAATAAAATAATAATAAAATATAAAATAAAATAATAATAAAATACAAAATAAAACAAAACACTGCTGCCCCAATGAAATGCATGTTCATACTCTAAACCAGGGGTCTTCAAACTTGGCCCTTTTATGACTTGTGGACTTCAACTCCCAGAATTCCTCAGCCAGGCACGCTGGCTGAGGAATTCTGGGAGTTGAAGTCCACAAGTCATAAAAGGGCCAAGTTTGAAGACCCCTGCTCTAAACCCAGGTGGGAAATGAGGTTCTATCTGGAGGTCAAATCTAACTTCAGGGTTATCTAAGCCGGAGTAAGGCAAAGAGAAAGCACTTAGAGGAACAGGTTGAGCAATATCATTCCATTCCATTCCTTCTTGATGATGAGAACAAGTATATATCTCACCCTTTAACATTGGATTAAAATGGGTGAGATTCATATTTTCACTTTTTAGCCTTTACTATTTGCTAGCAATACCCTATCATGAGATATTTTTTGTAAACCAGTGATTTTTTTATGTGTGTGTGTGTATACATATAATATACATATACATATACTGTGTGTGGGTATATGCATGAGAGTGAGAGAGAGAGAGAGAGAGAGAGAGAGAGAGAGAGAGAGAGAGAGAGAGAGAGAGAGAGAGAGAGAAATATTTTATATCTCAAAATTGCCAAGGTTGAGATCTACTGTTCTAAGTAATGAGGCAAATGAGTAAACCTGTTCCTACCCAGAAAGCAAATCAGTTAAGGACAAAAACATCTATTTTTATTCATCATCAACTCCGTGGAGAAATCATTTTTAAAACTGAACTTGCCAATGTAAGCCGTGTAACACTTAAACGTTGTAAGAGGAGAGCAGTTTTAGTCCACGCAGGTGCAAAAAAACCCAACAACTCACAAGAGCTTATGAAAATTAATGCCTTTTAATAAAATGCTACATGCGTTTTAGCCAAACAACTGGTGAGTTTAATTGACAGGAAGATTATGGAGGTCCCTCCCCCTGAAATAATTAACCATTTATCTTTAAAACAGAAGGATTATCATAGTTTCACTGAGAATGTAGTAATGAGACAGACAAGATGTTTTATGTTTATTTTTCTTGGAGTATAGGAAGCATTTTAAAGCTAGGATCACATTCCTTTTGAGTAAATACAACATAGTTTAGGTGTATTTTTATTTTTTATTATTCTTAAGGACAGTATGTCCTCAATAGGCTGGGATAAACAATGTCTTTCTAGATAAACATGCTTATAGAGCTAGGAGAAACTTGCTATAAAGTTTTAATTCTAGAGTTTGATATTTGTCTGGTGACCTATAAAACGGGGGGGGGGGTTGTAGTGTAGCTATTCAGACACCACTCTTTGTTTCAGATAGTGAAGAGACTGGAATGGGAACTCTTTAATAGCTCAGCCTTTAGTCTCAGCAATATACTCACTTGGATAGAATAGAACAGGAATTTATAGACCTTTGTAATTGCAACTGATAATAGTACTTAGGTGATCTTATCTTAGATTGGAAGTTAAGCAGTCATATGTCATGGTTCTGACAGATGAAACTCTTCAAAGAACTTGGAGGCATTGTTTACCTTAAAAAATCTTTGAGAAGCATAGCATCGGCACTAACACAGTCGAAGCCAAAAAATTGAATTCCCCTCCCCTGAGCACATAGTATCAAAGCACAATTCCCTCCTCCAATTCTTCTTTTTCTTCTTCTGCCATATCCGTTATCGGACGTTGGCGATCATGTTGGCGATCCTGTTTTTATCAGCAGCCGCACGAAAAAGTGCTGCTGAGTTTTGTCCAAACCAGTCCCTTAAATTTTGAAGCCATGATGTTCTTCTTCTACCTGGACCTCGTTTGCCTTCAATCTTTCCCTGGAGGATTAAATGGAGTATGCCGTATTTTTCTGGGTGTCGCATCACATGTCCGAAATATTCTAACTTTCGTTTTTTAATTGTTTTGATGATTTCCCTTGGCTTTCCCAGGCGGCTTATCACCTCCTCATTTCTGATTTTGTCAACCCAGCTTATACGTAACAGCCGCCTGTAAATCCACATTTCAAATGTTTCCAGTCTCTTCAGGTGGCCTCCTCCAATTATAAATCACATTCTCCAATTAGTTTGAAATGCAGGTTTTCCCTCCTGTTCTCCAGCCTGCCAATTCTTATCATCTCTTATTTCAACAACCTTGATTCTCACGCTAGGTTCGGTATTATTATGTCTAGCTGAACTCTCATGCACATTCCTCCCCCCAGCATCATCTAACTCTAACTCTAAGAGTAAAACATAAAAAGAAAATGGTTGCATCTCCAACTGTTGTCAAAGCAAAAATATCCGATGTTAGCAGCGTTGGCATCATAGCCCTGGTTGGTATTTGAATGGGAGACTTCCAATGAGTATCCATAAAGTTACAAGATCTAAGGGGTGTGGTGGCTTAGTGATTAAAGACTCTCGGCTTGTCAGCAGAAGAACTAACAGCCCAGGTTCGAGACCCAAGTGCGGAGTGAGCTCCTGTTCCTTGCCCAGCTCCTGCCCATTTACGAGTTTGAAAGCATGCAAATGCGAGTAGATAAATCGGTATCCCTTTGATGGGAAGCTAACAGCATTCCACGTGCCTCGGCATATAATCATGCTGGCTATATGACCATGGAAAATGTATTTGGGCAAGGCTTGGTTTCCTTCGCTAGGAAACAGAGATGGGCACTGTGCCCTAGAGTTGGGCACAACTGACAGGGAAGCTTTTACCTTTACCTTTACAAAATCTTCACCTTATAGTTCTAGGGATCTTGGAGTCCTGGTGGATAATCACTTAGATATGAGCCAGCCGTACGAAAGGAGAAAAAAAGTCAAAAAAATAAATAAATCCAAGCATACAAACCACATGACAGACAGACAGACAGACAGACAGACACAGAGAGAAAACAGTATTTGGGGTTACTACAGGAGGCAAAGGGCCACTTAATTCCAGTAGCCAAGTACACTCCCCTCTTCAATTTTGTAGATGCAACTAGGGGACTCATGGAACCCCATAAAAGCTTGTAATCTGCTACTTCTTGGCAAATCCAAGAGAAAATAATCCCCATTTCTGGGAAAAGAAGACTGAGTTTTACAGAAGGTCTGTCTGCTCATGAATGTCACACAAAAAAGAACCACTTGTTTTGTTTTTTCAGAGAGAGAGAGAGAGAGAGAGAGAGAGAGAGAGAGAGAGAGAGAGAGAGAGAGAGAGAGAGAGAGAGAGAGATGTTTCATATCTCAAAATTGCCAAGGAAAAAAAGAAAGAAAAGTATGGGGCTGAGGTTTTTCTTCTCTAGTGGACAACCAGTGCATTAAAGATAGAGCTTCCTCAACTCAAAACATAATTTTGGGTGAATGCATTGTCTTGTCAGTGAAGTCCTTTTGGCAACAGTATGGAAGCAGTTGGCCATTGTTGCTTTCCTCCTCCTCCTCCTCCCCCCTTTCCACTCTAGCCTACAATCCTGGGATTTCCTAGTGAACTTCCATTGGAGTTGTTTTTCAAGTCTGACCCCTCCCCCTTAGCTTTTATTCAGATCACCCAAGGTTTCAAGGTCATCCAATCTGCTGCAAATCATTAGATTATGAGTCTTTTTGAAAAGCTTATTAGTGAAGGAAGGAAGGAAGGAAGGAAGGAAGGAAGGAAGGAAGGAAGGAAGGAAGGAAGGAAGGAAGGAAGGAAGGAAGGAAGGAAGGAAGGAAGGAAGGAAGGAAGGAGTAAACAATGCTGACACTTGGCATATTTTCTTTGTTCATGATTAGAAGAAGCCTTGGGCAGGTCTATGAACTTTACTAAGTGAATGTTTTTTCAACTTTCATAAAGATTTTGGACAGAGGCTCTCCAAAGCACCTGAGGGCAGGACAAGAAGCAAAGAATGGAAACTTATCGAAGAGAGAACCAACCTAAAACTAAGGAGAAATTTCCTGACAATGAGAACAATTAACCAGTGGAATGACTTGCCTCCAGAAGTTGTGGGTGCTTCACATCACTGGGGGCTTCTAAGAAAAGACTGGACAACCCTTTGTCTGAAATGGTACAGGGTTTCCTTCTTGAGCAGAGGGTTGGACTAGACCTCTAAGTCTCTTCCAACTCTGTTATTCTGAGATGATTCTAATTATTATTCATGGAATCTCCAGAGACATTCACTTCTCCTTAGTCTAGACCAGTGTTTCTTCCCCATGTTGTCTGGGGAATTTTGGGAGCTGAGGTCCATCTTAGAATGGCCAAGGATGAGAAACATTAGTCTAAGCAAACTTTTGTCTCCTTGATGCCTTTCAGTTTCAATGTACATCCATTCCAGTGAACTGGTCTGGCCAACATCCAGTACTAAATGATGCAGTTGTGGTGAAAGAAAAGGGAAGTGCTAAAGGGAACAAGAAATAACATTGTAGAAAAGGATAATGTCATGGGCAAGTCAAAACCTACCATCTGTTGACAGCCAACCTGGATTGCGAAAGACTTGAAGCTGTGATGTTCAAATCTTCTTGCAGCCTGTGTCCATGTTCCTATTTAACAGGACGTGCTTTGTTGAAGAAAAGGCAAGATGCACAAGTGAGTGTTTTGGTTCATTCCAGATTTCATAACCACTTTTTAAAAGACTGGAGAAAGAATGGTTTGAAGCGTGATATGTAAGAAACACACAACAACTCAATAATCATCCATTTTGTGCTTCTGAAACTGCCTTCCCCCATTTTCATAGTACATATTTTTACCATTTTTCCACCATCTTTTGAGAACCAACCGTTGGAGAATTCTTGATGAAACTCTTAACAAGAGAGGTTGGGTGTTATATTTTAAGAAATTTGTGTCAGCTGTCTAATCTGTGATGTCTTCTTGAGGTTGTGTAGGATTAGAACAAACTGGATTTCATTTACCCCTCTTCAGCCTCATTCCTGTGGATGCTGTCCAGGAGTTACAGCCAATAAATACTCTGATTACAATCTTATAGTGTTCTTCACAAGATATAAACAAGTTGCTTCATTGTTCCTATGTTGTGACACATTTGTGTAACTTTTAGGAATCTGCCTTGATCTGTATTGAGCAAGGAAGTCTACTGTCCTTATGGCTCCCAAGACTATGGAAAAACACTTGGTATTTTCTTATTTTGTCCCTTAGTTTGGGGTGAAAATGCATTGACGTCACGTCACTTCAATTCATCCCATTTCCAAGTCTATCATCAGTAATAACACAAAAGAGGTATGTTTATTGATGCTGTTTGATGCTGTTTGAACGTTCTCTTTGTACAACTTAAAATAAGCTTCTATTTTGGAGCAGAACAGATAGACTTAACGGTAGTTTGAATTGGGAAACTGTGACCATCCCAGACCAAGCCAAGTCCAAAAATGCTGGAGAATTTTTAGAAGGCTGGAACTTTGACCAATTAGCCAACAATAGACACATGGACATAAACAATATCCATATACTGTGCAAAAGAGACAATCAAGAAGCCAAAAAGGGGAACCAAAAGACCAAAACATCTCCCCACCAGCAACCAGCCCCCAGATGAACATAGATTAACTCCAAGATTGACCTCAGACCAACAACCAAGAAGTAAACAATACCCCAATCAAGGAACTGCCAAACAAGCTAACAGTGAATGACCCAACCAAAGAATCTGTAAGACCGACCCCACCAACACTGACAGGGAAAGCCACTAGTGCAGGGGTCTTCAAACTTGGCCCTTTTAGGACTTGTAGAATTCCTCAACTCCAAGAATTCCTCAACCTTGTGGAATTGAAGTCCACAAGTCATAAAAGGGCCAAGTTTGAAGACCCCTGCACTAGAATATAACCTGTGAGCAAACCCCACTCCCTCCTAGCACTGATGATGTTACCTAGTTGGGTAATGAAACGTCTGCAAGAAAACAACCAAGCTCAGAGAGCAACAAGGACCCCTTGCTTCTATTCTATTCTTCACTTTTTCCATTTGTGTACCCCTTGTGAACTCTGTGAATTTTGCAGTTTTCTCTGTGGTACTCAGATTGAGTCACATGGAAATGGTTAACATTCTTCTTCTCGCTATTAAATTAACAATTAGTACCAGATGATCTCCCCAATCTTATGCAATTTAATTGCCAGCTCGGGGAAGGCTTCATTCTCCCAGATATTCACAAGTGGCCACAAACAATCTTCAGGGCACGTTTTACACACTCACTTCCATATCACTAGACAACAAAGGTGGGCAATATTTTTTTTTTAAGGTGAGACAAGGTTTCAATCAGCCTTGGAACTGGGTGTTGATGATCACTCTAAAACTGTAGTGGGAGGCACGGGACAAAAATAAAATTTGATTTCATTCCATTAATATTTAAAGTTTAATTAAAATTAGGATGAAGATGCCATAATTTAATAATAGAATACAATACAATGCTCTCCAATAAATGCTCTCCTAAATTCACCAAACCTTGGATCCATCTTATCTATGGAGATTCTCAGTCATCCAGGTCATACTTGTCCCAAAGATGCTTTTTTTTCCCACAAGGAAACTGGACTTTCTTGTTTTTCTTTGAAGACATTTCGCTTCTCATCCAAGAAGCTTCTTCAGCTCTTGGATGCTTGGAAGCTTCTTGGATGAGAAGCAAAACGTCTTCAAAGAAAAACAAAAAAAGTCCAGTTGCCTCGTGGGGAAAATAAAAGCATTTTTGGGTCTTGAATCAATCTTCTTTTAAGGGATCCCCGAGTCCTTGCAATCCTGGTATTTGTGTATCATCAGGATTTAATGGTGGAGATCAGCAGCTCTCTGCACCCACCCAACCGCAAACTCTTCTTCTCTCGTCTTTCTTGAGATTTCTTGCAAGTGACCCATCATTTGAGAATGAAGGCTAATATACGTGTCCCAGGATAACATTGCAGGATCCAATCTGAGTCAGTCCCTGGGATCATTCTTCCAAGCTTTCCTGTTCATGCTGGAGCCCATCATCAAAGAACTTCTCTATCACAAGCGTATGTATTATGACATATGAATATGACACATTCTGGAGAGAAAGAAATTCCCTGATGATGGGCTCCATCCTGAGTCCAAAAGTTTGGAAGAATAAACTTTTGGTCCTGGGGAATGACTCCAATTGGATCCTGACCCATCATTTCCTCATATTATTTTGACAAAAATGACAGCCGTGTGCTGCAGCTGCCAAAAAAGCCAACACAGTGCTAGGCTGCATTAACAGAATCAAGATCACGTGAAGTGTTAATACCACTTTACAAGGCCTTGGTAAGGCCACACTTGGAATACTGCATCCAGTTTTGGTCTCCACGATGTAAAAAAGATGTTGAGACTCTAGAAAAAGTACGGAGTACAGAGAAGAGCAACAAAGATGATAAGGAACGGTTGCTGGAATTGGGAATGTCTAGTTTAATGAAGAGAAGGACGAGGGGGGACATGATAGCTGTGTTCCAATATCTCAAGGGTTGCCACAAAGAAGAGGGAGTCAAGCTATTCTCCAAAGCACCTGAAGGCAGGACAAGAAGCAACGGATGGAAACGAACCAAAGAGAGAAGCAACCTAGAACTAAGGAGAAACTTCCTTACAGTTAGAACAATTAACCAGTGGAACAACCTGCCTCCAGAAGTTCTGAATGCTCCAACACTGGAAGTTTTTAAGAAGAGACTGGACAGCCATTTGTCTGAAATGGTATAGGGTTTCCTGCCTGAGCAGGGGGTTGGACTAGATGACCTCCAAAGTCCATTCCAAATTTTTTTTATTATTATTATTATTATTATTATTATTATTATTATTATTATTATTATTATTATTATTATTATTATTATTATTATTATTATTATTATTATTATTATTATTATTATTATTATTATTATTAAGTAATAGTAGTAGTAGTAGTAGCACAAGCATCTGCTCTCAATTGGCAAGGTTTTTATTTGTGCTTCTGTTGTAGCAATAGATTGAACGCTGTTTAGCTGAACGTGCTATAAACAATAAACTTTGGACTATTAGAAAAACATGGAATGAAGTCAGTCAATGCTCAATGAAAAATGAGATTCCAGATTTCGGTTCTACACTGGTAGTTTTTAACTTACAACCACAGTTGAGCCCATCATTTCTCTTCCCATTTGATGACCTTTTTGCCACAGTTATTAAGCGAATCACTACAGGTGAATCATGCGGTCATTGAACGAATCTGGCTTTCCCCATTGACTTTGCTTATTAGTAGCCAGCTGGGAAGATTATCAATGATGATCACATGACCCCAAGACAGAGCAACCTTCATAAATATATGCCAGTTGCCATGCCCCTGACTTTTGCTCACATGGCTATTGGAATGTGGCAACAGTTGCAAGTGTGAAAACTGGTCATAAGTCCCTTTTTTCAGTGCCGTTGTAACTTCAAATGGCCACTTAATGAATGGTTGTAAGTCAAGGACTGCCTATATTCTCAGAAAGTCAAAATAAATAGGGGACTGGAGGCAAAAAACTACAAAGAATGATTGCTGGAATTGGGTATGTCTAGTTTAATGAAGAGAAGGACGAGGGGCGACATGATACCAGTGTTCCAGTATCTCAGGGGCTGCCACAGAGAAGAGGGAGTCAAGCTATTCTCCAAAGAGCCTGAAGGCAGGACAAGAAGCAACGGATGGAAACTAATCAAGGAGAGAAGCAACCTAGAACTAAGGAGAAACTTCCTGACAGGGAGAACAATTAATCAGTGGAATGATTTGCCTCTAGAAGTTGGGAATGCTCCAACACTGGAAGTTTTTCAGAAGAAATTGGAGAACCACTTGTCTGAAATGGTATAGGGTTTCCTGCTTGAGCAGGGGGGTGGACTAGAAGATCTCCAAGGTCCTTCCAACTCTTTCATTCTGTAAAAGTTCAGAAGAGAAGGACCAGGGGTGACATGATAGCATTGTTCCAATATCTCAGGGGCTGCCATAAAGAAGAGGGAGTCAAGCTATTCTCCAAAGCACCTGAAGGAAGGACAAGAAGCAACGGATGGAAACTAAGCAAAGAGAGAAGCAACCTAAAACTAAGGAGAAATTTCCTGATAGTGGGACAACTTACCTCCAGAAGTTGTGGAAGCTCTAACACTAAAAGTTTTTAAGAAGAAATTGGAAAACCATTTGTCTGAAATGGTATAAGGTTTCCTGCCTGAGCAAGGAGCTGGACTACTAGAAGGCCTCTAAGGTCCCTTCCAACTCTGTTATTCTGTTAAGTGATAGTTTTAACTTAAGCCTGCGAAATAAGCATGAAGGTCTCTTCACATGGGAACTGCACACCAGTTGAAAGCATCCCTATCCCCCTATGATCCAATGAGGTTGGCTAAGTTTGGGAGATACATTCATTCATTTGTTCGTTCGTTCATTCCTGTCTTGGCAGCAGCATATGCGAAATCTTAAACAAACTGGCTTTTTAGTTTCATTCACAGCAGGAGATTGTGGGTGGTCCAAAACATTGCCTCTCCTGGCTTCCCTCGCTGTTCAGCTGCCATGAGGTTCTTCTCAGCATCTTGGGGTCAATGAGAGAGAAGATAATGGTAGGCCATCATCCAGCTGAGATGGTGTGGTTGTTTCCCAGCAATCCACAGAACTAGCTCTACAGCAGGAAGGGAGAACTTCTTATGGGCCAAGGACTTCAGAGAGCAATGGTAGTAAGGCTACCGTGGAGGTCATGACCCATCTTTGTGTCTTCTTCTCCAATGGAGAGATGCAGAACAGTTTGTTTCAGTGGGAAAGTAAATTAGTTGAGCTCAGTAACTTGGAGACAGAATGTACTTATTTTGTTTTCCATTCCTACAGCTAAGTTGAAAAACTGCCCCGTCAAACACTGGCAGTGGGCTAGGAAAGACAGGGAAGTGGAAACAGACTGAAAGTTGTATGCCAATGGCAGAGATTCCTCTCTCTGTGTGTATCTGGTGTATGTGTATATGTGTGTGTGTGTTGCATCTCATACCCAGTGAGGAATATAATTCTAGAAACAAGCAGTCCAGCAATTCTGCCAATACGTACTCAATTCCTTGGACTGCAAAGGTGACTAACGAGCAACTGCGGGAGTGCGTAACACCAGACATGTCACTGGAAGGCAAAATCACAAAACTGTATCTCACTTATGTTTGCCATCTGATGTGGGGGAATTCACTGGAGAAAGCAATTATGTTGGGAAGAGTTAGCGGTAAAGGGAAACCAGACCATCAAAGCTGACACCAGCCAGAGCATGGAAAAACTCAAAGAAGCAGTGCAAGATCGGAAGCTGTGGAGAGACTTGGCTCAAAGAATCGCCAAGAGTCGGACACGACTGAGTGGATAACATCATCATTGTCATCATGTACGCAAAGGCTGGGTGGTGCTCTATCCCAAGCATTTGATGAGAAGATGTTGAGAGTTTGGAGAAGAGCAACTAAGGTGATCAAAGGCCTGGAGACTAAAACATACGAAAAACGGCTCCGGGACTTGGGTTTGGCTAGTCTAAAGAAAAGAAGAAGCAGGGGAGACATGATAGCAGTGTTCCAGTATTTGAGTGGCTGCCACAAAGAAGAGGGGGTCATGTTATTCTTCAAAGCACCAGAGGGCAGGACAAGAAACAATGGTTGGAAACTGATCAAAGAGAGAAGCAACCTGGAATTAAGGAGAAAGTTCCTAACAGTGAGGACAATCAACCAGTGGAACAGCTTGCCTTCAGAAATCATGGGCCCTCCATCACTGGAGATTTTTAAGAAGAGACTAGACATTCACCTGTCTGAGACAGTATAGGTTCTCCTGCTTGAGCAGAGGGCTGGACTAGAAGACCTCCAAGGTCTCTTCCAGCTCTATTCTATTCTAAGGTGCTTCAATCAGCTCTCCAAACTGCCAAATAAGTCTCATGATTGCAATCGAATCCTCCCATCGGATGCCTCCATGCAAAAATCAAGTTGAGTCGACCCGGATTCCATGAACTGACATAGTGAATTGAACTGAAATCTATATGTTCCCACTGCCTTTTCTGTTTCTTTTTTTGTTTTGTAAAATTTTTATTAATTTTTTTCCATACAATTCAATAGTACTTATTCAACAGCGTGTTGTCTGAGTTTATCATTCACTAATACAAATTTAATTCCTAATCCTTTATTCTTTTCTGCAGCCACTGATAAAACAAGTCCCAAGTCTGATAGTATTCTGTTTCTTCTTTTTCTTTCAAACTCATAGTTAAGTCTGTCCATTTCCGCACAGCCTAGTATTTTTTTTAATTATTTCTTCCTCTGATGGTATTCCTTCATTTTTCTGTTTCTTAAGCTCCTGTGAAAGAAAGGATACAACCAATAATCAAGTTTTGCAGTAATACCTACTTCATTGCCTAAGAATTATTATTTCATTTGGGACACCCAAGCACATAGTTCTCTAGAGAAGAATTTCTCAACCTGGGCAACTTTAAGATGCTTTGACTTCAACTTCCAGAATTCCCCAACCAGCATGAAAAAAGTGACTGAAAAAAAATGACATGTCCGTTTTCCACACTTATAACCATTGCAGCATCCCCAGGGTCACATGATTAAAATTCAGAGGCTTGGCAACTGACTCATATTTATGACGGTTGCAGTGTCCCAGGGTCACGTGATCCCCTTTTGCGACCTTCTGACAAGCAAAGTCAACGGGGAAGCCAGAGCACTTAACAACTTAACAACTGCAGTGATTCACTTAACAGCTGGGGCAAGAAAGGTCATAAAATGGGGCAAAACTCACTTAACAAATGTCCCACTTAGCAACAGAAATTTCAGGCACAATTGTGGCTGTAAACTGAGGACTATATGCACAGTTATAATTTCATTTGCTGGAACTTCGGAATCTTCTTGAACTTTATATTAGCTGAAGTTCCCCACTGTTTAGGATTTTTTTTTTAAAAAAAAATATCTTGTTCTTCTGCAAACTTAAATACTGCTCACACCCTTTTGCTTCTCAGCAAGCCTCATTTTGGCCTCAGTTCTGCACTCCTTGCTATCAAAGGAAGTGATAAATGTCTGGCAGAGACCAATCTTTTCTGGCTATAAGTTCTGTTTAGATTGTACAAATGAGATCCATACCGTTCACAAACAGTGAAATGTTTAACATTCACTCGGAATTCCCTCTTGTATCTGTTCGTTCAAGCTTGATGCTCTGGGAATCACAGAAAAGAGGTTTATTGAAATCCCAGAAGTGGATGTAATAATAATAATAATAAAGTTGGAAGGGACCTTGGAGGTCGTCGAGTCCAACCCCCTGCTCAGGCAGGAAACCCTATACCATTTCGGACAAATGGCTGTCCAGTCTCTTCTTAAAAACTTCCAGTGTTGGAGCATTCACCGCTTCTGGAGGCAGGTTGTTCCACTGGTTAATTGTTCTAACTGTTTCTCCTCAGTTCCAGGTTGCTTCTCTCCTTGACTAGTTTCCATCCGTTGCTTCTTGTCCTGCCCTCAGGCGCCTTGGAGAATGTCATTGTCTTGTGCTTGATTAAGATCACCTTGAACCTAGTTTCCTTTTCTGAGGTGTTGACATATCACCTTCTTTAATGTCATCTGAAAATCTGAGGATCCTCCCTTCTATTTTATTTTTCACCTGAAATGACTTCTGTATGCTTTTTAAATAAAGTAAGTGACATTTTGGCTTGTTATAAAAACCAGTTTCTTGACTCCATTGTTAAAAGGGGAAGGGGAAGGGGAAGGAAGGAAGGAAGGAAAGAAGGAAGGAAGGAGGAAAAAGAAGGAAGAAAGAAAGAAAGAAAGAAAGAAAGAAAGAAAGAAAGAAAGAAAGAAGGAAGGAAGGAAGGAAGGAAGGAAGAAGGAAGAAAGAAAGAAAGAAAGAAAAGAAAGAAAGGAAGAAAGAAAGAAAAGAAAGAAAAGAAAGAAAGGAAAAGAAAAAGAAAGAAAGAAAGAAGGAAGGAAAGGAAGGAAGGAAGCGAAGGAAGGAAAGAAAGAAATAGAAAAGAAAGAATAGAAAAGAAAAGAAAAGAAAGAAAGAAAGAAGAAAGAAAAGAAAGAAAGAAAGAAAGAAAGAAAAGAAAGAAAGAGGGGGAAAAGAAAAGAAAGAAAGAGGAAAAAAGAAAAAGAAAGGCAAAGAAAGAAAGAAAGAAAGGAAAAGAGGGAAAGAGAGACGAAAGAGAGAAAAGAAAGAACAGAAGAAAGAAAGAAAAAAGAAGAATAAGTAAGAAAGAAGAAAGAAAGAAAGAAAGAAAGAAAGAAAGAAAGAAAGAAAGAAAGAGAAAGAAAGAAAGAAAGAGGAAAAAGAAAAAGAAAGAAAGAAAGAAAGAAAAGAGAAAGAAAGAAAGAAAGAAAGAAAGAAAGAAAGAAAGAAAGAAAGAAAGAGAAAGAAAGAAAGAAAGAGGAAAAAGAAAAAGAAAGAAAGAAAGAAAGAAAAGAGAAAGAAAGAGAGAAAGAGAGAAAGAAAGAAAGAAAGAAAGAAAGAAAGAAAGAAAGAAAGAAAGAAAGAAAGAAAGAAAGAAAGAAAGAAGAAAGAAAGAAAGAAAGATAGAAAGAAAGAAGGAAGGAAAGAAAGAGAAAGAAAGAAAGAAAGAAAGAAAGGGGAAAAAGAAAAAGAAAGAAAGAAAGAAAAGAGAAAGAAAGAGAGAGAGAGAGAAAGAAAGAAAGAAAGAAAGAAAGGGGAAAAAGAAGAAAGAAAGAAAGAAAGAGAGAAAGAAAGAAAGGGGAAAAAGAAGAAAGAAAGAAAGAAAGAAAGAAAGAAAGAAAGAAAGAAAGAAAGCGAAAAGAGAAAGAGAGAGAGAAAGAAAGCGAAAAGAGAAAGAGAGAGAGAGATAAAGAAAGAAAGAAAGAGAAAAGAGAAAGAGAGAGAAAGAAAGAGAAAGAAAGAAAGAGAAAGAAAGAAAGAAAGAAAGAAAGAAAGAAAGAAAGAAAGAAAGAAAGAAAGAAAGAAAGAAAGAAAGAAAGAAAGAAAGAATTCAAGTTGCTTTTCAACTGCAAACAAAATATTTCCTAGTAATTTACTTGGATCTCTTATTTCTGCTATACGAGCGTTCCAGTTCACAAACGCCTGAAATCCCTTGCCAAGAGGCAGAACAACCATTTTAGGCTAAAGTATGAAAGGGATATTTCCAAAACTGGTCGGTGGAAATTGGTCTCTAACAATGGAATCTAAATCTCATATTTTAAACAATTCCAGTTTGCGATCAAGGTGTTCACCCCCTTGGTGACATTTTGGAATGCAATATATCAATACGATACAAAAAAAAAAAATCAATGATAAATAAAGTGGGTTTTTTTTAAACTCACTCTGTAGCCTTAAAATCTAAAGAGAAAGCACAGCCTTCATGGCTTCAAGGGCAGTGACGGTGAGAAATATTTTTCCAAGAAAAAATAGAGAAAAAAAAAGAAACAAATCAGTTCTACTAACAGTAAATATACTGTAGAAGCTCATCAAGACCGTCAAATAGTATCTGCTGAAGGTCACGCTTCCTAATGAAGGAAGAAATCTAATTATTACCAGCTTCGCTGCAAATTCTTGGGGACCTGAAGAGCTGTGACATATGTATATTTCTGTTTATACTTTACACTCTGATTTTCTAATGGAATTTTTGCAGCCATTTCAGCCACATGGCAAGGAGGTCCTTTTATTGTGCGTTAAAATCATGCTGACTTTGCAGCTAATTGATTGTGTCTCTCTTATGCCTTGTTACACAACTCTCTCATCCCGGGAAGGTTTCGGAGCAGCAGATGAGAATCAATCATCCAGATCTAGATGGGTGGACTTTCACATTGGATTTGCCCTTTTCGGGAACCCACGCAATATTCCATAACGAGAACCAAAGAATGCCCATTGTTCATAATCAGTGTCAACTTCTAGGGCATTTGAGGAATTAGATTTTTTAGTGAGAGTTGATCTCCTCACATCCCAGCTGCAATTCAGTTCAGATGGGACTCTGTAAGTCTGGTGTAATTGAGTTCATCAATGGTCCTGGAACTCAGTTCATACGATGAACAGATGAACAGAATACAGAACCACACAGTTGGAAGGGACCTTAGAGGTCTTCTAATCCAACCCCCTGCTCAATAGCAATAGCACCTAGACTTATATACTGCTTCATAATGCTATTTGCAGTTTACAGAGTCAGCCTATTTGCCCCCAACAATCTGGGTCCTCATTTTACCGACCTCGGAAGGATGGAAGGCTGAGTCGACCTTGAGCCGGTCAGGATCAAACTCCAGACAGTGGGCAGAGTTAGCCTGCAATACTGCATTCCAACCACTGCACCACTACAGCTCAAACAGGAGACCCTGCCTATATCATTCCGGACAACTGACTGTCCAATTTGATGAGGTTAACTAATTTGGGTAATGAAACATCTGCAAGAAAACAACCAAGTTCAGAAAGCACCAAGGACTCAAGGTCAAGAGTGACACGCCATGCTATTTTGGGTGACCGACCCTCATTCACCAACTTTTAAAGATTTTAAAGTGTGTTAGTAGGATACATGTGTCAAAAGAATAATTTGGGGTTCCAACTCAATCCGGGGTTGTACAAGAGCAAATAAAAATGAAATCCAGACATGCTGTAAGGAAAGGAGATTTATTTATTCCCAAAAGCAAAGAGATTTCCCTGTGGGTGTAGCTACAGAAAAAATGGGGTACAAAGAGCTTGTTTTATAGAATAGAATAGAATAGAATAGAATAGAATAGAATAGAATAGAATAGAATAGAATAGAATAGAATAGAATAGAATAGAATAGAATAGAATAGAAGCTGAAGCGACCTTGGAGGTCTTCTAGTCCAGCCCCCCTGCTCAAGCAGGAGAACCTATACCATCTCAGACAGGTGATTTAAGAAGTCTCTTCTTAAAAATCTCCAGTGATGGAGCGCCCACGATTTCTGGAGGCAAGCTGTTCCACTGGTTGATTGTCCTCACTGTCAGGAAGTTTCTTCTTAATTCCAGGTTACTTCTGTCTTTGATCAGTTTCCAACCGTTGTTTCTCATCCTTCCTTCTGGTTCTTTGGTGAACAAAGTGACCCCCTCTTCCTTGTGGCAGCCCCTCAGATACTGGAATACTGGTATCATGTCTCCCCTATTTTTTCTTTTCTTTAGATTAGTCAAACCCAAGTCCCGCAGCCGTTCTTCCTATGTTTTAGTCTCCAGGCCTTTGATCATCTTAGTTGCTCTTCTCTGAATTTTTTCCAGACTCTCAACATCTTTTTTGTGATATGGTGACCAAAATTGGCTGCAGTATTGCAGGTGTGGTCTTACTAGGGTTTTATAAAGCGGTACTAATACTTCGTGTGATCTTGATTCTCTGCCTCTGTTTATACAACCCAGGATTGTATTAGCTTTTTTGGTTGCTGCTGCACACTATAGTCAGACTGGTTCTGAATGTGGGTCTTGAGGGGTGTGCTGGTTCTAGGGTGACACTTGAGTGACATGATCATGGGTAGGTGGTACGTGTCATCTGTAATGGTTTATTCTGGTGAAGATGCACTTCCACTGGGTGACAGTTTTAATTATTTATATATCCACACCTTCTTCGATGTGTGGATTAAGTCAGGGTATCTTATTTGGGGGTTCAAGGAAATCTGAGTAAAAGATGTTCCCTGCTTTGCCATTTTTACTTGATTAACTTAGTTTTACCTTAACTGTCAATTATCTAGCAGAGACAGGATTCTCAATCTATTGTCAATTCGGTTAATATTTAAGGGAAGATAGAGACAATATGAGGAATAAAATATATTTTGATTTAAAACTTCCCACATGAGAAGGAATATGAAGATCAGCAGACATTGCTTTGGGCTTCTTGCAGTACAAAAGTATGAATTGTGTAGATACTTCACTTTAGTGTATGTGAATGGGGCTTTAAGTCTCTAATAAATGTGTGGATCCTCTCTGCTTTCCGATGAAATATGGAAATTTGGATTGGAGTTAGATGATCTTCTATCACTTTTCCAGATGACTTTCTTACTCCCTCTAGCAGCCAGATTCTACTACAAAAACCATAGGGGAATTTGAACTGGCAACTTAATTGTGGAGGAGGAGAAGGTTGAGGATTCCAGGTTTCCAAGTCACAATACACACTTTGGAACGTTTAAGAAATAGCCTCAATAAAATAGTTTTGGCTTGGAGATACAATCCCGGATGACTGGTCTACACAACAAATAAAACATGCCCAGTGAAGAAAATTTGTCAAAAGGCTAGTGGGAGTGTCTGAACTTGACAAGTTAGCAAAGCAGAATTTTTATTAGAAAACCAGAAAGAAAAACAATGAGGCTGCAGCCAAACTAAAGGCTACTTAAATTACTTTTTATAAATAAGTCCTCAACTTATGACCACAATTCAGCCCAAAATTTCTGTTGCTAAATGAGTCAGTTGTTAAGTGAGTTTTGCCTCATTTTACGATCTTTCTTGCCACAGTGCTTAAATGAATCACTGCAGTTGTTAAGTTCGTAGCACAATTGTTAAGTGAATTTGGCTTCCCCATTGACTTTTCTCGTCAGAAGATCGCAAAAGGTGATCACTTGAGCCTGGGACATTGCAACGGTCATAAATATGAGTCAGTTGCCAAGTGGCTGAATTCTGATCACGTGACCATAGGGATGCTGCAACTGTCATAAGTGTGAAAAATAGTCATAAGTCACTCTTTTCTACGCTGTTGTAACTTCGGATGACCACTAAACTAACTGTGGTCACATGAACAAAATTTGGACACTTGGTAACTGGCATGCATTATGACGATTGTGGCCTCCCGGGATCATGTGATCCCCTTTTGTGACGTTCTGGCAAGCAAAGTCAACGGGGAAGCCAGAGTCACTTAACAACTGTGTTACTAACTTAACCACTGCAGTGATTCACTGAACAACTATAGTTGGAAAGGACGTAAAATAGGCTAAAATTCACTTAACATCTTGCTTAGCAAATTTTGGGCTGCCTGTAATAAGAGATGAAACGGCCTGGATTTTGTAGGCAACCGAGAGAAAAAGAAATTACAAACATTCTACAATTTGTTCTTCATTGGAAGACTGGTTACTGGACAAGAATTGCTTCAAAAGTTCTTGGTGTGCGTCCAGCGGTGTGCGGGCGAGCATTATCGTGAACCAACACCACACTGGAAGTCAGCATGCCCCAACGCTTGTTATGGATGGCTTGTCTCAGTTTTCGTAACATTTCACAGTAGACGTCTGAATTGATGGTCAAACCATGCTCCATGAACTTTACTAGCAGGAGTCCTTTGACATCTTCACATTTAGCAGAGAAGTGTGGTGTTGGTTCATGATAATGCTCGCCCGCACACCGCTAGATGCACCCAAGAACTTTTGAAGCAGTCCCGTTGGGATGTTTTTGATCATCCTCCCCCTATAGCCTAGATTTGGCGCCGAGCAACGACTACTAAGGAATTTCACCCCTTGTAAGACATTATGACAAGTGCCTCAATTTGAATGGCGATTATGCCGAAAAGTAATGTAATTTTGTAGTTTTCTAATGTGTATAATAAAAGTTCTGTGTCTGCGAGTGTCTGTCATTGATAACCAAACAGAGGTTTATTTCCTAATTGCCCTCGTATTTGTGGCTCAGAGTTGAACTGTGTTGGTCATGAAACATCTGCAAGAAAACAACCAAGCTTGGAGAGTACCAACGACCCCACAGCAACAAGACAAGAACTCTGTAACACAGCCTTGGTGTCATGGGGTCCATGGTGCTCTCTGAGCTTGTTTTTTTGCAGACATTTCTTTACCAAACTAGGTGACATCATGAGTGGTAGTAGTAGTAGTAGTAGTAGTAGTAGTAGTAGTAGTAGTAGTAGTAGTAGTAGTAATAATAATAATAATAATAATAATAATAATAATAATAATAATAATAATAATAATAATAATAATAATAATAATAATAATAATAATAATAATAAAGTTGGAAGGGACCTTGGAGGTCATCTAGTCCAACCCCCTGCTCAGGCAGGAACCTCTATACCATTTCAGACAAATGGCTGTCCAGTCTCTTCTTAAAAACTCCCAGTGTTAGAGCATTTACAGCTTCTGGAGGCAGGTTGTTCTACTGGTTAATTGTTCTAACTGTCAGGAAGTTTCTCCTTAGTTCTAGGTTGCTTCTCTCCTTGATTAGTTTCCATCCGTTGCTTCTTGTCCTGCCTTCAGGGGCTTTGGAGAATAGCTTGACTCCCTCTTCTTTGTGGCAGCCCCTGAGATATTGGAGCACTGCTATCATGTCCCCCCTCGTCCTTCTCTTCGTTAGACTAGACATACCCAATTCCAGCAACCGTTCCTTATATGCTTTAGCCTCCAGTCCAGTCTTTGTTGCTCTTCTCTGTACTCTTTCTAGAGTCTCAACATCTTTTTTACATCGTGGGTGCAGTATTCCAAGTGTGGCCTTACCAAGGCATTGTAAAGTGGTATTAACACTTCATGTGATCTTGATTCTATCCCTCTGTAGAGAGTGGGGCATACCACTAGTATATAAAATGAGAGCAAACCTCACATTAAATGAAAGCATTGTGGACTCTGATTTCCCTCTTATTTTTTAAGGTCACCAGAAGTATATCCACTTCTTCCAAGAAACTCTGGTGGATGATACCGCTATTTCCATCTCAATATTTTTAAGCCTACCTTCCTCAACCTGGTCATCTCCAAATGTGTTGAACTGCACTTCTCACAATTCCTAGCTAGTATGAAGTTGGGTACAATAACCGCCCACCTAATGAGAAGAGAGGACTCTGGAAAAGACCCTGATGCTGGGAAAGATGGAAGGCAAACAGAGAACAAGAAGGCAGAGGATTAGATGATTAGATGGTGGCATTGACGCCATGAACATGAATTTGGTAGACTCCAGGAGACAGCGGAAAACAGGGAGGCCTAGCATGCTATGGTCCATGGGGTCACAAAGAGTCAACGCAACTTAGTGACTGAACAACAACAATCTATCAATGCTCAATAGGAACACCACACAATCCAATATCCTCTTAATCAGAAGAGATCTCCATGAAACTTCATGGAACTTACTTCGGATTAGCACAGCTTCAAAGTGATTGTCTTGCTAAGTAATAAAATATTAGCTCAATCTCTATGCAAGACTCTATTTAATGTAGTATCTAAATCTGTTTTCCCGGTGATTCTCTCTCTTTTTTTTTTTTTGGAGAAAAGGCTTCTGTTTTTTTTCCCTGAGTTTCAGTATGCTCTTAAATTTCTTTCAGATTCCTTATGATTATTTTTAACATATTTATCACTGCAAAATGGGGGAGGGCTTAGTTTCTGCTTCCTCTCAAGCAGTTCCTTTAGCTGCTCTGTATGGGATCTAAAAATGATTCACTGGAAAAGTTCCATCTTAATGTTTTTAATCCCAAGAGGAAATATTAGGTGGGGTTCCTCCGGTGAAACATTTTCAGAGATGAATAAAAAGAAAGAAAGAAGCTATCACTGAAGAGACAGTTGTAGAATGAGACAGGCAATTTGTATGCACAAATGAACTGCTTTCAGTGGAGAATTTCACTGTTACTTTTCATTTTTTCCTTTGCCTTAAAATTGGGTGGGAATGTTAAAAAAAAAAAAAAAAGAGGCAGATGACATTTTTCAGCCTGCCACGAGTTTTCTTTATCTATGAAAATATTTCAGTGTTTCCAAAAGCGGGCTTGAGGCCAATACTGTAGTCAGGAAACATGGATTTAATGGGTGCAATGCTTTAAGTCTGATAGAAGTAACCTCGATCTCTGCTCAAAGGGGGGGGGGAATAAATGCTTGCAACAGCAGTTTTTGGTTTTTTTCTGGGTTAGCAAGATCTGTAATTTCATTTGGATGAAAAATGTCTCTGCTGTGCTTGAAAAGAAATAAACAGATAGCTTTCTTCCGATTATTCATAGTACTACAGGCTCTTTTGATCCCTGCAGACTTGGCCTCTAAAAAAAAAAATCATTGAGGCTGTTGTGTGTATCGCTGGGAAAATATAAATCTTACAGGACAACTGGCATTGCAAAAATGTATCCACAGTGAAGTTAAGTTGTTCTAGTAAACGGCGGTCTAAAACAAAAGTTTCTAAGTTCACATCAATTTAATAAAATGCAAATGCCATATAGCAAACTTTTTTTTTAAACTGTATTACTGCAACATTTTCCTGTTTGGGACTTTGCAAATATAAATGTCCACTCAAAGCACATTCTCACCTGAAAGAAAATGAACTTGAAACTTATAGTCTTTTATTATCATAATAGACTAGAGCAGTGATGGCGAACCTTTTAGAGACTGAGTGCCCAAACTGCAACCCAAAACCCACGTATGCATCGTCGAGTGCCGGGTGGGCGTGGCCCATTGGGTGGGCGTGGCCCATTGGGTGGGCGTGGCTGCGGTGGTAACGGCAGACTGGGTGGGACTAAAAAGTTCAATCAATCAATTCCAACTTTGCAAGATCTTTTTTTTTCCGCAAGAAGTTGAAATTGACTGATTGAACCTTGGGGTCTTTTTTGCACACGGCGGCAGAGGCCTAAAGCGAAAAGGTTTTATAAAACCCAGCTGAAGGCCTAGGACTGGGGCGACAGCACGCGTGCCCACAGAGAGGGCTCTGAGTGCCACCTCTGGCACCCGTGCCATAGGTTCGCCACCACTGGACTAGAGTGTGAATTCTAGTCACACATAGGCATGAAAGCCAGCTGGGTAACTTTAGGCCAATCCCCAGGAGATTGTGAGTTCCAGTTCTGCCTTAGGCATGAAAGCCGACTTGGTGACTTTGGGCCAATCCCCAGGAGACTGTGAGTTCTAGTGCTGCCTTAAGCATGAAAGATGGCTGGGTGACTTTGGGCCAGTCACTCTCTCTCAGTTCAACTCACCTCACAGAACTGTTGTGGAGAAATTAAGGAGGAGGAAGGAATATTAGATAGGTTTGCCACCTTGAGTTACTTATAAAGTAGTAAAGGCAGGATAAAAATCAAATAAATAGACTGACAATGCTATAATTCCCAACAGGTTTCTATTTGCTATTAATTAGCCTTGGGCAATACTAGCAGGCAATGCCATTGGATGAGCAGTTTCTCTGAGTTTTTCTGAAGGAAACTTGGTGGGCTGGTGGGGCATAGATGGAATTTTAATAATATTTTTCGGGTGCTCTCAGAATGCAAGGTAATCTTCTCTGTCCTTCTCCCCTACAAGTAGCTCCATGCCACCCCAATATCTTTGTCCTTTTTTCAGACAAGGCACTGGTGGACAGCTGCTTTTCTTTTCTTTTCTTAAGAAAACCTGGGTTCTGTTGACATTCTTGGGAAATCAACATGATGTGGGAGGCTAATGCTCTGCAGTGTGTCAACTTCCTATCTGTTGCAATCAAAATATTCTTTTCAAACAAAAACAAAAAAAAAGTCAAATGGAACAGGAAGCCAGGCAAACATCCAAAAGGACATTTGAGGACCCAAGAGGACTCTCTGGCATTGTGTTGAGGGCTATTGGTGAAAGCAAACACCTTCGATTTGAAGACATACTATTTTAATAAATAGAAGGCACCAAGCTGATTTACCAATCTTTCCCCAAATTTATTCAGTAACTTGCATACAATTCAATGCATCAAAATTCATTGTCTCCTCCCCTAAGCAGTGCCTTGTTTATGATAATTTTAGATTTTGCTTGCCTTGCAAGGCAACCATCGTATCTAGCATAGTACTGCTAATAATCACCTACTACAGAAACACCACTACAATATAACAAAGCCAGTTCTTCTCTCAGATGCGTAGAATATTCTGATTTCACCACTTCGGTGTAAAATAGAGTGAAATGGTCTGCTCTATTTGCTGTAGGCTGCCTTATCTTCCAGCAACTTCACTGTAGTGGTCTTAGACACGGGCGTGACAGCCAGTCCTTTCGTGGGTCTACTGAGGGCAGGTTGCTGTCTTTGGCCTGAAAACATAACAAAGAAGTTGCATCATCATCAAAGAAAAACTCATGCCGGTGAACCAATCGCTATGGTTGGTTGCACAGGCAACAGATCTTTAGATTTGATTTGCAATTTTTGTCCACATTCAAGTCCTCTCCAAACACTTAAGTACTTATGAGTATCATTATTATCTTGATTTGTAAGACACCAATTTCTATATTGACTTTGGGCAGCTTATATCTAAAAATCTATATCATCTATCTATCTATATGTCTGTCTGTCTGTCTGTCTGTCTGTCTATCATTATCTACCATCTATCATCTACCATCTACCATCTACCATTCTATCATCTATCTATCTATCTATCTATCTATCTATCTATCTATCTATCTATCTATCTATCTATCTATCTATCTATCTATCTATCTATCTATCATTATCATC
>JALGBA010004102.1:237500-312500 GCA_023970755.1 Azemiops feae | reverse complement strand
ATGGCCATGACTTTGATGTTTCAAGGCCCAAGACTCCCAAATTATAAGAATATAGAGAGAGATTCAGAGAGATTCCTGATTGTATCAGCGTGATCTAAATCACGCACGGCCAAGTTATATGATATTAGCTGAACCACAGGAAAAGCCGCAGTCAATTGCTCTCCTGACGTTTTAGTTCCAGCTAACATGAAAATAGTACTAAGACCGAAGCCAATGTTTACTTCTTCCTTTTCAGCAAAAACCACCCCATAGTGTTCAATGGGTTCATTTAACAACTGTGGTCTTTGCATAACAAATGTGGCCTTTGCTTTACAGCCACCATGTTCACTTAACAAACGCCACAAGAAGGGTCCTGTGGACATCTGTTTTACAGTCATCATGACTTATGATCATAATCACAATGGGGTCTTAACTTGAGGAATGCCTGCACGTGCCAAAGAGCTGCATCCAAAAGCAGAGTTCAGACTCTTTATGAACCATCGAAAGTTCGTCCTTCAATTCTCTGAGATTGAAACCCATAAAACTCTCAGCACCTACCCGGATTTTAGGAAGTTGGACAGGTACTGCATAATGGCTAAGGAGAGAGTCTTCTCTTCCAGCGTATATCGGTTTTTATACTGAGCATAAAAGGGCAGGCCGAATGCAAGCTGAACATCAGGCATATATTCCAGACTTGAGCTGAAAACAGAAAGCAAAAGACTGAGCAAATACACTATGATTGTACAGGTAGTCCTCAACTTACAGCTTACGACACTTCGGTTATTACAGGCAGAGATATATTGCATCTTTATAAGAGTTTGTAAGATTCCTTTGAGTGCTCATCCCTTGTAAAATATAGGTCTTGCATATCTTTAAATATTAGGGTAATTTATGGCAAAATTGAGCATTGCTTAGATCTTAAATATTGGAATACTGCTATCATGTCACCCCCTAATCCTTCTTTTCTCTAGACTGGCCATACCCAATTTCTGCAACCGTTCTTCATATGTTTTTGTCTCTAGATCCTGAATCATCTTAGTTGCTCTTCTCCGCACTTTTTCCAAAGTCTCAACATCTTTTTTGTAATGTGGTGACCAAAACTGGATGCAGTATTCCAGGTGTGGCCTTACTAAGGCTTTATAAAGCAGTACTAATGCTTCACGTGGTTTTGATTCTATGCCTCTGCTTATACAACCAAAGACTGTATTAGCTTTTTTGACTGCTGCCACACACTACTGGCTCATGTTTAAGTGATCGTCCACTAGGACTCCAAGGTCCCTCTCACAGGTACTGTTCTTGAGCCAGGTTTCGCCTAAATGTTGGTCGCCAAAATACAAGAAAGATGTTGAGATTCTAGAAAGAATGCAGAGAAGAGCAACAAAGATGATTACAGGAGGTGAAAACATATGATGCAGTTTGCAGAAACTGGGTATGTCTAGTTTAAGAAGGAATGACATGGTTGCAGTGTTTCAATATTTGAGGAGCTGTAACGTAGAACAGGGTGTCAACCTATTCTCCAAAGAACCTGAAGGCAGGACAAGAAGCAAGGATGGAAGATCATTAAAGAAACATCCAACCTAGAACTAAGGAGAAATTTCCTGACAATGAGAACAATCAATCAATGGAATGGCTTGCTTCCAGAAGTTGTGGGTGCTCCATCACTGGAGGTTTTTAAGAAGAGATTGGACATTTATTGTGTGCAATGGTATAGCGTCTCCTGCTTGAGCAAGGGGATGGACTAGAAGACCTCCAAGATCTTTTCAATTCTTTTATTCTCATGTTCTATAATTTCTACATCCTATTTCTGGAATCTTATGCTATAATACATGTATAATATAATGGACAATGCAATAACACATCTATGGCATACTATGATATATTTGTTAATCTTAAAAAAAAACTACAGGACTCTAAATCAAACTAACGCAATTATTTCTCTGGAGATGAACCAACAGATATTGGAGGTGATCATGTAATGCTAAATGAGCAAATCATCATGATTTGGTTTAGATGTTTCATTAAGCAATAAACCAGGATTTACAATTCACCATAGTGAACTTTCACGGCTGCTGAAATTTATTATATTTATCTTTGTGAACATCTGGAACTCTAACAAAATTCATTGTATACTTTTTAATCTCTTACAGACCCCGAATCTTAAAACTTTATTTCACCCTGAGAGTTGGCATTCAGATGTCAAAAAATAAATAAAATAAAATAGAATTTTTTAGTAAATGCATCATGGTTGTGTAACCCATAAACCTTCCTCTTTTTTCCACAGGACATTTCCAAACCTCATTGTTTAACACTGAATGATCTCATTAGAAGGCATTCATCTTTTGCCCATATAGCTGCCCTTGCAAATAGTTTGGTTTTAGCTATTGAAAAAAGAAAGAAAATACATTGGGAAGCAATAGAGTTGGATGTAAACGATCTCACAGCTCAAAAGCAGCAAACCCAAAGTTTTGATTTACAACCATATTTGTGCGTGTGTGTGTTTGTGCACATGCATCGAGGAGGGGTGTTTTCTTTTCTTCAGAAACAAAAACAAGAAGCTACTATAATTCATGTCTAATTCAGGAATTACTAGAAATATACTAAAAATAGAAGTGGGGATCTGGCAGATACCTCATCTCTTTTGCCTAATCCCCTGAAAATGTTTTCAAGATCATAGATGTGCTGAGCTAAAATGATCTATGAATGGCTGAAGTGGCTTTAATCCTAGAAGCTATGCTAGAAAGCTAAGCAGCCCTTGAATCAGAAACGTCCACCGATTATGGTCCCCCAAAATCAAGATGGCGCCCACAATGGAATGAACAAAGCTCCATCCATTTTTATGCTTTTATGCTTATTGCCATTTCTATAAAAAGATAGAAGAGGTTCAAGTACACCACCATCCTCACTCTTAGGACCGTACCATGTGGACATCTCTGAGCCGAATTAATAAAGTACAAACATATAAAAAGATAAGAAAATTCTTAGAATAAATTTCTAAAATGCTTCCAGAGAAAATGGGAAGAATTCAATTCAAAGCCCATCACCCCCAAAATTATTTTTCTTCTCTTTAAAAAAAAAAAAAAAAAAAGAGTATGCAGGCGAAAAAACAGTTTTCAGGAGAAAATGGGAGAGGCCTAGCACAATTTATTTTATTTATTTAGTCAC
The DNA here is from genome assembly GCA_023970755.1 of Azemiops feae. Lineage (NCBI taxonomy): Eukaryota > Metazoa > Chordata > Lepidosauria > Squamata > Viperidae > Azemiops > Azemiops feae. The sequence continues at coordinate 309,359 of JALGBA010004102.1, read as the reverse complement.
CCATCCATTCCAACATTTATATAGCTGCCCATCTTCTAAGTAATTCAAGGCAACTCCCAATCAAATTATATAATTATACTACCCCACCCTTGTAGAGATGGGGGAAAAACTAGAAAAATTGGGGGAAAAAACAGTTCCAAACAGCTTTGGGGGGGGGAAGGGGGGGGGACAGGGAAAAAAAACTGGTTTTTTCCCCCATTTTTCCCAGGTTTTTTTTTCCAGGCCTTCCCATTTCTACACCCTTGCCATAGTAAATAAGATGCTCTGTTACCAAGAATGATGAGAACCAGGTTTATTTCCAACTTCAAAACCATGCAGATGGCTGACAGTAATCCTGGCTAATATCAGGAGGCCTTAATCTTGAGGAGAATGCAAGTAGACTTCAACTTACAACCATTACTTTAGTGACTGAAGTTACAACATAACTGAAAATAGTAATTTATGACTATTTTTCACATTTATTACCATTGCAGTATCCCTGTGGTCACATGATTAAAATTCAAACGCTGGCAACTGACTCATATTTATGACGGTTGCAGTGTCCCAGTGTCACGTGATTCCCCTTTTGCGACTTTCTGACTAGCAAAGTCAATGGGGAAGCCAGATTTACTTAACAACCGTGTTACTAACTTAACAACTGCAGTGATTCACTTGTGGCAAGAAAGCTCGTAAAATGGGGCAAAATTGACTTTCTTGCTTAGCCACAGAAATTTTGGGCTCAGTTGTGGTCGTAAGCCGAGGACTACAACAGAGTCACTTCACTGGGTAGCAAGCTTTCAACTGATCTAATTTAGCATTAGACTTCCAGAAAAAGGGGGGGGGGGAAACCACATAGTGAAATAAAATCAACAGTTTGGCATTCAAGATCAACATGGCGAACTTAGGGGTCGTTACATAAGTCATTTAAATCCTAAGCTACCCACCCCTGTTTTTTATGGGGTTCAGATGTTTGCATCACCCCCTTTTAGTATGGCTATGAGGAGGAGATTGAATGTAGGGGAATTTGTGTCAAAAAATAATGATTGAAATCCTGTCTCCTTTTCACATTTATTACATGAGGCATCTATGAAAGAACAGTGGGGTTTTGATAGAGGAAGAGCCCCTTCCATCTTGATTTTTTTTTTTTTACTGGTCTTGGGTGCCCCTGATTGGATACATCCAATATACATCAAATCTGAGGGGATTTGGGTTAGATTTAAGCATGTTTTATTTGAAAGGGTTATAAACATTCATGAAACGCACAGAAATTCTACAGTTTGGACACAGTAGGGGACTGTTGTTACAGGTAGTCCTCGACTTACGACTTGGAACTATGGTCGTATGTCACGCCAGTTGTTAAGCAGATCACCAGGTGACAGTGCCCAACTTTACGACCTGTTTTTCCACAGTTATTGAGCAAATCACTGCAGTTGTTAAGTGAATCACATAGTCATAAAACGAATCCAGCTTCCCCCATTGACTTTGCTGGTTGGAAACCATCTGGGAAGGTCATAAATGGAGACCATGTGATCCGGGGATGCTGCAACTGTCTGAATGCTGGTTGCCAAGAGTCCACATTTTGATAATGTGGCCACAGGGATACTGTGATGGTCATAAGTGTGAGAGAACCGGTCATAAGTCACTTTTTTCAGTACTGTTGTGACTTTGAACGGTTGCTAAACAAAGGATCGTTAGTCATATTCCAGATAAATTTGCTTTACCGCTTTATCCGCTGCTGAACCATGACACAACACTGGGTACACTATTTTGCAATTCTTTGCTACTTCCTTAGGAATTTTCACACTGTTATAATATATTTACAAATATTAAAATTATCTCGGTGAGGCCAACAGGATAATTCTGCCTATTATCTTCAAATCGCTGGACACAGAATGAGTGAACTGCATCTCAGAATTCTTAATTTGAGACTTAAGTCATTTAAAAAGATTGTTTGGACTAGACATCAGTCAATATTTGTGTTTGTACAAAAATTAACGAAAGACCACATCAAATAGAAGTTTAAAAGGCTCAGTGTAAACAGAAATTTGACTAAATCAGACATGGTGCCAAATTCAAAAGGAAGTTAACTGCTTGCTGTGGGATTTCCATTTGCTCACCAAGAAACGCTCACAAGCCCTATTTTTTCACATTGCTTGCAAAATTAGCACAGATGTCACTAAATAAACATTGTACGCATGTTCCCAAATTGAGATTTAAACTATGCTGGAGATCTTTCAGTTTTTATTTCATTACTCCAGATTTTAGTCTCTCACTCAGTCCAAAACCTCTTATGAAAATAAAGGAATTCTGGGGTTTTGTACAGCTTTCCTAATGACCATTGGCTAGTTAGTCTAGGAACTGAAGTCAAGAAATTATGGAGGCAAAAAAGCTTAGATTAAGTTCTTCCTGCCGCAAGGCTGATGGTCCACAGAGAACTAGTTAATTAATTCAATTGCAGCTCAGCTTTAGTAATTAATTCAATTGCAGCTCAGCTTCCCTGGCTAGACAGGGAAGTCAAAAAAAACATCTCAAAAGAAGGCGGTGGTGATTTACTTTGATAATGCAGATAGTCCTCGACTTACAACAGTTCATTTAGTGACCATTTGATGTTACAACAGCACTTTAAAAAGTGACTTTGGACCATTTTTCACACTTACGACCGTTGCCACATCCCAGTGGTCACGTGATCAAAATTCAGACGCTTGGCAACTGACTCATATTTATGACGGTAGCAGTGTCCCAGGGTGACATGATCACTTTTTTAGACTTTCTGACAAGTAAAGTCAATCGGAAGCCAGATACACTTAACAACTGTGAATGTGCTAATGCACACCGTTCAAGACTAAATGAAAACATCTATCAAAGACACTGAACATATCAAGGAACATATGAAAGGACATCTATGAAAGGTAACCTTCTTCATTTTAGCTTAGGAGTATCCAAACGTGGCCACTTTAAGACCTGTGGACTTCAACTCCCAGAATTCCCTCAGTTAGCCAGCCAACCACCATGGCTGGCTGGGGAATTCTGGGACTTGAAGTCTACAAGTCTTGAAGTGGCCAAGGTCAGACACCTCTGTTCTAGCTAAAATGTAGCTGGTGATAGAGAAAACAATCTTTTCTGAAAACTCTGCAAACATTGTGGACACACTTTCCAATAGTTAGAACCAATAGAAGCAAATTATCTTCCCATATAAGAGGAAGTAGAATGCAGAAAAAGTGGTTTTGATGCTTTGCATGCAAGGTAGAATAAAAAGTGAAAACAGACATGCTTTCAGCTCAATTATTCTTACTCTCTTTTACTGGTTTTACTCTGGTGTTTTTCTCTTATATAGAAACTAGAAGCTGAAGCTCCATTGTTCTTTCTTTCTTGACCTTGTTCTTTTAACCTCTTTCTGAAAAGCTAATACTTTCTACCGCCAGCTCCACCTCTATTTCTACATCTGTCTCCTGCCTCAAAGGCCCAGAAAAGGAGTGGACCAGGTAACTCACTCGAGAATTGCATAAGAACTATCTTAAACTTTATCAGAATAACGGAGTAACAAATTTGGAGGAGACCTTGGAGGTCTTCTAGTCCAACCATCTGCTCAGGCAGGAAACCCTATATCAGTGGTGGCGAACCTATGTCATGGGTGCCAGAGGCGGCACTCGGAGCCCTCTCTGTGGGCACGCGTGCTGTCGCCCCAGTCCTAGGCCTTCAGCTGGGTTTTATAAAACCTTTTCACTTTAGGCCTCCGCCACCATGTGCAAAAAAAAAAAAAAAGGTTCAATCAGTCAATTTCAACTTCTTGCGGAAAAAAAAAGATCTTGCAAAGTTCGAATTGATTGATTGAACTTTTTAGTCCCACCCTGTCTGCCGTTACCACCGCAGCCACGCCCACCCAATTGGCCACACCCAGCCAATGGGCCACACCCAGCCGGCACTCGACAATGCATAAGTGGGTTTTGGGTTGCAGTTTGGGCACTCAGTCTCTAAAAGGTTCGCCATAACTGCCCTACAGCATTTCAGACAAATAGTTGTCCAATGTCTTCTTAAAATTTCCAGTGTTGGAGCATTCACAACTTCTGGAGGCAAGTCGTTTCACTGTCAGGAATTTTCTCCTTAGTTCCAGGTTGCTTCTCTCCTTGATTAGTTTCCATCCATTGCTTCTTGTCCTGCCCTCAGGTGCTTTGGAGAATAGCTTGACTCCCTCTTCTTTGTGGCAGCCCCTGAGATATTGGAAGATTGCTATCATGTCCCCCCTCGTCCTTCTCTTCATTAAACTAGACATACCCAATTCCAGCAACCGTTCCTTATATGTTTTAGCCTCCAGTCCCCTGATCATCGTGAGCATAAGGAATGATCCAAAGAACACTTTTACTCTTATCTAAATCATTTTACAAGGAAGATAGGTCAAAAGATTATCCTTACCTGCTCAAGGAACTGCTGTCTGGCACATGGTACATGAAAATATTTCCTCTCTTGTTGTTAGCCCATTCCTTTGCCATATCTATGGTTGGGCAAATGATAAAGTGATCTCTAAAAACAGTAAAAAAAAAAAGCATCTTTACAATCTGGAAACAATTAGCCTTTTATCATAAATAGATCTGAAGTCTCTCCCTTTATGCCGTAACTCCATATCCACACACTCAGGATTAACCAAAAACAAAAATTGTCAAGTTCTCCAAAGTTCTCTATTAGGTAAGGTGGTAGAGTAACCAAGAGAAAGGGGGGAAAGCATAGAAGTCCCTGAGTCAAATATTATAGCTTTCCAAAATGGAAATTACAGTTTGGATGCGTGACTTAAGATTAATACAAGAAGGCCTCAATTTACGCACACAACCGAGAGTGAAATTTCCATTGTAAGATGGTGTGGTCATAAGTCAAGTTGGACCCAATTTGACAACCGTTTTTACAACCATTTTTGGTCATTAAGCGAATGCTGAAGTTCTAAGTGTGAAACCATTCTTCTGAATGGGTGTTTTTTGCTGAGTCCTTGCAAATTGCAATCAGGAGACTGCACACATGATCGCAGGACACTGCAAAGGGTCATAAATGTGAACCAGTTTCCCAGCATCTGAATTGCAATCATTGGCCATGGGGGCAGTGATGTGGTCATAAGTACAAGGATTGATCATGAGTGGAAAGACCAGACTATTTTTTCCAATTTTCTTCTTTTTTTTCCTTCTTTTTTTATCATTTTCTTATACTGAAAAAATCTATTTTTTTTTAAAAAAGAAAAGGCTTGGTGCAGCCATATGGGTTATAGATGTTCCGTGGAGAATTCAACGTAAAAGAATACATCAAAATAATTTGTAAACTTTTCTCTTTTCCAAGTTTCAGCCCTCTTTTAAGCATGCAGTTGATTGCTTATAATTCCAGTTTCAGTCACCTTTCTGCCTTTAGCAAACTTAAGGCTGTGTTTAAATACAGTTTGTTGCTAATGCCGATCTGTTGGAAGTGGGACAGGAGTTTTGTAAAAATAATAAAGGCGGCATACATACAAATAAATAAAATAAAACAATGAAATTATTGGAATGGGTGAAGGGGAACCCTAAAATAACACATGCAGTGGTATCTTACTCCTTCTCTGATTAAAAAATTCATCACAAAGAATGAACAAGAATTGAGGAGCATATGGAAGTTGGTTTCTTATTTCAAGTCCAATGTGGTAAAGTTGCCAAATTTAAAACTCGAAGAAATGACATATGAGGAGCCAAAGAAAACAAAAGCATTACTCTTCAGCTGCAAGAGACTGTATTTGAAGTTTACAGCTCTACTGCTCAAAATGTCTTTCTTGAATGTGTTGGAAGGTCTGCAGCCCGTAATTTAAAACTGAACTCAACTTGATATATTTATCCAAGGGTTCGGTTTTGACTTCTTCCCTCTTCTGCCTATGTACACCTCTGCAGGGGGCATCAAAGTTAGCACCTCGTCCACAATGCGCTGTGAAGTTTATGTTTATCCTGACATTCATGCGTGCTCAGCCACAATTTTGATAAACACATGTGTCAAAGCATTGGGAAGTATAGTATGTGCGCCTTGGATGGGGAAGGGGGAGCTGGTGTTTTTCTACAGCAGAAAAAGTGCATTTATTGGGATTAAAAAAAAAAAAACTACTGGAGATTCAATTTGATATTTAGATACTTAGAAGGAATTCATTTTGAGTACTTCCAACTCACGTTCAGCCACACAGTCCCAGAACATGGATTAACGGTGAAAGAATTGACTTTATGTATTTTTATTTATTGATTGATTGATTAGATTTTAACCTGTCTTTAGTATTTCATAGATTAACTCAAGGTGATGAACGTACATAATATTCCTTCCTCCTTCTGTTTTTACACAACAGCTACTCTGTGAAGGTGGGTTGGATTGAGATAGAGTGACTGGCACAAAGTCACCCAGTCGGCTTTCATGCCTAAGGCGGGACTAGAAGTCACAGTCTCCTGGCAATTGGCCCAAAGTCACCCAGCTGGTTTTCATGCCTAAAGTGAGACTAGAACTCATAATTTGATAATTGGCCCAAAGTCATTCAGCCAACTTTCATGCCTAAAGTAGGACTAGAATTCACCACCTCCTAGTTTCTAAGCCAGTCCCATACCTAAGGCAGGACTAGAACTCACAGTCCCCTGGTGATTGGCTCAAAGTCAGCTTTCATGCTTAAGGTGCAACTAGAACTTACCGTCTCCTGGTTTCTAAGCCAGCATCTTAACCATTACACTAAAGCAGGGGTAGGCAATCTTGGCTCTTTTATGACTCGTGGACTTCAACTCCCAGAATTCCTGAGACAGCATGGCTTAGCTTGGAAACCTCTCCCTTTCCCCTCAGCATGGCTGGCTCAGGAATTCTGGGAGTTGAAGTCCACGAGTCATAAAAAAGTCAAGGTTGCATACCCCTGCACTAAAGATATGGGGATTATATCCTAGACTAGAGGTCACAATTGCTAGCCAGAATAATGAAGCACAATAACCCTTTACTAAGCCCTGGTTAATATATCTTGCTTCTACAGAGTAATGGCTTGTTCTAAGAAATCGTCTTTTGCTTGTCCTGCCATTTTTTTTCTTTTCCACGCTTTCCTTCCATGATTTCTCTCCGACCTTAAAAAAAAAAAAAAAGGGGAGAAACTTACCGAGTGGCATTTTCTAACGCCCTGGAGAAAGAAGCATACTCAGTGGATGAGTGTTCCAGGGAATAAAACCATGTAGCTGCATCCTGGATGAGAAGGTTGGATTCTTCACCGCCCAAAGAGTTCTGGAGGGCCTGATAAAAAGCGGTTTTGCTATTGGTTCGGCCTTGACTTTCCTCAAAACGCTAATAAGAGAGGAAAAGAGCATGCAGAAGAATTCAGAAATGGCTGTTCACATTTTGACAAAAATATATACATATACAAAAATATATACATTTAAGCCAGGGGTCTTCAAACTTGGCAACTTTAAGACTTGTGGACTTCAACTCCCAGAATTCCTCAGCCAGCCCTGAGGAATTCTGGGAGTTGCAAGTCCACAAGTCTTAAAGTTGCCAAGTTTGAAGACCCCTGATTTAAGCAATTGCATGTTCATTGTTGGTGCACAACGGCACCTCCAATTCTGTCTTACTTTGCTCCCTGTCTTTTTCTCCACTTTAAATCTTTCTGATAACTGTAATTGGGAAAACCATGGACAACTGCAGGCAGTCCTTGATTTACGACCACGGATTTAGCAGCTGTTCAAAGTTACAACCGCGTTGAAAAGAGTGGCTCATGATTGGTCCTCACGCTTAGGACAATCGCAGCCTCCCCCCAAGTCACATGAACAAAACCCAGGCACCTGGCAACTTGACACCATCCCAGAGTCATGTGATTGCCATTTGCAACCTTCCCATCCGTCTTCTGATCAGCAAAGATAATGGGAGAAGCTGGATTCGTTTAAAGACTCTGCAATTCATTTAACAACTGCAGGGATACACTTAACAACTGTGGCAAAAAAGGTCGTAAAGTTGGGCGTGACTCACGTATCAACAACCTTGCTTAGCAATGGAAATTCTGTTCCTAATTGTGGTTGTAAGTTGAGAACTATCTGTATGTCCGTCTGCCATTAGTTTGCCATTTGAAAAGGAGGAAGAAGGGGTTAAATAATGCATGATAAATATGGTCAAGGGCTACAAGATTTGTTTCTACAATTGCTCAATGCAACCCTTCGGGATAACAGGAAGGCTGAGAAGAATATCCTGAAGATCGTAGGTGAGTACCAGGAAGCAACTTTGCTAGTTTTTCTTTTGGTGAAATGCAACTGTAATACTCCACACACCACAACAGGTATTTGGCAGGAATCTTGATTGATTAATTAATTGAAGATTGAATTAGTTAAGTAGAGGGGTTAAGGTGCTGGCCTAGAAACCAGGAGATGATGAGTTCTGGTCCCGCCTTAGACATGAAAGCTAGTTGGTTAACGTGGGGCCAATCACCAGGAGATGATAAGTTCTAGTCCCACCTTAGATATGAAAGTTAGCTGGGTAACTTGGGGCCAATCATCAGGAGACAGTGAGTTCTGGTCCCGCCTTAGACGTGAAAGCTAGCTGGGTAACTTGGGGCCAATCACCAGGAGACGATAAGTTCTGATCCCGCCTTAGACGTGAAAGCTAGCTGGGTAACTTGGGGCCAATCACCAGGAGACGATAAGTTCTGATCCCGCCTTAGACGTGAAAGCTAGCTGGGTAACTTGGGGCCAATCACCAGGAGACGATAAGTTCTGGTCCCGCCTTAGACGTGAAAGCTAGCTGGGTAACTTGGGGCCAATCACCAGGAGACGATAAGTTCTGGTCCCACTTTAGACATGAAAGCTGGCTGGGGAACTTTGGGCCAGTCACTCTCTCTCTCTGCCCAACGTACCTCATAGGAATGTTATTGTGAAGAAAATAGTAGAAAGAATAACAAAATAACAGAATTGAAAGGGAACTTGGTGATCTTCTAATTCAACCCCCTGCTCAAGTAGGAGATCCTATCCCATTCCAGACAAACGGCTGTGTATTATGCATGTTGAATTACTTATAAAGTAACAAAGGTGGGATAAAAATCTGACATATAAATAAATAAAACTCCAGTACATGGTCTCCAAATTCTATTGTCTTCAAATATTGAAAATCCTCAGCGGGGCTGGTTTGGGTTTAAGGACCCAACAAACCAGAAGCCAACATTACAGAAGAAAGAATGAGGTCCTTATTTTTTTTTTTAAAAAGTCTTTAAAAATACAACGATGGTTTTGCACATGTAAGACCACTACTATACTACAGGTGCTCAGAATCCAAGATGTCTGGAGGCTGAAAAGATCCTGATTTAACAGCGAAACTCAGGTCAGACTCTCTAGGAATGGCACCTGGTGCATGAATCATTGAGAAATCCAGCCAGCACCGAAGAAAGTTTCAGCTCTCCAGCCAAAACTATTTTAAAGTTTTTTCCTATCATTTAAGCAAATGTTTCTGAAATATATACGTACAAACGTATATGTGTCTTTGCATGTACACGGACACACACACACACACCCAAACCCACACACTCTTTTTAAAGACTACGTTTTTCTCCCAGTCCCAAATTATTTTTCTCGCCCCTGCATTGGCTACAGATGAACTTCCTGAAAAACTGGGAATCTAAGAATTCCCCATGGACCCTTGGCTTAAAAACCTGGTTTGAATAATCTTTTTTCCAAATCGTTCCACAGCTGAAATCTAATAATAAAACTTTTTTTTTATTTCTTATTCTTGGCCTAACTCAGGATTTTTTTTTTTAAGGTTCTGCTTTTTAGTGTAAAAACTAGACACGTAGGCCCAGGTTTCAGAACTGCCAGATCTCTTGAGGTAAATTTGTGCTTTGATTGAACCCTAGAGGTTGCTGATGAAATATTCATACAGGTAGTCCTCGACTTACAACAGTTCATTTAGTGATCGTTCGAAGTTACAATGGCACTGAAAAAAGTGACTGATGACCGTTATTCACACTTATGACCAGTGGTGGGATTCAAATATGTGAACAACCGGTTCTCTGTGTGGATGCCGCTTCCGGAAGTCCATTCCGGGCCTGGGTAACAAAAAATTAGCTACCAGTTCTGCTGAAGTGGTGCGAACCGGCTGAACCACTGCTAATGACCCCTGCAGCATCCTCATGGTCACGTGATCAAAATTCAGACACTTGGCAGCTGGCATGTACTTATGACGGTTGCAATGTCCTGGAGTCATGTGATCCCCTTTTGCGACCTTCTGACAAACACAGTCAATGGGGAAGCCAGATTCACTTAACAACCATGTTACTTAACTGCTGAAGTGATTCACTTAACAACTGGCAAGAAAGTTCATAAAATGGGGCAAAAATCACTCAACAACTGTCTTTTTGGGCTCAGTGGTGGTTGTAAATCAAGGACTACCTGTACAGTAGAATGCTGTTAATTCATTTAATAAATAGGCTATCGTGAAGAAGGCAAATCTTTCCTCCTGTTCTTAATTTTCCATGAACCATGATTACATGGATAAGTATGTATGCATTTTTGCCCCTATTGAATTAGAGTAAGCCCATGCACATGTTTACCATCTGCACTGCTACTGGTGCAACAAAATCTAACTGTAATTTTTTTTTTCATGTGCATTGTTCTAAAACTCTAAAAACTAAATAAGGTTCTTTTTCAGGGAAGTCTTCCATTTGAACAACAAATTTTTCCCCATTTTATCCAATTGGACATGAAAAACCTCTCTCTTCTTGCTATGCCTATGGAAGAAGATGGTTTTTTGGAAATGTGACATTGCTGTGGTTCACAATTCTTTAGGCAAAGAGAGTTGCTGAAAGAAGTTTAAAAATTGACAGTGTAGAAAACTGAGAAATGGTCTTCTCATCCGCTTTCCAGGGAGAGAATCAACCTAGAACTAAGGAGAAATTTCCTAACAGTGAGAACAATTAATCAGTGGAACGGCTTGCCTCCAGAAGTTGTGGGTGCTCCATCACTGGAGGTTTTTAAGAAGAGACTGGACAGCCACTTGCCTGAAATGGTATAGGGTCTCCTGCCTGAGCAGGGAGTTGAACTAGATGACCTCCAAGGTCCCTTCCAACTCTGTTATTCTGTTATTATTCTGCTATTATGTTAGAGGAATGATGGAGAGATGGAGTTCAGCAATGAGAGCATTCCAGACAAAGAAAAGGAAAGGAATGAAGATTGAAGCAGATCACTTGGGACTTTGAAATGAGAAGACCAGACAAAAAGGAAAATAGGTTTCTATTTATCGGGTGGAGGTAATTTACTTAAAACTGTCTCGCTGTTGAATTTTTTAGTATGTTCGCAGACATTTGGATACTGGCTATCTTAATTTGAAAAGCATTAGTTCCTTTCGAGTGACTATATACAGCAAATCACAGTCCCTCTGATTAAGGGTCTGTATTTCTGTTGGCAATCTAATGCTTTGATTTGCTCCACCGCCACTACCTGGTGCATGGAGACTTCTGAGAATTGTATTGCCATCATATGATAGCTTCTGTAGATAGTCCTCAACGTACGACCACAATTGGGTTGGACTAGAAGACCTCCAAGGACCCTTCCAACTCTGTTATCCTGTTATCTGGGATCAGAATTTTGTTTGTTTGTTTGTTTTGTTCAATGTCTATGGTTGTCCATTTCAGTCATTGACACTGAGTGACTTATGGAGTTTTCATTGTTAAGGCAAGGTGCCTTAACCTGATTTTACAACACTGGTTCCATATTGCCAGCAAAATGTGTACTCTCTCATCATATATGTGAATACGCATAAAGCAGCCCCTGGATTTTCTTTTCTGAATCAATCTATCTCTATAATTGTAACTATAGTTATACGTCAGAGTCCTAGTGGACAATCACTTAAATCTGAGCCAGCAGTGCTGCAGCTGCCAATGCAGTCCTAGGCTGGATTAACAGAGGGATAGAATCAAGATCACATGAAGTCTTGATACCACTTTATAATGCCTTGGTAAGGCCACACTTGGAATGCTGCACCAGCTTTGGTCGCCACAGTGTAAAAAAGATGTTGAGACTCTAGAAAGAACACAGAGAAGAGCAACAAAGATGATTAGGGGACTGGAGGCTAAAACATAGATGGAACGGTTGCTGGAATTGGGTATGTCTAGTTTAATTAAGAGAAGGACTAGGGGGGACATGATAGCAGTGTTCCAGTATCTCAGGGGCTGCCACAAAGAAGAGGGAGTCAAGCTATTCTCCAAAGCGCCTGAAGGCAGGACAAGAAGCAACAGATGAAAACTAATCAAGGAGAGAAGCAACCTAGAACTAAGGAGGAATTTTTTGACAGTAAGAACAATTGATCAGTGGAATGACTTGCCTTCAGGAGTTGTGGATCTTCCAACACTGGAAGTTTTAAAGACAATATTGGACAACAATTTATCTGGATTTCCTGCCAGAGCAAGGGGTTGGACTAGAAGTCCTCCAAGGTTCCTTCCAACTCTGTTATCAGTAAGTTTCAGGCATGGCATTTCTGCTTACCTTAATCGCCTTTGCACGACTGATCAGCCCATCCTGTTGTGCACTTCCAATCAGTACGTCCATCTTCGAAAGTCGGGAACGTTGCAAAGCGGCTGGAAAAGACTCCTGCAGGTAGGATCCATCAACAACTGGACCCCAATACTGGAATGGCCCGCTTATGGCTAGGAGCTACATAAAGAACCACAAAAAGGTTAGCATAGGAGTGGAAGGAGAATGAAGTAAATCTTATGCATGCCAGGATAGATGAAGAAGTGGGGCAGAAAGCATCAATGGCCACTGGTAGTAAAGAAGAAAGAAAACATCATTACAACTTACTAATAACTTTTACTAGAAGCAGACAAACTAGGGAATTGCTTGTGCAAATCACACTTGTACAGTAAAAGAGCTGTGGTGGCGCAGTGGTTAGAATGCAGTAAATGCAGGCTGACTCTGCCCACTGCTAGGAGTTCAATCCTGACAAGGCTCTAGGTTGACTCAGCCTTCCATCCTTCCGAGGTGGGTAAAATGAGGACCCAGATTGCTGGGGGCAATATGCTGACTCTGTAAACTGCTTAGAGAGGGATGTAAAGCAATATAAAGAGGTATATAAGTTTAAGTGCTATTGCCATTGCTGCCTGGATAAGCCATTCAATGCCCCCAGAAAGTGGTTTTTGATAAAAAAAACGGTTTCCCTTTGTTCTCAGTTGCTGTTCAAACACCCACCGACACATACAAACACCCACAAAACCTCATCAGCTACTACCATAACAAAGTTTCTGGTCTCTCGCAACTTTCTGATCTATTCTCAGTTATACAACTATTATATAATTGGATTGTTCAGACCTGAACTTCTGTAATAAACAACAACCCTAAGGATTAAAGAGATATCATAGTTGCTCCATCCTTCGTCAGAAAAGCACTCTCATCTTCTAAACCACGGGTGTCAAACTCGCCATGTCACATGACGTGTCGCGCCGTATCGTGACTTTTTTCGCATTGCCGGAGCTGGGGTGAGCGCAGCCTCTGCATGATGCAGCTGGCCCATGGGTCGGCAGTTTGACACCTCTGTTTTAAACCAATGTTTCTCAATCTTAGCAACTTTAAAATGTATGGACTTCAATTCCCAGAATTCCTCAGGCAGCCATGCTCAAGAAATGTTAGGGTTAGGGTTAGGGTTAGGGTTAGGGTTAGGGTTAGGGTTAGGGTTAGGGTTAGGGTTAGGGTTAGGGTTAGGGTTAGGGTTAGGGTTAGGGTTAGGGAGGAAGGAAGGAAGGAAGGAAGGAAGGAAGGAAGGAAGGAAGGAAGGTTAACCTTAAACAAGTACATTTCACCTTCCTTTCCTTTACTTATATGGACCTTTGCCTAACATTCAACCAGAATCTGTCTCCTACAACTGAAAACCCATCATCCGGTGCTCTTCCCTCTGTTCAGAGTGGTTCCAGGAAGGTCATATAATAAAAAGGAGCGACACAAGCTCTGCCCCTTTGGCCCGTGCACATTGGTGCATGTATGACCAAAAAAAAATATATTCTCTCTCTTTTCTCATTTTCTCCAGGAGAATACCCAAGAGACAGCTGAAATAACTTCGTCCACAGTATGAATTGCTTGCTTGCGGTGAGTCTATGGACCTACAGGACTTGCAGGCCTCAGATTCATTTCACGTTCTCATTTGCTAGTGGGCTTGAGGTTGCACTCAGTCTTAAGGCAACGGACAGTTCGCAACCAATTCGTCAACTCTACAGTCTCTGGTTTTATTTCGGTTCCACTTCCTTCCAAGACAAGAGAGATTTCTCTTTCGAGAAGACATTCATCCCAGGCACCGGATGGACCTTTTCTGCCCTGCTAGATTTGCACACCCATGCATTTAAACTGCGCCGACAAAAATCAAGAAATGAACACACCTTGGTTTGCGCGTCATTAAGTGTTTTGGCAGGCAACTGGCGAAGGCACGAGGCAATTTCAGGACTGTTGGTTGATGGGCAGCCCACTTCATGAGCCAAAACAGCCGCTTGGCCTTGGGCTTTCTCTTTGCTGAGTGTTATTGCTGGAGAGAAAGCAGATCCTCCCTAAGAAAAGGGGGAAAAAAGGGGGGGGAATAAAAAGAATTAAGTAGGCTGTGTACTTTCCTGGATGCATGCTATTAAGGGACATCAAAAACCCAGAAAGGAAGAAAGAAAAGCACTCAATGGAGTTCAACAATATCATTTCATTTCAACCACTGGCCAGAAGCATTAAAATATACACATATACCGTAAATGCATTATTTTAGCAATTTCCATGAAGGTAGTAACTTGCCCCCGTATTGATAGAAGAGAATATTTGTAGCTGAGGTTGAACGGTGGGATCCTTGGTGCTTTGTGTACTTCAGGCAAATGTTTCATTATCTGACTAAGTAACATCATCAGTGCTGAACCTCATTCCCTTCCAGCACTGATGATATCACCTAGTTGGGTAATGAAACGTCTGCAAAAAAAAAACCCGGCTCAGAGAGCATCAAAGTCCCCACACATGTCCTCATATTTCAGTCCAATACTTCAAACATCAAACAACACAAATAATAGGCATTATTATTTTGGCCAGCCAAAATCTGCATGCATTCATGAATTCTCATAATGAAATTCCCTTTTGGGGTAGGCAGAATTAAGCAGAGCACTGAAAAGGAGTAAGTTATGCTATGGCAAAGAAATTAAAGGCCTGAGTTAAGAAAATGTAAAGGAAACATAGTTAAACCTAGTTTACACCAACCCAAGTCCCTATATTTGTCCATATCTTTCTATCTTTGCAAACTAGTTTTGATTTTGCATCATCAATATACAGCTTCGTAAATCACCTTCTGTTTTTTAAATGTCTCAGTTCTCTCTTTTTGAGAGTCATCAGCTCCACCCAACAACCACCATTGTCTCTCTCCTGCTTTCTTCCTTTGCGTTATTTCTTTCCTCATGACCATTCCTTGTGGGCTGGTCTGTCACATCCATCCAGCGCCCGTTCATTCGGGATCCTATCCCTCTTTGTTTAACCTTGAAATAGTATCCAATTCTAACTGCATTCAGATTTATTCAGCCCAGATCTCCTTTCAGAATAAGATTTGGAAGGGACCTTGGAGGTCTTCTAGTCCCACTCCCTACTCAAGCAGGAGACCCTATACCTTTTGGGACAAATGATTGTCCAACGTCTTCTTGAAAACCTCCGGTGTTGAAACGCCCACAACTTCTGGAGGCAACTCATTCCACAGATCAATTGTCAGGAAATTTCTCCTTAGTTCTAGGTTGCGTCTCTCCTTGATTAGTTTGCATTCCGGATTTCAGTTCTGGGTTAATGCATCTCAAAAATGACAGCCGAGCTAGACAAAGCTAATCCTAGAGAATGCAAACTTTCCATATGCAAACTTTGCATAGAATATGCATTGGTAAATTAAAAAAAATGAAAACCTGCACAGCCACAGCTGAGCTTAGTCACTTGTCTCCATGGTGTGCCAAGCCCACAACTAGACTGTCAGTCTATGCAGAGATCACTTTTTTGATTGAATCTATGTACCATCTTTATGCAGATAGCCCTTAACTTACAGCCACAATTGGAAACAGACTTCCATCACTAAGTGAGGTGGTGGTTAAGTGAGTCACACCCAATTTTACTTTTTTTTTTTGCTGTGGTCATTAAGCGAATCACATAGTTGTTAAATGAATCTGCCTTCCCCCATTGAATTTGCTTGTCGGAAGCTAGCTGGAAAGGTCCCAAATGGTGATCACATGACCGCAGGATGCTGCAACTGTCATAAATACATACCAGCTACCAAGCACGTAAATTTTGTTACATGACTGCTGGGATGCTATAATGGTCATAAGTATGAGGACTGTCCATAAGTCACTTTTTTCAGCGCCATCATAACTTTGAACAGCAACTAAATGCATGGCCCTAAGTGGAGCACTACCTGTAAACTGAAAGCATGGAATATCAATGCTTTAATTCCCTGCTTCAAGTGGATTAGGGTAGCATTTGTTTTTTTGTAATATTTTATTGGTTTTCCAATTTTACATTTGAGTATTTAAAAAGCAACATGGTGGCGGGGTTAATCAATAATTCCATAACAAAATCTTTAGTACAAATCTTAGGTTACATCATCAAATATTTCTTCTCTTTTCCCCTTAACATTTACTATCTCATATTCAAGCTAGTACATTTCTAATTGTATCAACTCAATGAAAACATCATTATTACATTTATCGATACATTTTTAGCTTATTAATTAGTCTTCATAAAACACTCTATATCCTGTTATTTATTTTTACCTAATTTTTAGTTTCTCATCAATATTCCAATTAACCTTTAATATCCATAATTTTCAAGCTTTGGGTAGCCAAAGTTTCCCTTATCTCATTTCGTAACAAACTGTAATATCCAAAATACACATTTTACCTATTTAAATATAATCTTGTTCTATTTCCTAAAAGTTTTCCATTTCCCAGCATAATAAATCATCTACTTAGTAATAAAATATCCCCTTAGATAGATCAAAACCATTATATAGATTGCCTGGGTTAATCAATTGATTTGTTTAATATTGAAAAATCAGACTTAAAAGGGAAATGAAAATTAATTATCAGGGTAGCATTTTTTTTTTTAATTGGCAATAAAGCCAGTTGGGTCAACAATTGAAAACAGCCACTCATTTCATCTGGATTAGTCCTGAGTTTTATCATGTTTTGATTGCATTGCCCACAACGATGGTATTTGCAAAGCAACAGAAACTTCTTATGTTTTCTTGCACTTTGCTTTTCCTTTTCTTCTTGTTCTTATTTTACTTCCCCATTTCTAAATTTCATAAGAAGGATATTTTTTGTCTCAGATAAAGACTATTTAGTTAATTCCAACGGGACTTCTGCTTGCATGAAAGGAAAAGGAATATAAGATATAAGAGCTTCAGAACAGCAAGGCTAAATTAGCAAAGCCCCTAGTTTCAGAAATGATTAAATCAAAGTTTGGAACAAGGGCTAACACAAAACGTTGGTAAAAGCTTAGTATCTATGGAGATTCTCAGTCATCCAGGTCATAGTTATCCCAAAGATGCTTTTTCACGAAGCAACTGGACTTTCTTGTCCAGTTGCCTTGTGAAAACGCATCTTTGGGATAAAAACTTAGTATTTTATTTTTTTTAAACTCACTCGCTCTCCATCCATCCCACTCCCACCAACCCTTACGGTAATTCATGCAGAAAAATGTGACTGGCTTTACTTGAAAAAGTATGTCTTTCATTGATACCTAGCATAAATATTTATTGTGCATAACACAACTATTGCTACATGCAATCCGGAGGCATAAAGGTATGTTCAAAAGCTGCTTGACACATGATTTGCTCAACAACTCTTAAATTTAAAAATCCAGCTCTGGAAAAAAATATTTTGAGAAGTAAAAATTTGGAAAACAAGTTTGAAAGTTAAACTGAACCTAGTGGAGCTGATTCCTGAGTAGGCATCAACATGTAATAGCTGTGTCCAAGGTCTTGGTCTTCTGTCCACTAAGGTAAAGTAGACAGCTCTCTTCACCCCATAACAAAATCAGAATTTTTTTGCTTCAGGGCTCCAAGCGCTAAAATAGACACTCACTGATTTTGTTTTTTTCTAGCAGCAAATTTGCAAGGTCCTAGATATTATCAATATTCTGCTGGTTTCTGCATTACTTCCTCCCTCTGCCTGATCTCCAGGAAAGTCTCACACCTTGCATTTAAAAGGGTGTTGATTCATATAGTCAAAGTCTGAGCAATCTAGGGGTATCAGTTTTGTCCCAGGTCTAGTTCCTACACAAAGAGGTTGTGTAGAGTAATGTGGTCTGGGATAATGAGGTTGATTAGCCCAAACAGACTTGGGCTGCACTGAAGGAGGAAATGTACAGCATTAGCGGTTCAAACGATTTCTGTTCCCCTATAGAAGAACAGAAATGAGCTCTTCAAATACTCATTGTAGTGCAGCGTTTCCACCCAGGAAGCTGAGTCAGTTCTTTTCAGATCCGATTCCCAGCATGAAGAGTCTTCTTGCTTACAGATAGTCCTCGACTTACAACCATTCCTTTAGTGGCTGTTCAAACTGACAGCAGCAGCACTAAAAAAAAAAAGTGACTTACAGCCACTGCTCTCCCTTAAGACAATCCCAGCATCCCTACGATCACGTGATCAAAATTGGGGCACTTGGCAACCGGCATGTACTTACGATGGTTGCAAAATGATCTCATGCGATCATTTTGTAACTTTCCCAGTCAGTTTCCGACCAGCAAAATCAATGGGGGGGGGGGAAAGTGGATTTGTGTTAAAACCACGCCATTCACTTAAGAACCGCAGTGATTCACTTAACAACCGTGGCAAAAAAATAAAGGGTCATAAAATTGGGTGCAATTCACTTAACAACCACCTGTCTTAGCAATGGAAATTATGGTTCCAGTTGTGGTTATAAGTCAAGGACTCCCAGTAACTCAACACTTACATAGTCTATTGGAGAAAATCACATTTTCTCTACCCATCGGATAGATTTTCTCTGATGCAAATCTCTCCAAGAAGGCTATTCTGTAACAAGCAGGCATGTCCAAGAAATCTCTCCCCTTGGTTGTCATTTGCTTTATTTCAAGTGATGCAAGCACTCTGGGAACAGTCCGTGCAGAAAAAATCTGAATATTTCCCGAGCACAAATCAGCAAAAAATCCCTTTACCATCTGAGTCAATTGGTTAGCACTGCAATCTCTGGTGTATTTTTTTTTTTTTTTTGCATATCATTTGAAAGTCTGCAGAACATTTTGCAACATTACACAGCTCACAAGTTCTCTTAACCCACAGGGCCTTTCTACACATCTTTCCCTAATGTATTTAACTCTTTGTGTGACTTGCCCAGTACTGATGGACATCACTCTGCTTTTATACTTTGACATATAAGTGTCCGGTGGTGGGATTCAAATAGGTGAACAACCGGTTCTCTGTGTTGGATGCTGCTTCCGGAAGTCCATTCTGGGCCTCGGCAACAAAAAATTAGCTGTGTTATTTTTATAAATATTCAACATAAGAAGAGGGAGTCAAGCTATTCCCCAAAGCATCTGAAGGCAGGACAAGAACAATGGTTGGAAACTAACTAAAGAGAGAAGCAACCTAGAACTAAGGAGAAATTTCCTGACAGTGAGAACAATTAATCAGTGGAACAACCTGCCTCCAGAAGCTGTGAATGCTCCAACACTGGAGGATTTTAAGAAAAGATTAGACAACCATTTGTCTGAAATGGTATAGGACGGTTGTCCTGCCTGAGCAGGGGGTTGGACTAGAACATAGGTCCCCAACCTTTTGGGCACCAGAGACCAGAGTGTGCGTGGTTTTGTGTGCTGCCTGCATCCCACGGATGGGGCTTTGCTTGTTTGTGCAGACCGGTTGCTGGCATGCTGCAGCCCAGTACTGGTCCACGGACTGGGGTTTGGAGACCCCTGGACTAGAAGACTTTCAAGGTCCCTTCCAACTCTGTCATTCTATTCTATTCTATTCTATTCTATTCTATTCTATTCTATTCTATTCTATTCTATTCTATTCTATTCTATTCTATTCTATTCTATTCTATTCTATTCTATTCTATTCTATTCTATTCCTATTCTACTCTACTCTACTCTACTCTACTCTACTCTACTCTAAACACCTTCCTCCTCCTATTTTATGCTGCTATAAATCCATTAGGAGGGGAATATTCCAAATTCTCTACAGACTGAATCAATTTTGGAGGTCTACTATATTTCTGCTTTCGAGTAAATAGGATAGGTTCCATAGAATAGGGTAAGGAACCTGATTTCTTCCAAATATTTCAGGCTACATCCCTCATATTAAAAAACAAAACAAAAACCTTTTGGCTAGATCTTGTTCAGAATGTGGAGAGTCCAAAGTGGCTTATTCATACAGGTAGTCCTCAACTTACGACCACAATAGAGCCCAACATTTCTGTTGCTAAGTGAGACATTGGTTAAGGGAGCTCTGCCCCATTTTACGACTTTTCTTGCCACCGTTGTTAAGCGAATCACTGCAATTGTTAAGTTAGTAACCCAGTTGTTAAGTGAATCTGGCTTCCCCATCGACTTTGCTTGTCGGAAGGTCACCAAAAGGTGATCACGTGACCCCAGGACAGTGCAACCATCGTAAATAGGAGTCAGTTGCCAAGCGTCCGCATTTTGATCACGTGACCGTGGGGATGCTGCAACGGTCATAAGCGTGAAAAACGATCATAGGTCACTTTTTTTCAGTGCCGTTATAACTTCAAACAGTCACTAAGCAAATTGCTGTAAGCTGGGAACTACCTGGATTTTAAAATGAGAATGGATTGGGGGGATACCTCATTATGACCTTGAGAAAAATTGACTGTGACTTCCTCTCCAACCTAACAGATAAAGGAACAGCATTCTTCCATTTCTGAAAATGTATTGCTCCATAGAAAGGAAGTTCTATCAGATGCTGCCCTGATGTTCACCTCTTCCATGTAGACATGATATCCACACACTTGAATTTATAAGTTGTGCAACTGCAGACACGGGTTTGTGAATCAATGTTGAAGGAACTGTTTGAGTTAGAACAAGGGGCACAGCTTCCCTGTCATCCTATTTGCAGTTCCCCTGTCTAGCTGGCGTCATGTTTCTTCCATCATATTAACGCCCACCATTTTAATCACTTGCGTAACTGAGAAATTTCCTTACGATCTTCCAGAAGAGGTGACGAACCAGATAAAGATTTACGGTACAGAGTCTTAAATGCTGGATGCCCTAAGTTAAAAATATCCACTTCTCAGTTAAATATACAGTTCTTCTACCATCTGGACCGCCAGGTGTGGCCACAACCTGCTTTAATTCTACCCATCCTTACTTCTACCACACATGGGCAAAATATCACATCAGCTGGTAGATACATTCTCCACATTCTCCCAATTCCTGCAACCTGGTGAGGGGGTCACTCCATCCCATCCCAAATCCAACCAATTTCAAATGCCAAAAGCACAATATTTTTCTTCTTGTGGGGTTCTGCCTTAGGAAAAAAGCAGAAATGGGTGCAAGTCTCCTGCCCTGTCACTCAGGATTGGAAATGCTTGTTTGGTTATTCACGTCAGAAGCATCACAATTAAAACAAAGATGATTAGAGGACTGGAGGCTAAAACATATAAGGAACGGTTGCTGGAATTGGGTATGTCTAGTTTAATGAAGAGAAGGACGAGGGGGGACATGATACCAGTGTTCCACTGTCTCAGGCGCTGCCACAAAGAAGAGGGAGTCAAGCTATTCTCCAAAGCACCTGAGGGCAGGACAAGAAGCAATGGATGGAAACTGATGAGGACACAAAAGGCAGATATACATACTGTACGTGTTGCTGTCTGCATGCCACCACAATTGCAAATAGTTGAAGCCACCAGATACAGTAGCCCTATTTGTTCAGTGTCTCTAGACCTTGTTGTACCAGTGCACAATCTAGTTTAATTTCCCACTGCATCCCGGTGCAATCTCCTTTTTGGAAACAAATACTGCCAAAGTTAGTGGGACTTCCAAACAGATTTAGCCTACAGTTGGGTAACACACAAACCCCAGGGTAACATGTTGCAAATTCATTTTTGTTTCCCCTGGCTCCTAGCATCTTTCTCCACGAAGTTAGAGAACAATCCAAGAACACCTCCCAAATGCAACAATCCACAACCATGGTCGTTAAGGGAATCCCATGGTCCTTAAGTGGATCCAACCTCCTTAATAAACTTTTTTTTTTTTTTACAGAAACTAGCGGGGAAGTTTGCAAATTGCAACTGAGTGGCTGCAGGAGGCTGCAACCGGTTGTAAATATGAGCTGGTTGCCAATTGCCCAAATTACAATCATGTGACCAAAGGGATGTGCAACAGTTGTAAATGTGGTCTCCAGAGCATCTTCCAGCTGCATGATTCTTTTTAGAACTGGGATTGGAAGACTGAGGCAAAATACACTGATATTTTTCCAAGCGTCTTGGAGAAAATCACATAGAAGATTAGGAATGTCGCCTTACCAGACTACAGGACGTGGAATAATGGACTTCTGTAACATAAAGGCATATTTTGAATGAATATGAGAAGGGGGGAAAAATCTAATACTGTAATAAGAGCAGTATAACAGGCTCCAGATATCAAGGCAAGTGATAACTTCTTCATTGGGTATATTTAGATGGGTGCCAGATGCTTTAATCTAAATCTGGTATTGACAGGGAGTTGAACTCAGTGCCCTAAATAGCAAATTCTAACTCTATGAATCTATGGGGAAGGACCCAAATATCAGAATAACAGAATGATAAAGAGTTGGAAGGGAACTTGGAGGTCTTGTAGTCCAAGCCCCTGCTCAAGCAACAGACCCTATCCCATTTCAGGTGAACGGCTGTCCAATCTCTTCTTAAAAACCTCCAGTAATGGAGCACCCTCAATTTTGGGAGGCAAGCCATTCCACTGATTGATTGTTCTAATTGTCATGAAATTTCTCCTTATTTCTAAGTTGGTTCTCTCTATGATTAGTTTCCACCCCTTTCTTCTTGTTCTGCCCTCAGATGCTTTGGAACATAGATTAACCCCCTCTTCCTTGTTGCAGCGCCTCGAAAATTGAAAGACTGCTATCATGTCACCCCCTAGTTCTTTTCACCAGACTAGACATACCCAATTTCTGCAACTATTTTTCATATGTTTTAGCTTCCCGACCTCTAATCCTCCATGGGGCTCTTTTAGAGCAGAGAAATATTGACTGATGAACAGATTAAGCACATACACTCAACATTCTCTATCCACCCACCCCTCCAAATTTTTTTTAAGACATCTCCCTTTCTTTGGTGGGGGTGTGTGTCCTGTAACATGCTTTCTTGTCATACAATTAGGCAACTTCCCATATAGGAACTACAATTCCCATTATTTCCAATCAGCAATCTTCTGTTCATGCTGGCTGGCAGCTGACCCCACTAAATTGAGTAAGTTCTCTGAGCCACAAAGTTCTCTAGATTTCTCGTAATTTCTAAACTTCTTGTACAGGATTTCTAAAGAACAGATAATTACCAACCCTGGAACAGCAGAAGAAGGCTTCATACTGAGGAGAGTTCTAGGACAGAGAGCCACCTTTGATATTCCAAAATGGGAGTTAGCCTCTTACCACCTGAGTTTTAATCTTGATTGTCCATGTTTGCTTGACTTCTTCTGTTGAGACTTTTGTGGTCAAGGGCTTGTCCCACACTGCTTATGCTGTGGCTACTTTGATCGGCTTATCGCTCCACATTCTGATGCTGCAGGCCACATGGAGCTACCAACTAGAAACCAAACAACTTTATAAATACATCAGCAACATAAACAAGAGATGACCATCAGTGGAAGAGGCTCCTGCACAAACTGCTTTTCTCACAGCCACATCTGCCACTCACCACACAGTCACCCATAACTACGTGAAAAGACCTCATCAATAGTTCTGCCCTTCTCTGAAACCAACGCCTCCTTAGCCAAACTCCTCAGTTGCAAGCAACAGGAACCAGATCTTTTGCAAGTACGCTGAAGCCTTCCTTATTTCTAAGAGGAAGTATGTGGTTTGTTTAACCAGTGTTGTGCTACAAGATAGGCTGAACTTCCCCAAAGTCTTATTTTGGGGTCAGCTGCCATCAGCTCTGAAGCTGCAGTTCCTTCTAAGTAGCCTTTTCACACTGTGGGACAGCTGTATCCCAGGGGTAAAGAGAGAGAGAGAATAAAACATTGAAAGGAGGACACAATGGTTGACATCTGAAGACAAGGTAAGCCTCAATCTTACCCAGGTAGAAGGATTCCCCCTCTGCTCATAACACAAAGAACTCTGGCTTAGTCCAAAGACATTGGAAAAGATTTATCTCTTAAAAGAGTTCAGGGTTTATGTAATCGTTTAGCGTTTTGCAAACAGTTTTGGATCTGAGGTACTTCTGTAGATGGTCCTGCTCATCAAAAGCAACCAGAGATGTGGGGATGGTTTTTTCTTTCTCATCCAAGTGGATTCCACAGGTGAAGAGAACAGAATTCTGTTCCATTCCCATCATTCCTGTAAGTCCTCACTTGTATCAGGTTAAAGGAAAAAGGACTACAACACTAGAGAGCAGAAAAGGAATGCCTCTTTTCATTGTGGACACAAAGAGATGCTATCTCCAGATACTTGCCTAGATCCACACTTCTATGGGAAGACCACCCAAGCCTCCTGGACCAGCTGTTCCTCTTCTGACAGCTAGGATCTGTTTACCCATCCTTCTTGACCAAGCAGGCAGTACCCAAAGTGGAGAAATCAAGCACAGAATTGTCACCTTGCTTGGTGTCCTCTCATTGGGAGAAGATTAGATTGGATTCAGAGGACACGAGGTCTGTAGTTGTGGAAGATCCCCTGAGGAAACTTCACTTGGAAGAGGGCTATTGTCTGTTTAGACAAAGTTAACAAGGAAGCAGTGATAGAAATAGTAAAGAGAAGATGGTCTTGCTTGGAGGAAGGAAGAGTGTGTTGAATAACAGAAGAAACAGAGTTGGAAGGGACCTTGGAGGTCTTCTAGTCCAACCGGCTGCTCAAGCCGGAAACCCTATAACATTTCAGACAAATGGTTGCCCAATCTCTTCTTAAAAACCTCCAGTGTTGGAGCACCCACAACGTCTGAAACCAAGACACCTTTCAAAGGCCTATCCAAATGTGCTTGGAGATAGTTGACCTCTATGTTGATTGACAGCCAGTTGGGTCAAGTGGTCAAGGCATCAGGCTAGAAATCAGGAGATTGTGAGTTCTAGTCTTGCCATAGGCATAAAGCCAGCTGGCTGACTTTGGGCCAGCCACTTTCTCTCAGCCCTAGGAAGGAGGCCATGGCAAACCATTTCTGAAACTTTGCCAAGAAACTGTAAGGAATTGTCTGGGAAGTCACCAGAGGTCACCGGTGACTTGAAGGCACCCTCCAAAAGAAATGTGTTTGTGTTTTTTTGGGGTTTGGACTGAGTGGAAAAATCTCATGCTTAATTTGTGCCTAACTCAGAGCAGAAAATGTTGGGGGTGGAATGTCAAGGGGAGGGTTGCTTCTATTTCAGAGGCAGAACGTAAGACAAACACACCCACCTACACTTCGTATTACCTTTTATCAATTTTTAAAATTCTCTTGGGGAAAAAAAAACCCAGCCCCTGTCAAACCTGCTTCTCAGAAGCAAAATTGGGATGAAGTTTGCAGGCATTGTGAACCTCCAAAATCTCTTTTGAACTGCCTTCCGTGCTGTCTTCAGGCTACTTCAGTACAATTGTGGGAATTCACTGACATTGTGGGAAAAATGAGCCCAAACGTTACAAATGAATTACCGAGCTGATGTTAGAATTAACTCATATGTAATTTAACACCTATTGGTGTGAAGGAGCCGGAAAACACACCCAAATAGAAAAGTGAGTGTCTTCACTTCCTTTTCTAAACCAAATTAAGAAACGCTTCATTAAATCCGTTAAACCAAATAAACACACACCTCTCTTAGCAAGGCCATATCCACCCAGGATTCCAGACCAAAAGACTTTAGAGACAATTTCATTTCACAGTCTTGACTTTTAGACTTTTTCTTTTTTTTTCCCTCTCCTATTTCCCCAAGAAAAGGAGGTAAATATTAAACCTTGGTGTTTTTTTTCCTTTACTGCAACATAATTTGGATTAACCCTGCACAGTTTTAAAAGAAATATTAAATTGGGAGAGAATTGACGGAAAAGGCAAACTAAACAAGCTTATTCGTTTAGAAATGCAGCTGTCGGGATCTCTGTGATTTTTAAATATCTGGAAACGGAGAAGCATGTCTGGTTTGTATTGAAAGCTCTTGCAAGATTTTGGGCACCTGATCTATTTTATGGATTTCTCAGAGATCATAGAATTCTAGAGTTGGAAGAAGACCATTTGAATGCTCAAGATCAATTCCCTACTTAATGTAGAACTCCAGATTAATGCATCTCCAATAAATACTTATCAAGTCTTGGCTCAAAAACAGCCAGCAAAGGGGATTTCATCTATTCCTTTAATGGTTGACTTCCACCTGCTCTTATTTTAATTTTCCCCTTTATCATTTCATCAGAATTCTTCTGTATCAAGACCAATATTTCATAATATTTCAAACTGGAAAAATAAAGCATAGATGTTGAACTTTTGAGGTATCCCTCAACAGATATCTCTTCTGGGTGCATTATACAGGTGTCTTATGTTCCTGAGGAGTTAGAGGGGTCTTGTTCAAAAATAGAATTTTTCAAAAGTTGGCATATGGAGAATGCATTCATCATCATTTAGGTTGTTGTAACATCACCATTAAGAGCCAATTGATGTAGTGCAGGGGTAGGCAACCTTGGCTCTTTTATGACTCGTGGACTTCAACTCCCAGAATTCCTGAGCCAGCCATGCTGAGGGGAAAGGGAGAGTTTCCAAGCTGAGCCATGCTGGCTCAGGAATTCTGGGAGTTGAAGTCCACGAGTCATAAAAGAGCCAAGGTTGCCTACCCCTGAATTGTAGTGGTTAAGGCATCAGGCTAAAATGGGAGACCTTGAGTTCTATTTACACCCTGGACACAAAGTCAGCTGGGTGACCTTGTGCCAGTCACTCTCTGTTAATCATAGGAAGGAAGCAATGGCAAACTATGTCTGAAAAAGCGATTTGTCCAGACAGTCTCCGACAATTGGACATGATGGACAGAAGGAAAAAGAAAGATAATTGTTTTGTAAACCTGAACATTCCACGTGTATGTATGTGTAGACAGATATTGGACCACAAGTTCTCATCAACCTTTATATCTATCCTACAAAATAATAAACACCTTATTCATATGCCAAGTTTGAAAAAAATATCTTCAAAAAAAAAAAAAATCTGAAGTTCCACCAGTGGGCAATATGATTTCATACAGCAGTTCGCTGTTGCCACCATTGTGAAAGCTTGACAAAAGTCAGGAGAATTTCAACATAGGCATCCTTATGCAAAGTGATAAATACTGCACAGTTATATATATACTTTCCTCATTCTTCCAGAAGTGGCCATTTTTGTATTGACAAGAGAACGTTTGGACTTGAACTTTTCATATGTGTTTTACCTAGTTCTGAAGAAGAAGAAAAAAGCACTTGGAAGAAAGAGAAAAACGATGGGGAATGCCATCAAAATATTGAAAACCACACCTGAAGTGAAGAATACATCTTGGCAATCAGGTACGTGTGTTTTGTTTTTTTTAAAATATGATTCAGAAGGACATAGGAAAGGAAGAAAAAGTATAGAAATTGAATGATAACTAGAAATATATTCCGAAAGACAACTAGTCTACAAGTTCCCGTGACATCATAGTTGGCATCAATGTTTAGTAGTACATCAAATGGTAGGGTCCCAGTGGCCCAATGTTGACCTCTGCCCCCAGAGGATAAGCTATCCATGGCTGTGGCTTCAATAGAAGTTTAGCACTTCACATGAATACTAATTGCTGGAAGTTCACCGTACAATCCCTCCTTGTGAGGTTCTTGAATGCATCTGGACAGCCACCAAAATTCACAAACATTGACTAGATGCCTCCCAACATCTGGCACTTCAGGGGTCTTACGCTTTAATTTTGTAGAACATGTTAATCAGGCTCAAGCAACTATACCTTGCATTGCGTTGCATTGATTGACTGATTGACCAGTGGAATGACTTGCCTCCAGAAGTTATGGCTGCTCCAACACTGGAGGTTTTCAAGAAGAGATTGGACAGTCATTTGTCAGAAATGGTATAGGGTTTCCTGCTTGAGCAGAGGGTTGGATTAGAAGACCTCCAAGGTCTCTTCCAACTCTGATATTCTGTTATTGATTGATTGATTGATTGATTGATTGATTGATTGATTGATTGATTTTGCAGGTCAGAGAAGTGATTTTCTTGCTGTTCTCCATGACTATCCCACGCCGGATATAAGCCAGCCTATATTTCAAGTTGGGGAGAAACTACGTGTGATATCAGAGTAAGTATGCAATTTCTTTTTAGGTTATAAAAGTTGTGTTGCCATTTGCATTTGTTCTTACATGGTTTGGCTACGTTGTGTTAATGTTATATATATTTTAGAGCAGATATTATCTTTGGAGGAATAAATTTCTAACTATTTAAAGTTTTCCTAAACCTTAAAGAAAACCATCTATCCATCCCCACCAAGAACAGGTGGCAAAGCCCTCCCCCACTCAACTGCAATAAAGGTTAAGATTTTTGTAAATGCAATTTTAATATTCTTCCGTATCATTTTAATAGAGTTAAAGGTAAATTTTATTCCACTTCTGTTATTTGCCTATAAACCTAACAAATAATTGGAAAGGGTATTTTTTTTTTAACTCAAGAATTACAGCAGCATAATTTCTGATATAATTTGGTAGGAGCTAAGAAAGGTGGGAGGGAGCCAGTAATTTTTTGTCATGAGAAGGTATTGCAAAAGTATTTCCCTGCTTTATCCCTGACTGATCAGTGGGGATGTGACAGAAATGGACAAATTAGGCCACTATTCACAACTGATCGCAACACCTCACAATCACGTGACTGTGATCTGCAAAGTTTACAGCATTCAGGAGAATGGATTCAGACTTATGACTGCATAACAACCGCTGTAAAAATGGCCATAAAATCCAATCCGGTCACGCGGGTGTCCAAATTTAATACTGTTACGTCTTACAACTAAAACCCACTCCCAGTTTTTGTGTAAATCAAGGACTAGCTGTATATTCCACAGAAGTCACCTGAAGGAAATATATAAGGAAATAAACCATACATTGTATGGAAAACCCATACAGATTCCCTGGGCTCTAGATTACTGACTCAAGAATGATTTTTTTTTTCTTTCCTAACATCACAAACGACAATGCCTATGTGTTATTTCCAACCAACGTTCCTCCTCTTCTCTTCTACCTTAAAAAACAAAAAACCACAAAGATGAAAGAGTGAAAATCAGCTTTGTGCGTGTGTGCAAATAGGAAACAAACAGCCCATCGTCACCCTTGTGTAAATTGCCAAGAAAGCACCTGTTTGCCTCCGCTCGGGTGTTTCAAAGCAGGTGACTAGGAGCGCTGATGATGGACAGTTTTGTTTTGTTTCTCGAAACCAGGCCAAAAATAAACAATTTTCTTGCAGTGTACCTTTTGTGTATCAGTCAAGCCTCTGAGCTCACAGTTGACAAGTGCGACAGTTGAGATTGGATGGAACTTTCCTCTTCCTGTTATGACACTGCCGGGCACGTACACAAATGTCATGAGAGCTTGCAGAATATGCAAAGAGCCGTGGCTCTCTTTGAAAAAAAAAGTTCAGAGAAGAGCAACTAAAATGATCAAAGGCCTGGAGACTAAAACATATGAAGAACGGCTGCAGGGATTTGGGTTTGGCTAGTCTAATGAAGAGAAGGACGAGGGGTGACATGATAGCAGTATTCCAGTATTTGGGGGGCTGCCACAAAGAAGAGGGGGTCAAACTATTCTCCAAAGCACCAGAGGGCAGGACAAGAAACAATGGTTGGAAACTGACCAAAGAGAGAAGCAACCTGGAATTAAGGAGAAACTTCCTAACAGTGAGAACAATCAGCCAATAGAACAGCTTGCCTTCAGAAATCGTGGGCACTCCATCACTGGAGGTTTTTAAATGGTATAGGTTCTCCTGCATGAGCAGGGGGCTAGACTAGAAGACCTCCAAGGTCCCTTCCAATTCTATTCTATTCTATTGTATTCTATTCTATTCTATTCTATTCTATTCTATTCTATTCTATAGGCCAAATGGTTGTTTCCTATGAGGAAATTATACAGAAATGGGATCCATCGACTCTAAGTGCCCGCTCATATAATTCCATGATGGCATTACGGGGTCAAAACACTCCAACGGTAACTAATGTGTGCAAAGCCCAGTTTAGGAATCGGCTAAAATTAGCATGTTCCTCCCATGAGTACTTTCTTTAAACCTGAGCCTAAGCATGATATGTATACATCCTTTCCAAGGTAAAGTGGACTGCTTCCAGTCAGGCATGGGAATCTTATTAGGCACAATTTATTGAACCTTTTCAACTTATCTGACATTTCAGTTTAGACCCTTTCACCAATTTGTTTCTGTGCTGTTTATAAAGCAAGGAAAACTAATAAAAAAATCCCTTGATTTTTATCTCATAAATACTGTGAGATAATGGGTCTGTCTTGGTCATGTTAAGGTAACTAGACAAGTTTTCCAGGGGAAAAAAACCCACCTCAAATTGCAGGATATATTCTACCTCTAGCTTCTGGGACTAGAAGACCTTCAAGATCCTTTTTAATGCTATGAGAGCACAAAGAACCCCACACTTCAACCCTGAGCTACAAATATTCACTTTCCAGTGAGATTAATTCTAATTCTAGACTGTTTTCACCATGGCTTTGACAGCAGCTTCCTCTTTTCACTTTTTTTAGCGAGGGTGTCTGGTGGAACGCTTGCTCCCTGAGTACCGGAAAAGAACATTATATTCCGGAAAATTGTGTTGCCAGAGTTTACCACGGGTAAGGAATTTCCTTATGTGTATCTATGCTTACACGGGCAAATGCATCCACGCTCTTGAAAATGCCCATTTCTGTACTCATATTTATATGATATGTCCATCAATTACATTTCCCACTCTCCAATAACTTGCAACCGGGAACTGGCTGGGAAATCCAGATGTGTAAAATAAAAAGCACCTGAAGGCAGGACAAGAAGCAACGGATGGAAACTAATCAAGGAGAGAAGCAACCTAGAACTAAGGAGAAACTTCCTGACAGTCAGAACAATTAACCAGTGGAACAACCTGCCTCCAGAAGCGGTGAATGCTCCAACACTGGATGTTTTTAAGAAGAGACTGGACAGCCATTTGTCTGAAATGGTATAGGGTTTCCTGCCTGAGCAGGGGGTTGGACTAGATGACCTCCAAGATCCCTTCCAACTTTATTATTATTATTATTATTATTATTATTATTTCCAAAGACACAGTAATCAGACTTCCCTAGCCCATTGTGCACTATCCTTCTGTTTTTCCTGTATAAACCTGACTTATTTCTCCTTTGTTTTTCCTGCAGCTGGTTATTTGAAGGTATCGGCAGAGAAAAAGCCGAAGAACTTCTGCTCCTTCCGAAAAACAAAATTGGCTCTTTCATGATTAGAAAAAGCGAAACAACAAATGGTAAGCAAAAGCCCGTTAGGAAACACTGGTCTATTTTCTCATAAACCAGGGTGAGGAATGAGTGACTTTTTCTATGCTCTTGGGCTGCAATCTTCATCACTGGTTAGACTGCCTAATCCAGTGATGGCGAACCTTTTAGAGACAGAGTGCCCAAACTGCAACCCAAAACCCACTTATGCATCGTCGAGTGCCGGGTGGGTGTGGCCCATTGGCTGGGTGTGGCCAGTTGGGTGGGCGTGGCTGCAGTGGTAACGGCAGACTGGGTGGAACTAAAAAGTTCAATCAATCAATTTCAACTTTGCAAGATCTTTTTTTTTTCCGCAAGAAGTTGAAATTGACTGATTGAACCTTTTTTTTTTTTTTTGCACATGGCGGCGGAGGCCTAAAGCGAAAAAGTTTTATAAAACCCAGCTGAAGGCCTAGGACTGGGGCGACAGCACATGTGCCCACAGAGAGGGCTCTGAGTGCCGCCTCTGGCACCTGTGCCATAGGTTCGCCACCACTGGCCTAATCTAAATCGTGACTCTTATTATAGCAATTTTACTTTCCCTCTAGGTTTTTATTCATTGTCCGTCCGGCACGTGAATGTGAAGCATTACAGAATCTTCCGCTTGCCAAACAATTGGTATTACATTTCGCCTCGGCAAACGTTTCAGTGTCTTGAGGACCTCGTAAACCACTATTCTGGTAAGAGAAAGCTCCAATCACCACCTTTTCCAAGATCAGAAACACAGCTTGTCAGGTTACCCTGGCTAGGATTTATACTTTCTGTCCGTGCAATGTTTGGTCATTCTGAGAGTGTGGGAATGAATGCCTTGTGCAAAGTCATGGATTAAGAAAATGGCTATGCCCAATATCATGGCTTAACTTGTTGGCCTGGTTCATAGAACGTTCTAAGGCGATAACATGATTCCTGCATTATGTTCACCCCCAAACTACCCATCATTAGGTTAGCAAGTCTAGTGTGCCCTGTGAAGCCAACCACTATGTCAAAAGACACTGTAGTTTAAAGCAGCGCACGCATCATACAATGGCCTCAGGAAAAAATTACTTACAACCTGTAAAGCGGAAAAGCATTTCCACTAATATGCTCTCTGAACACATATTAAGACTGTGCTACGGCAACAATTTATTTATTATTAATCAAACTTATATAGCCGTCTATCTCTCCAAGGCTACTCTGCATGTTGCCAAGCAACAGACAAAACAATCGATATAAAAACAGACAAAAATCTAAAAAGCCACAGTAATAAATGCCATAAAAAGTACGAACAGGCCATAATTTTTCCTACATTGTCCTTATCAACTGAGATGATTTATAATAGTTTTAGCATTCTTGCACGCAATCAGAAGACACAACCAGCTCCGTGCAGGAAACGTTCAACAGCTCCGAACAAAAGAAAGATCAAATGAAAACTTCCATAGAGCATCCAAAGATTAAGGACTATATTAAGGTTTGCATTACGTCTACACTTAGGGAAGAAAAACCAACTGTACAGGTATAGGCTAGGTGAAACGTGGCTCAATTCCAATAACTGTGAGAGGGATCTCAGAGTCCTAGTGGACAATCACTTAAATATGAGCCAGCAGTGTGCAACGGCAGCCAAAAAAAAAGTCAACACAATCCTAGGCTGCATTAATAGAGGGATAGAATCAAGATCACGTGAAGTTCTAGTACTGCTTTACAAACACTTAGTAAGATCACACTTGGAATACTGCATCCAGTTCTGGTCACCAGAATACAAAAAAGATGTTGAGACTCTGGAAAGAGTGCAGAGAAAAGCAACAAAGATGATTAGAGAACTGGAGGCTAAAACATACGAAGAACAGTTATAGGAATAGGGTATGTCTAGTCTAATGAAAAAGAAGGACTAAGGAAGACATGGTAGCAGGGTCCCAATATTTGAGGAATGCCTACAAAGATGAGAGGTCAAAATATTTTCCAAAGCACCAAACGGCAAGACAAGAAACAATGCATGGAAACTAACCAAGGAGAGAAGCAATCTAGAACTAAGAAGACATTTCCTAACGGTGAGAACAATCAGCTAATGGAACAGCTTGCCTTCAGAAGTTGTGGGTGCTCCATCACTGGAGGCTTTCAAAAAGAGATTGGACAACCATTTGTCTGAAATGACATAGTGTCCCCTGCTCGAGTAGGGGTTTGGACTAGAAGACCTTCAAGGTCCCTTCCAATTCTATTATTCTATGTTCTAATTAATGTGAGTATCTCATGCATTTTCAATGGTGTGAAGCCACAACTTCTCCAACAACCATGCCACTTCTCACAAACCATGCTAGCTGAAGATTCACATCAAAGAAAAGGAAGCATAGTTTTACACCCAGTGGTAGGTAAATACCAGTTCTCCATGCTTATATTTTAGACCGCTTCAGTGGATTAGAAACATCAGTTGTCCAGTGATGTCATACTAATCTCTTTCCCCATCACTCATCTCAAAATATTTTGCTTTTTTTAAAAACCACTTAAAATAGAGGATGTGAAAGTGGAAGTCATATGATAACCAACAACTAATTTTAGCCTCAACCTGTTTTGCACAGCTAGCTTTTTTCCATACTCACCCTAACAAACTCATTACCTAAACTGAGTGGATTCAAATGTGTACATGAAACCGTCATTTGGAAATTATGTGAAGCTTTGGGGATGTTTTTTTTTAACTTAATGGAAACAATATCCTCCTCCTTGCAGGTGTGCTTAAAATAAAATGATATTAGGGAAAAGAAAAGAAAAGAAAAGGCATTTATCCCTCCTTGTAGCATTGGAGGGGCTGCTAAAACTATAGCCGTTAATCTTCAATGTTGCAGAGAATTTCATTGTGCACTTTAAATGGTCCAGAGGTTTTCCTGCAAACATTGGAGATGAGTGCCCAGTTCTAAAGCACATTGTGAAGCCTGGAGTTATCGTTCCTTCTTTGTGTCTGCTTATCATCCGTTTTATTTCCTACATCTGCTTTTATTTTAAATGTGCCTTCCGTTATTCTAGTGATGGATTTGACTTTAAATATAAAGAGTTTAAAATCTACTCCTTCAGTCAGAATAGAGCTAGAAGGGACCTTGGAGGTCTTATAGTCCAACCCCCCCTGCTCAAGCAGGAGACCCTATACCATTTCAGACAAAGAGATGTCCAGTCTTTTCTTAAAAACCTCCAGTGATGAAGCACCCACAACTTCTGGTGGCAAGCTGTTCCACTGGTTAATTGTCCTCACTGTTAAAAAGTTTCTCCTTAATTCCAAGTTGCTTCTCTCCTGGACTAGTTTCCATCCATTGTTTCTTGTCTTGCCTTCTGGTGCTTTGGAAAATAGGTTGACCCCCTCTTCTTTGTAGCAGCCCCTCCAATACTGGAATACTGCTATCATGTCCCCCCTCATCCTTCTCTTCATTAAACTAGACATACCCAATTCCTGCAACTGAAATATATTTTGAAATACACGTAGTCCTCGATTTACAACAGTTCATTTAGTGACTGTTCAGAGTTACAATGACACTTTAAAAAGTGACTTACGACCCCTTTTCACACTTATGACCGTTGCAGCATCCCCATGGTCACGTGACCAACATTCAGATGCTTGGCAACTGACTCACATTTCTGACGGTTGCAGTGCCCCGGGGTCATGTGTTCCCCTTTTTGTGACCTTCTGACAAGCAGAGTCAATGGGAAAGCCAGATTCGCTTAACCACCGTGTTACGAACTTAACAACTGCAGTGCTTCATTTAACAAAGGTTAAATGAAGGCGAACAAGGTTGTAAAATGGGGCAAAACTCACTTAACAAATGTCTCGCTTAGCAACAGAAAATTTTGGGCTCAATTGTCGTCATAAGTTGAGGTCTATTTCTATAGTATATTTTCCCCTCAAAATAGCTTTTTTAAAAAAATATTTCTCAGCGGAGAAATATATATATAGAAACAGAGATAAAAAAAAATGTTTTATATTTGCTAGGTTTTTAACTTCTTTACCTTTACTCATTTCTAGGTTAATTTAAGAATTTAATGTCAAATGTTAAGCTCAAGAATGGCCACCCTTTTCCTTTTCCTTTTCGGTAAATAAATAGTGTCTTAGCAACATTCTTGATATCAGCAGCTTTCAACGCTGCTTTCCCCGATGTGGCATTTTTTTTGTAACAGAAATCAAATCAATACTAAACAGCCAACATTATCATTTTACTAAATGTATATAGGGCTGGCTGCCCATGTTGCAAAGTGAAACTGGGTTGTTAATGCAATAAATACATCAATATAATAATAATAAAAAAAACACTCGTTTTGCTTCCAAATTCCAAATATTAAAATCCTCAGGTGTTTTTTGCTTTAATTCACTTCCTCTCTTTCATAGGACTGATGCTACTTATTACTTCTACTTTTAGAGTGGTCCCAGGAAATAGCAATACCTACTTGACCTGCCTTAATCTAAAAAGAAATGAAAACTAAGCAGGACTGAACCTAGATAATATTTGGTGGCGAGCTATTCAGGAAACGCCACGGCTGCAGGCTAGATAGGGAAGTTAAAAAAAACACCACTGAAGGAAGGAAGGAAGGAAATAATTCCCATAATGCTGTCAAGATAACTGCACGGATGCGTTGATGCAATTCCAGGAACTGACTTTGTTTGACTTTAATTTGCAAAAATACTCGGTAAATGCAAGACTGGACAGCTTGCCAGAAGTGCTTGCAGTATTTTTAAAAGAGGGTTATATATGTCTTGAGGAGAGGGGGATGGCATGATGGCTCAGGGATTAAAGACGCTGAGCTTATCAGCAGGAAAACTGACAAGCCCTTGTTCGAGACCTGAGCACCATGTGACGGGATGAGCGCCCGTTACTTGCTCCAGCTCCTACCCATCTAGCAGTTTGAAAGCATGCAACTGTGAGTAGATAAATAGGTACCACTTCGGTGGAAAGGTAACAGTGTTCCATTCGCCTCGGCACCTAGTCATGCTGGCCACGTGACCACAGAAGTGTCTTTGGACAACAGCTAAGAAACAGAGATGAGCACTGCCCCCTTGAGTCAGACATGACTGGAGAGGGAGGAAATCTTTACTTTTACCTTGGTATATATCTTGACTATAAATGCTTCTGAAATGTATAGTATTGCACAGTCATTTGAAACAGCAATGTATCAATCAATGGCCTAGACAAGAGGTCAACTTGCATGCATTTTGCCTTTGTTTCAATCTGTAGAGGTGGCTGATGGCCTGTGCTGTATCCTCGCAACTCCTTGTCTCACTCAACACACCAGTATCCACGAAGTAAGGAATCAAGAGCCCCCCGTGGTGATGCGCAACAAAACCTTCCGGTGGAATCATGTGCAAAGGTACCCCCTTGTTTAAGATAAGGCATTTGAGATACACTCTATTTCAAACTGGAAGTAAAGCAAAAGTCTGATGTGGGACTGTCCTAAATTCTCAATTTTGCAATGGAAATAAACTATTCAGTACAAGTAGCCCTTGACTTATAACCCCAGTTGAACCCCAGATTTTTTGTTGCTAAGCAAGACAGTCGTTCGGTGAATTTTGCCCTATTTTATGACCTGCACTTGTTAAATTACCAACACAGTTGTAAATTGAATCTAGCTCTTCCATTGACTTTGCTTATCAGAACGTCACAAAAGGGGATCACATGATCCCAGGACACTGCAACCATTAAATAGGAGTTAGTTGGCAAGTGTCCGAATTTTGATCGCATGACCATGGCGATGCTGCCATGGTCATAAGTGTGAAAAATGGTCATAAGTCACTTTTCTGAGTGACGTAACTTCAAATGGTCACTAAACAAATGCTTGTAAGTTGAGGACTACCTGTCTAATGAACACAAGCTTGTTTACAACCTGGTCTTCCACAATGCTTCGGAGCCAGTCAGGACATGCGTTAGGTGAGACAAACTGTGACAGTCAGTTTGGAGTTGTGCTGAAGGCCTCAGGCTAGAAACTAAGAGACTGTGAGTTCTAATCCTGCCATGGGCACAAAGCCAGCTAGGTGACTTTGAGCTGGTCACTCCCTCTTAGTCCTCGGAAGGTGGCAAGGGCAAACCCCTTCTGAAAAACCTTGCCAAGAAAACTGCAGGGACTTGTCTAGACAGTCTCCAAGAATCAGATGAGACTGAATAGGGAAAATAAATAAATAAATAAATCTCAATCTTCACTGCAATGTGTTAAACAGACGTTAACCCTAATAGATTGGGATCACACATGTGTGTCCTTGCCTACAAACATAGAAGAGCACGGTAGCTCACACGATTAGGATGTTGGGTTAGCAAGCCCGCGTTCAAGACCCAAGTGCTGCCACTGGGCAGGGTTGAGCTCCCGTCCTTTGCTCCAGCTCCTGCTGGGGATGTGAAAGGAGTCCCTAACTGGGCTTCCCCCACCCCTAGCAACGGTGATGTCGCCGGCTAATCTTTTCAACCCAAAAGCACCCTGTTGCTTCTTACATGAGTGTGATGCTGCCTACAGGCATAGACAGCCCTCCCATTCAAAGGATCCCTAAGCAGTAGAGGTAACCCTTAATGGGCAGATGTGGAATTTGCATTTTGTGACCCATTTATTCCTCTGGGATCATGGAGAGGTTAAAAAGGATTGCTCGCCACAAAGCATTCAATAGAAAATAGGGAATCAGTTTGCAAAATAAAGCAAAGTATATTGGGAGGAAAGAGGCTACTGTTTTAACTCAAAGATGTATAAAATCTACCTGCCATTCTCCTGCTATTGTTTTCTACCAATCTAGTGATGCATTATATAAAGCAGCTAAACTGCTAGTGAAATACTCTCTTCTGTACCCAGCATGAAAGCATGGGGTTCTTGGTGCTCTCTGAGCCTGAATGTTTTCTTGCAGACGTTTCATTACCCAACTAGGTACCATCATCAATGCCAGAAGAAATGGAGCTTGCTCTCTGTTTATATACAAGTGGCTTGCCGTATATTGGGAGGGAGTGTTCTTGTTCACTCCTTGAGTAGGCTGTTGTTTACTGAGTTGGCACTTCCTTGACTGGGGTGTTGCTTCCTGTTTATCTACAAAGGCAAACCACTCGTATATAAACAGAGAGCAAACCCCACTTCTTTCCAACACTGATGGTGTTACCTAGTTAGGGTAATGAAACGTCTGCAAGAAAACTACCCAGCTCAGAGAGCACCAAGGAAACCGCAGGTCAGCCCTGAGCTACAAATAATCTCCTTCATTAATCTTGCAAGTTTTAAGCCACTTTCCTTTCTCCCAAGGTCCAGGGAGCGTGACGGTGACATTGCAGACATGCTGAGATTGGAAGACTCTGGCCTCAGCTACGGTCTCCGAAACAGCATCGCTTCTTACCTTGCTCTAACTATGGACGACGATTCTTCTCTTGTGAGAAAGAAAGCCCAAAAAACCCAGTCGGTGATCTATCGGAGCAGCTGCCAATCCCAACCCAATTTCTTGTATCATGAGGACTGAATCTGAGGAAAACCCAGCTTGGGAGTTACCAAGATGGAGGCAAATGAGCACTTTTGAGTAGATCTCGCTGCATTCTTGGAAATCTCATCAACATCATTTCTAGAACCACGAAGACCTCATCTCCAATCTCACAGATGCCCCAAATATACCCCTATTTATATTTATTTATACAGGGGAGGGGGGGTCCCTTGTAAAACATGAACGTTATTCATTTATGATCCTTTGACAGAGCTGAAAACTAGGCACACGTGTGTATCTTTATGTATATACATCTCTCGTGATATTAAAATATTTTAAAGAATTGAACACCTGTTTTACACTCACCTGGAGTCTTGTTTTTCGGGCACATCTCAGTTGTTGTTCAGTTGCTAAATCCGACCCTCTGCCACCCCATGGACCATAGGATTCCAGGGCCCCCTTGTCCTCCACTGTCTCCCGGAGTTTGCCCAAATTCATGTTCATTGCGTCAATGATGCTATCTAACCATCTCCTCCTCTGCCGTCCCTTTCTCCTTTTACTTTCAATCTTTCCCAACATCGGGGTCTTTCCCAATGAGTCTTGTCTTCTCATTAGGTGGCCAAAGTTTTTGAGCTTCAAGTGCCTGTCCTTATTCATCTGAAAATAAATAGGACTTACCATCAATAGTGCCCTCTTGAAGAGGATTGGGTTCGAAGTTCTCTTAAGGAGGTGAATGCTGATGAGGTCGGCTCCCCTGTCAGAGGCTCCAATCGTTATCTGTCCCACGTCTCCCCCAAACCTTGCAATGTTCCTCCTTATCCATTCTAGAGCCATATCTTGATCCCAAAGGCCCCAATTTCCACTTGCAACATTGGAACCTACACAAATAGATAAGCAAAGGGAGGGTTGTACATTGGCAGAAGGGATCAAAACAACTTACAGCATTTCAGATATCTGGAAAGAAAGAATGTTCTTTAGAAGATTAAGACTTTCCAGGAGGACAATTAGTTGAAAGAAGAATGTCTTGACTCCGGCTCTCCCCTTAGATATTTCTAAGCCTGCATGCTTTGGACCACTGTGATCACAAAGTAGGATGCATGGAATATTATTTTGAAGTTATGGAAAGGCAAACTGTGACTGAACATTAGAAAAAAAAGCTTTTTAAAGTCAGGAAGGAATGGTGTGCCAAACACGAATTTGAATAGCCAACCTAATCTTGGGCTGCAACAGATTTTTGCCAACAGTGACTAGCTAGAACATCCTTTGATATAGACGTTAGAACAGATATAACACAATCATTATCATGCAGTAAAAAGTATTTTTCACTTTCTGAGAAGCTGCTAACCGTCAGTGTGAACTAAGGATCCCAACAAAAGAGAACATTTGCAGCTCAGGATTGAATTGGGGTATCCTTGGTGCTCTCTGAGCTTGGTGGTTTTCTTGCAGACATTTCATTACCAAACTAGGTGACATCATCAGTTTTAATAGGTAGTGGGGTTTAATCTCCTTATCCACTATCTACTAGCACTGATGGTGCTGCCTAGTTTGGTAATGAAACATCTGCAAGAAAACCACCAAACTCACAGAGCACCAAGGATTTTATTGAAGATGGACAATTTATGGTCTGTAGGCTCCATGATCTCCATTACCATGTTTATGACCTCCAGGTCTTCTCTCAAGTTCATATTATCTCAAGTGACTGACAAACCATTGATTTATTGTAGGTTCATTTTTCATTTTGGGGGAAGAGGATTAAAATACATTGTATTAAACCATTGCAAATACTGACCTTGAAGGATCTTCAAAACTTATCAGGGTTCAGCCTGGTTAAATATTATAATTGAAAACCATCAGAACATCACAGGGTTATAGGCTAGGACAAGAATTTGGGAGGGGGGGGGGAATCCCAGAAGAAGAATTATAATCTACTTCCATAATACTGTCAAAAAATCAACATGGCGATGTCTGTAGCTACCAGGAATCAAACTTGACTCAATGGTGTCTTTCTTATTATTTAAGGATTAATGAACCATTTTTAATGAAAAGACACTCCACCCATTCTAAAAAAAACCAAAAAAACACCTAGTTATCTTCCACTATTGTTGGGGACATCACTCTATAGCCTTTGACATTAATCTCTATATACTGTATGTCTATATATGAACTGCTTGCCTCCAGAAGCTTTAGGTGCTCCAACACTGGAGATTTTTAGTAAAAGAGATTGGACAACCATTTGTCTGAAATGGTAATAGGGTCTCCTGCCTGAGCAAGGGGTTGGACTAGAAGACCTCCAAGGTCCTTTCCAACTCTATTAGTCTGCTATTATTCTGTTTCTCGTCGTGTTATTCTTATATTAAACCGATTAAAGCTATTGGCACATGTCCTCTAACAAAAAAGCAGGGTTAAGAAAGAAGAATTAATAAGAAATTCCTGTGAAAGCCTCAAAAGGAAGAATTAAAAAAAAGAATGACACCTCGTCATCTGAGTAAGTGGATCTGTCCTAGCCGATCAGTTCACAGAGATTAGATCTGGGTTTAACCGCTGAGCTGAAGCTTTCCAACAGCTCTGAACAGAATTTAGGGCATTCTATAAAATGAGCACATGGGCTGAACTCAGCGGGCAAGAAAAAGAATTGAAAGGAAACAAAAGGAACGGAAGCACAGTACGTTGCTGCAACATTTTCTTTCCACTGAGATTAGCAGAAAGACTGGTGAAAAAAACGCAGATGTGATTTAGCACCTTTTTCCTTTGGAAAAAAAAAATACTGCTTTCCTGATAAACCAGGACCTCAGCAATTGGCTTGACACCATGAAGAGGTAGTGGGGAATGAATAACAGGAAGAAGAACTGATACCAAGCCAATATAGATAGTCCTTGACTTACAACAATTCATTTAGCAACCATCTGAAGTTACAACGGCGCTGAAAAAGTGACTTATGAATGCTTTTCACATTTATGACTGTAGCAGCATCTCCATGGTCATCTGATCAAAATTCAGATGCTTGGCAACTGATTCATATTTATGACCGTTGCAGTGTCCCGGGGTCACGTGATCCCCTTTTGTGACCTCCTGACAAGCAAAGTCAATGAGGAAGTCAGATTTAATTAACAAGCAAGCTCTTCACCACCAACTGTGGCAAGAAAGGCCACAAAATGGGGGCAAAACTCACTTAGCAACTGTCTCCCTTAGCAACAGAAATTTTTGGGCTCAATTGTGGTCGTAAGTCGAGGATTGTTTGTAGTTAGATAAAAGAGCCTTGAGCTCAGTCCAAGAAAGTAATTTGAAAAAAACCTGTCAGACTAGGCGAGGGGTAGACAACGTTGGCTCTTTTATGACTCGTGGACTTCAACTCCCAGAATTCCTGAGGCGGCCATGCTGAGGGGAAAGGGAGAGGTTTCCAAGCTGAGCCATGCTGGCTCAGGAATTCTGGGAGTTGAAGTCCACGAGTCATAAAAGAGCCAAGGTTGCCTACCCCTGGACTAGGCCCTCCCTAGTTCCCACAAAGATAAAACGAGGGAAAGAGAATATATCCCCAAATCATCACTCTGATACTTGCTTCTTTTTAAAAAAAAATCCACATTGGGCAGGGGTCCCCAACTTTTCTGGGTTGACGGCCCAGTGGGAAAGAGAGGGACAGGCACTTTTATGCATGCGTGCACGCACACGCAAATGTGGCTATGCACACGTGTGCTCAAATGGGGCCGTGAGCATGTGCGCTCTGCAAATGGGGCTGCTAGTGCTGGCGTGAGGGTCAAGTGGGTGTGAGCACGCACACACATGTGCGCACGCTGGCCAGCCATTCACACGGCCTGGTGGCCAAGAGGCCATGGGTTGGGGATCTCTGACATAGGGTTTCAAATCTGTCAAAAAGTTCTTTGTCAGTTCTTAATCTGACCAAGCTGGTCAGTTTCCCCATTTCTGCAAACTCAATTAACTTTTTAATCCAATCTTTCACTGGAGGTTTTTTGTCATTGCTTTTCCAACTTTCTGCAAACAATAATCTCATTGCAGTTACCAATACAGCATTCATTTCCATATTTCTTTCCTAATTCTATTTCCATAAGACCCAGCTGGAATAATTCTGCTGGTTCCATCATTATTTTCAAACTGAGATACAACTTACCAGCACTAAAAAAGCCAAAAACTCCAACACGGTAATTTGCAGTTACAACAATGAGATTTCCAACTCCAGCTAAGTAGGAACCATCAAGGATTGTCGTTTTGGCTTGGCCATCAGCATTTATGCTGTTCTGGAAGTAAACCAGCACTGGTAGATTCCCTCCCTGCCACAATAAATGATAAATTTGTTATTATTGTTGTTATTTGAAATATATTATAGCTGCCCACTCCCACAGACTCTAAGCTGCCACAAATACAAATGAATAAAAAGCAGTTTAAAGAATACAGTCCCACAGACAGCTCAGAGTAAAACAATAAAACATTAAAATTAATTCATAATTAAAACAGTGAAAGAAGCTATGGTAGAAAGTCAATTGAGAACTAAGGTCAGCCATAAATAATATTCATTAAGGTTGCCCTTATCTTAGCATTGCTAACTTGTCATCCTCATTGCAGCCAAAGCTGACCAGGGCCAAAAATATCTACTGTGGGAGGAGTTCTAATATTAATTGAAAATAGCAGAGGTTCCTAGTGTTCTAATGTGATCTAATATACTTCATAATTCATGAGTAATTACTGATAATTTGGAAAAGTGAAACTTCTATGACATTCTTGATCCTTCACACTCATGGGGATCCTTCACCCCAAATCACTGACACCGCCATATTATTTTATTCCTTCCTTCCTTCCTTCCTTCCTTCCTTCCTTCCTTCCTTCCTTCCTTCCTTCCTTCCTTCCTTCCTTCCTTCCCTTCCCTTCCCTTCCCTTCCCTTCCCTTCCTTCTTTCCTTCCTTCCCTCCCTCCCTTCCCTCCTTTCCTTCCTTCCTTCCTTCCTTCCTTCCTTCCTTCCCTCCCTCCCTCCCTCCTTCCTTCCTTCCTTCCTCTCTTTCTTTTTCTTTCTTTCTTTCTTGTTCTCTTGTTCTCTCTTTTCTCTCTTTTCCACCCAGATCATCCCATTCAACATTGCAAGGTGAGCCTCAGGACCTTAAAATATTTCTGATCCAAACGCTCCATTGAATTCTGAAGAGGTAACTAGAGAAAGATGCAAGATTTTGGTGTGAGATGAATCTGCTAGGGAACACACTAAGTCATGCCCGAGGACTTGCATTTTTGTGAAATTTAAACCTATCCTGGTTGTCTCCACAGATGAAGAATGTCCATTTGAAGTCACATAATTATGCCCCAGTAAAGTTGATTAATGAATGAAGGTGAATATATGTATCCCAGGATAATGTTGCAGGATCCAATCTGGGTCGGTCACCAGGACCAGAGGTTTTTGTCTTC
This sequence comes from Azemiops feae, assembly GCA_023970755.1. Lineage (NCBI taxonomy): Eukaryota > Metazoa > Chordata > Lepidosauria > Squamata > Viperidae > Azemiops > Azemiops feae. The sequence continues at coordinate 265,006 of JALGBA010004102.1, read as the reverse complement.
TGAGATTTTGGACTCATGCTGGAGACCATCTTAATGGCATGGCATGGCATGGCATGGCATGGCATGGCATGGCATGGCATGGCATGGCATAGAATAGAATAGAATAGAATAGAATAGAATAGAATAGAATAGAATAGAATAGAATAGAATAGAATAGGAGCTGGAAGGGACCTTGGAGGTCTTCTAGTCTAGCCCTCCGCTTAAGCAGGAGAACCTATACCATCTCAGACAAGTGACTGTCCAGTCTCTTCTTAAAAACCTCCAGTAATGGAGTGCCCACGATTTCTGGAGGCAAGCTTTTCCACTGGTTAATTGTCCTCACTGTTAGGAAGTTTCTCCTTAATTCTAGGTTGCTTCTCTCTTTGTTCAGTTTCCAACAATTGTTTCTTGTCCTGCCCTCTGGTGCTTTGGAGAATAGTTTGATGCCCTCTTCTTTGTGGCAGCCCCTCAAATACTGGAATACTGCTATCATGTCTCCCCTATTTCTTCTTTTTTTTAGACTAGCCAAACCCAAGTCCCGCAGCCGTTCTTCATATGTTTTAGTCTCCAGGCCTTGGATCATCTTAGTTGCTCTTTTCTGAACTTTTTCCAAAGTCTCAACATCTTTTTTTAGTATGGTGACCAAAATTGGCTGCAGTATTCCAGGTGTGGTCTTAACTAGCGTTTTATAAAGCGGTACTAATACTTCAGGGAACTGCAGTGTGTGCTGTTCTGTGTGTGGTATTTATAGTGCCTGTTGTATGTGGCTTTTTAGATGTTGGTTAGGGTGTGCTGATGGCTGGCCACCCCAATCAACATCTAAAAAGCCACAAGACTAAACCTCTGGTCCCGGTGACCGACCCAGATTGGATCCTGCAAAGTTGGTTAATTTTGAAGGTATTATCAAGAGCTCAATTTGTTGCTATAGACTAACATAGTTCTCCCCCTCTGTCTTTTCAAAACAATAGTTCTCTCTGAAACAGCTTCCTCTGGTTAAATTGGAGAAAAAGCACAACAGACATTTAACACCTCCCTCTTTCTTTTCCCCACAACAACTTCAGTGTTCAGAATTGAAGTCCTTGGATGCCTGATTATGAACAACAGGAAAAACAGAAAACCCGAGCAGGGCCTTGAGAACTTTTGAAGGCATGAAGGAGTGTTAGAGAGAACGGAGGCATGAATGTAGCACCTGTTTGTGGCTTCTTACACCAAACCTATCTTTTCCTGAGATCATGGGACACCTGACATGGGGTAATCACATAATTCTGGGGAAAGATGCAGCTGTTTTAAAGGGTCACAGACAGGTATAGTATCCCTGTACATTCCGAACCTCCTTTCCATTTTTAAATCGAAAGGACTACATCCAGTGGCAGAATTTCCCCACTGCATTGAAAATCTAAAGTGTTTCCAATAAGTCAGGGTCATCTTTCATTCTATCCATGCCCAGGAAAATCTTAATATCAGCTTCCATTCAACTGAAGTGCAGTTTAAAGTGTTTGAAGTTTGAGGAACATAAAATCCATGAGTCTGAAGCCACTTCATCACCCTCTCACTTTCTGGTGTTCCTCCTGCTCCCAAATTCTCAGAACTGCTTTGAAAACAAACTATTCTGTTTTCTTGCAGTGATACATAATTCATGTACAATTGCCTTCTTTCATTATTATTTTTTTGTCAGAGAAGAGTAGGCAGAGCTGGGGGAGGCAGAGTTAAGTGCATTATCAGCCTAGAATAAGTACGTTGCCACAAACATCCAAGTCCAACTCCTCCTGAATTCCATTGACCCTTATCTGGCAATTTAGTTTTGAACTTTAGTTGACTAGATTCTTGTGTACAGCACTGAGCAATAAATCTTCGAACTGCAACTTAACTATGGTCCTAACCCTTTGCATATGACACTTTTTAACCTCCCAGTTCAATTTACACCTCTGTGTTTTTCTATATTTTTCTGGTGGTCTCCCAACCTAATGTTATTTATGTTATGTTATTGTTTGTTATTATTTATGTGCAAAAGGGAACTTTGATTGTGCCATTGTGGTGGCCATCTTGGCCATTTTGGCCACACCATGTGGGCAACACTGTCTCCTAGGTATTAACATCTAAAAGGGCTTCATAATGTGACCCATAGACTTCTACACAATCTAAATCCTTAATGTTCAAGACTCCTAATTTCATCAACTGCTCATCCCAAAACTTCCTTTGTCTAAAGATGATCATGACATTCCATGAATATCTAAGCATAGATCCCAAAAGATCCTATCATCAGTGGGTTTAGCAACCTCATCTCATGCATCTTTCCTCAGAGTAGGTTCCTGGAATGAGGGAATGGTCAGAGAAGACTAAGATAGTCCAAAAATCCAGTACTTACATTGTTCTGTGGGACAAAGATGTTCAAAAACAAGCAATCTTCACTGACCGAAGAAAGGCTATCATCTCCTGGTTGCCAGCAGTTAGCGCTAAAGATACAATAAAGTACTTATGATTTGTTTAAAGTTCTAGTGCTCATGAGGAAACAAAGGAATAAGATTGTGGATGTCATGCCAGATCAGTTTTACAATATCATTTAGAACAATTTTAAGATGCATCATGTAGAACAACTTTAAGATGTATGGACTTCAACTCCCAGAATTGTCTAGAATCTACCAGAACATTCTGGTAGTTGAAGTCCACACATCTTAAAGTTGCCAAGGTTGAGAAACAACCTCCTCCAATCTGAGTACTTTCCAGATGCATGATTTTAACTCCCAGAATTCCCTAGTCAGTGTAATCAATGCTGAGACATCCATACCTTTGAAGAATATCCCAATCAGAGATAGTTGAAGTCCTATTTTTTTAACCATGCATCAAAACAGGTATATGGTGAGCTGCGTGTCTAGATGCATCAGACCATCCGAAAAATCTCACAATAACAGAACCAAATCCGTAGCCATTTAGACATCAGATTTGGACTTTTGTTGCAGTAATTTTGGAGGCACGAAGAGATTTTGTATAGATAGATAAATTCTAGAAAGCTCTTCAAATATCCCAAATCCCAAGATAGAATACAGCAACTATACATAATGTTTTAAGTACCTGGGATTAGTCATTAAATCCCCTAATAGAAGTAAAGCTAAGAATGGATAACAAAATAGATACATCATCTGTTTATCTTTATCTCCATCTTCCTTCCTTCACTTGGGTTGAAGTTTAATTTGTAAATATCATGAAAAAGGGATTTTTTCTCTCCTTTGCTGTTACTCTTTGTCATGCTGTGTAAATAATAATAATGCTTGTCTCCGTGGACTCTATTGCTCGTAACTCTCAATTATTTCCTTATCCTGTATTTTATTCTAAATCATCAGTCCACAGACAGAGGTATTATTAACAAAGCATTACATAATTAAGCAGTAAAAGCATTATTAATTAGTAAAGGCATAGTAAAGTGCTGCAGAGCACAACAATACTACAAGGAGGTCTTTAAATTTGATCTCTTTTAAATTTGATTTCTTGCATGAACACTCAAGAATTAACAATTTCAAGTAGCTTTTCATCAAGAAGGAATGCTTATAATTTATATCTAACCAAGGGGTGATCTCTTAAAACTCTTGCACTATTTTATATACGTGTGTGTGTGTGTGTGTGTGTGTGTGTGTGTGTGTGTATAAAAGACACCTGCTAATTCACATCTCGCTTCTAAGACCCTAACTATATACCCTTTCTTTTTTCTGAAGCAAAGGAATGCAATAAAGAATGACAATGTTGCTCAAAGCAACGCACTTCACTGTTGTGGGTCTCTAACTGCATGGCCCTGCACACCTGGATGAGCAAGATATGATGGCCTCTCTTGTGGTAAACTGTAAGCAAGATCTGGTTGACTTAACACAACCCACACAACTCAGGTGCCCAAGAAATTAGGTCGCCCCAAATGAGAGTTCCCTCAACCATCCAATCATACAATGCAAGACTGAATGTAAGAAGAAGAAAAAAGATTACTGCTTTCTCGTAAACATTTTAACATCAAGCTTGAGGATTTGCTACAACTGCTTTCCTTCCGTGGAAACTCCAGCACAGGCTGAACCATCTATGTAAAGCCTTCCTCGTGCATTAGACCGAAATAAAGATTAGAGGTAGGCCTTGCACATGACCATAACTGGAATCAGAATTTCCATTGCTAAGTAAGGCCGTTGTTAAATGAGCTGTGCGATTTTTATGATCTTTATTTGCCACGGCTGTTAAGTAAAAGAAGCACAGTTGTTAAGTAAATCACGTGGTCCTTAAGCAAATCCGGCTTTCCCCCATTGGCTCTGCTTGTCGGAAGCCATCTTGGAAAGTCACAAATGGCTACCACATAAACCTGGGATGCTGCAAATGTTATGAATATATGCTGGTTGCCGAGCACCCCAAATTTTCATCATGTAACTTAACAACTGCAGTGATTCACTTAACAACTGTGGCAAGGAAGGTCGTAAAATGAAGCAAAACTCGCTTAACAAATGTCTTGCTTAGCCACAAAAAGGTTTGGGCTCAATTGCGGTCATAAATACTTACGATATCTAAGAAAGTGAGTGAATTAAACATTAAAATTAATTCACAATTAAAACAGTGAAAGAAGCTGTGGTAGAAAGCCAACTGAGAACTAAGGTCAGCCATAAAGAATATTCATTCATGTTACCCTTAACTTAGCATAGCAGAGGTTCCCAGTTTTCTGACATGATCTAATATACTTCATAATTCATGAGTAATTAATGATAATTTGGAAAAGTGAAACTTCTATGGCAATCTTGATCCTCCACACTCATGGAGATCCTTCACCCCAAATCACTGACACCGCCATATTATTTTATTCCTTCCTTCCTTCCTTCCTTCCTTCCTTCCTTCCTTCCTTCCTTCCTTCCTTCCTTCCTTCCTTCCTTCCCTTCCTTCCTTCCTTTCCTTCCTTCCCTCCCTTCTTCCTTCCTTCCTTCCTTCCTTCCTTCCCTTCCTTTCCTTTCCTTTCCTTTCCTTCCCTTCCTTCCTTCCTTCCTTCCTTCCTCCTCCTTCCTTCCTTCCTTCCTTCCCCTTCCTTCTTCCCTTCCTCCCCTTCCTTCGCTTCCTTCCTTCCCTTCCCTTCCCTCCTTCTCCTTCCTCCTCCTTCCTTCCTCCTTCCTTCTTCCCTTCCTTCCTTTCCTTCCCTTCCTCCTTCATCTTCCCTTCCCTTTCCCTTCCTTCCTTCCTTCCTTCCCTCCCTCCCTCCCTCCCCTTCCTTCCTTCCTTCCTTCCTTCCTTCCTTCCTCTTTCTTTTTCTTTCTTTCTTGTTCTCTTGTTCTCTCTTTTCTCTCTTTTCCACCCAGATCATCCCATTCAACATTGCAAGGTGAGCCTCAGGACCTTAAAATATTTCTGATCCAAATGCTCCATTGAATTCTGAAGAGGTAACTAGAGAAAGATGCAAGATTTTAGTGTGAGATGAATCTGCTAGGGAATACACTAATCCATGCAAGAGGACTTGCATTTGTGTGAAATTTAAATAAATATATGCTAGTTGCTGAACACCCCAAATTTTGATCATGTAACTTCACAATTGCAGTGATTCACTTAACCACTGTGGCAAGAAAGGCCGTAAAATGGGGCAAAATTCAGTTAACAAATGTCTCGCTTAGCAACAAAAAGCTTGGGCTCAATTGTGATTGTAAATACTTATGATGACTAAGAAAGTGAGTCTTGGCCAGGGGTCTTAAAAATTGGCCCTTTTATGACTTGTGGACTTCAACTTCCAGAATTCCTCAGCCAGCATAATATAGCTGGCTGAGGAATTCTGGGAGTTGAAGTCCACAAGTCATAAAAGGGCCAAGTTTGAAGACCCCTGGTCTTGGCTGTTAAGGGGCTATTTGTCTTTCCTCACCGGATTGTGGTTGCATTCCAGAAGTCTGTCCATTTGAAAGGCTGTGGAGGGTGGAACCGATTCTCTCCCACTGGAGGTGCTGCATAAGGGACCCCAAGGAACTGTCCAATGCTTTTCCATTCAGAACCCACTTGAATGACTTGGGAGATGCCTAACAAGGTCCCATGTGACGGGATGGATACCGAAAGGTCCTTGTTTGTTTCAGCAGTGGGTAGAAGCACATCTGCACAGAAGGAAGAGATTAAAAAAAAAAACTCTTTGAGAAGAAGCTTTAAGCCTAATGATGCGACAGAGAATGAGGTGGCTGGATGGAGTCACTGAAGCAGTAGGCGTGAGCTTAAATGGACTCCAGAAGATGGTAGAGGACAGGAAGGCCTGGAGGAACGTTGTCCATGGGGTCGCGATGGGTCGGACACGACTTCGCAACTAACAACAACAACTATAAAGTTAGACTGAAATTTAGCTTTGGCAAGCCTGCTTATAACCCAAGAGATGCAATGACCTTTACAAAACCTCTTCCCCAAAGTACTCTGCAAAATTTCTTTTAAATTTTTTTCCTTCTCACTCTTATGGGTGGGATGTGTCTTCCTCAATCCTGGGTTCTCTACGTAGGCCTGGGAATTTGAGGGTTCTGTGCAATATCTTAGCTGTTCCTATCACTTGCACGCTTTTGGACAGAAAACTCTGATGTCATTCTTGGGACCTGCTGGAGCCATTCTCCCAGCTTAGAGGTCACAGCTCCAAGTGCCCCCATCACCACTGGGACCATTTTGGCCTTTTACTTTCCATACTTCTTCAGCTTCTCATCCACCTTCTGCCTGATGTAGCTATCACATAGCACTGCTACATCTATCACCACTTCTGTCTTCTGATCCTTGTCTGGTTGGTTGGCCATCACCTACCTGTCTGTCTGCTTGTCTGTCTGCCTGGACCTGGAAGTCCCATAGGGACTCAGCCCTCTTATCTCTACTACTTTATATGGAATGTCCCATCTGGACTTGGTTGGGTCTAGCCCAGGGGTAGGCAACCTTGGCTCTTTTATGACTCGTGGACTTCAACTCCCAGAATTCCTGAGCCACTATGGCTCAGCTTGGAAACCTCTCCCTTTCCCCTCAGCATGGCTGGCAAAGGAATTCTGGGAGTTGAAGTCCATGAGTCATAAAAGAGCCAAGGTTGCCTACCCCTGGTCTAGCCCATACACTGTGCAGATGCTCCTGACATGACATCATCTAGTTGGTTGTGCTGTTCAGCGTATGCTGTTCCTGCCTGAATCTGGGGTTTTCGTCTATGCCTTTGATTGGCGGCAGCTTTACCCTGTATTCATTCTTAGTCTTCTTTTCTTAACCAAACTTGGCATTGTTCAACGGCTGTAAGATCGACTGCCATGCTGGTTTATTTCCACTGCTTTTGTGCTTCGGGGAAAGCAAAGATTAACAAATCAAGTCTCCTTAATCTATTTGCCACGTACGCACCTTGCTTTCGATAGATATAAGCAGCTGGTTCTTTGAGTAAAATACGACAGTGGTGGCCTTGTACACTCAGGGTACAACTCTGTGTTTCTGGGTAGAACATGCATCGTACTGCCGATGGCAACATTTCAAGAGTGGTCACTAGGCACAAGTTGCCCTTTGAACAAACTGTAAAGAAAGAAATGGCCAGCTATGAATTGCATCGGCAGATAAAACAAAGAGCAGGTGAAAACAGATGTTTTGGAGATCGAAATGGAGAACATAATCCATAATGGACCCAACAAGTTTGGGCAATTTCCAGGTGGCTGCAGTGACGATATTTAGAAGGTGATCTCAGGAGGTGGTTTAAGGCTCATCAAAAGAAACAACTAGAATCCATCTACTGTCCAATAGAGTAATTAGAGCCCCAATTTCTTTTCAGTTGCTTTCAGTTGTGTCACATTGGACACCCCGTGTATCCTAGCACTTCCATAAATATCATATGAAAAAAGGGACAGTTATTACAAAAGATACAGCTTTGTATATGATAAGTAGGACACTTTTTATTTCAACTTGATGCACTCCAAATATAAAGAGGCTGGGAATTCTGAGAGATACAGTCTGGACACATAGAGATAGAGGAAAAATTGCTGCAGGATATACTTCTTAGTACTAATTATTATCGATGCTTAATGGTGAAGTTTCCCTTTATGTTGTGACAACCTGGCTGAGTGAAGTTGGAGGAGGAGGAGGAGGAGGAGGAGGAGGATTGTGGAGACCTTGGTGTTCTCTGAGTTTGGTTGTTTTCTTGCAGACATTTCATTACCCAAACTAGGTAACATCATCAGTGTTAGAGGGGAGTGGGGTTGGAGGAAGAGGAGGAGGAGGAGGAAGATTTTCCAAACTAATTTTATATCATCTGTTTTATAAATATTACAAGTCTCACCCTCCCAAAGGCAGGAAATAGGATCCGGCTATGAGTCTGCTTTTGGATTGTTGATGTCTGAGATAAGCTCAAAACATAAAGATAAAGATAAGATAAATAACCTTTATTGTCATTTTTATATTGTGGGCACAATGGCACACATAAAAAAATGAAATTTAGTTGCCCGCTCTCAAAGTGAAACATATACATGACCCACCCCTAAACATACTATGTACAACATATATATTGACCCACATCCCTACATAAACAATGCCTTTGGAAGACCAGCCCTGAAAAGCTGAATCTAGAAGTGAAATTCTAAATGTCTGCTCTTGGCCATAGTGATGCCATCCTGTAGACAGCAATTTGCATCAGGTAGAAAGAATTTATTTCATTCCTGCACAGAAAATTTCAAAAATAATCAGGGCTTCCAGACACAGCTAAATAAATTCTTTTTTTTTTCCTTTTGCTTCTTCCCCGTTAAAGTTGGGATAAACTTCTAAAGGGCATCTAATGTGAAATATAAGCCCTGGGCTTCTTGATCAGGCATCATTCAGCCTCCAGTTTCAAATGGCTTTCTTAGAAGTTAGTAATTAAAAAGATTTCAGTAACTCCCTTTTAGTCTGTCCTGATTAGACCCTCCCTCTAACTGCTATTTCCACATTTTGTTTAAAAAAATGACGCATTAATTCCAGTTAGGCAATTAAAAAGTCTGAGAGGCAGTTTGGTGTAGTGGTGAAGATACCAAATTAGAAACCAGGAGACCTTGAGTTCTAGTTCTACCTTAGGCACCTGGGTGACCATGGGCCAGTCACTTTCTCTCAACCCAGCAAAGAAGGAAATGGCAAACCTCTTCTGAAATCTTGCGGAGGGAAAGAGGGAGGAAGGAAGGAAGGGAGGAAGGAAGGAAGGAAGGAAGGAAGGAAGGAAGGAAGGAAGGAAGGAAGGAAGGAAGGAAGGAAGGAAGGAAGGAAGGAAGGAAGATGGGAGGAAAGGAAAGAGAAGAAGTGAGGAGAGGAGAGGAGAGGAGAGGAGAGGAGAGGAGAGGAAAGGAAAGGAAAAGGAAAAGGAAAAGGAAAAGGAAAAGGAAAAGAAAAGGAAAAGGAAAAGGAAAAGGAAAGGTGCATCATTTTGGAAAACAGGCCATCTTACCTGAGAGACAAAAATCTCGGATGGCAGCAAACTCACTGGAAGCATCTCTGCTGACCTGGAGGACATCAAATTTAGAAATGGAAGGATCAAGAATAGTGGAGGTCCTGTCTAAACGCTGCCATTTGTCCAAGGTCACTAAAAAACAAAATGCAGAAATTCAACAGTAGAAGTCTTGAGAACCATAATTTACATTTGTTGGAATGCAAAATAAAAATAATGGATCAGCGGAGCCAAATAATAGCAGTGGGACATGTGAGTCACAACTAAGTAAATTCATATTTCTTGTTGTCAAGAAATAATATGTGCCGAATGTTCTACTGACGGTTATAATTATAGTTATAATTAATTGCCCTCTTTCTAGTTTTCTGTAGCCTCCCTGGGTTCTCATCCTTTCGTTCAATGTCCAGAGGAAATTCTTCCCACATAGATGTCTTCCAATACAGACAGTCCTCAACTAACAATCCATTCGTTTAGTGACCACTTGACGTTACAATGGCATTGAGGAAAGTGACGTTTCTCACACTAAAGACCGTTGCAGCATCTCCACGGTCACGTGATCAAAATTTAGACACTTGGCAACTCCGTACTCGTATTTATGACGGTTGCAGTGTCCCGCGATCATACGACCAGCCTTTGTGACCTTCTGACAAGCAAAGTCAATGGGGAAGTCAGATTCATTTAACAAACGTGTTACTCACTTTACAACTGCAGTGGTCCACTTAACATCTGTGGCAAGAAAGGTTAATAACTTAATAACTGTCTTGTTTAGCAACAGAAATGTTGAGTTCAATTGTGGTCATAAGTCAAGGACCACCTGTAATCTGGTCACCAAGAAATGGGACTTCTGCGTTGGAGAAATGGTTAGACCCTTTTTCATTCCGCTAGAAATAGTTTAGAAGAATTGCCCATCCAATCTGTTTGACTTCAGATTTGGTAGAATATTTCAAAAAGGCTGCTTCTTCCTGCTATTGGCATGATTTCAAGGAAACTAAATCATGGTTAACATCAGATCCAATCTACTGTCTTCCCTGGAATGTGCAAAAATTGAACAACTTCCTTTGTTTTATTTCCTGTTGCGTACTTGTTTTTCAAAAGCCACACTTTAATAGTTGCATTTAAAAACAAAAACAGAAGGGGGATTTGACAGACTCTTCGGGTTTTTTGCCATAAAAAAAAACAACAGACATGGAGGCTTTCCAGGGATAGGAACTTAAGAAAAACAGTTCAAACAATAATTACACATCAATTTTCCACAGTCTGCGTTGCCAGTTCCAACAGTGTAGAAGTTATTTGTCTAGCTCCAGACCCAAATCTGAAAATGACTACTTATGCTCTTTAAAAAAAAGAAAGAAAGAAAAGACAGACAACCTTTGTTTTGGATCCAATGCAAACCAAAGATGTCTGGGCTATCTTGCTGATTTTAAAGGATATTTGCTTTGGGATAATAGATCACTCACAGTCACTTGTGCTGACACCATCATCATACAAGGATTTATATATCCTTATTTATTTAAGGATTTATAGATCCTTCGTAAGACCACACCTGGAATACTGCATCCAGTTTTGGTCACCACATTACTAAAAAGATGTTGAGACTTTGGGAAAAGTGCAAAGAAGAGCAACTAAGATGATTAAAGGCCTGGAGACTACAAAATACGAAGAGTGGGCATGGCTAGTCTAGAGAAAAGAAGGACTAGGGGTAACGTGATAGCAGTATTCCAGTATTTGAGGGGCTGCCACAAAGAAGAGGGGGTCAACTTATTTTTCAGAACACCAGAAGGCAAGACAAAAAACAATGGATGGAAACTAATCAAGGAGAGAAGCAACCTGCAATTAAGGAGAAACTTCCTAACAGTGAATTGTGGGTGCCTTCAGAGGTTGTGGGTGCTTTGTCACTAGAGGTTTTTAAGAAGAGACTGGACAGCCACTTGTCTGAAATGGTATCGGGTCTCCTGCTTGAGCAGGGGGGTTGGACTAGGACAGTGGTGGCGAACCTATGGCACGGGTGCCAGAGGCGGCACTCAGAGCCCTCTCTATGGGCACGTGCGCCGTAGCCCCAGTCCTAGGCCTTCAGCTGGGTTTTATAAAACCTTTTCGCTTTAGGCCTCCGCCGCCATGTGCAAAAAAAAAAAAAAAGGTTCAATCAGTCAATTTCAACTTCTCGCGGGAAAAAAAAAGATCTTGCAAAGTTGGAATTGATTGATTGAACTTTTTAGTCCCACCCAGTCTGCCGTTACCACACCCACCCAATGGGCCACACCCACCCAATGGGCCACACCCACCCGGCACTCGACGATGCATAAGTGGGTTTTGGGTTGCAGTTTGGGCACTCAGTCTCTAAAAGGTTCGCCATCACTGGATTAGGAGATCTCCAAGGTCCCTTCCAGCTCTATTCTGATTGACTGATATTTGAGCAAGTTATCAAACTTTGCTTCTGTTACAACCTTTCTCCATTTTAAAAATCTCTGAAGTGCAGATAGTCCTTGCCTTACAACCCCATTTGAGAGCAGAATTCCTGTTGCTAAGCAAGGGAGTTGTTAAGTGCCTTGTGATTTTATGACTTTTTTGTCCCAGTTGTTAAATGAATCTTCCACATCCTAATTAGCAATAAGAAATGTCAGGAAAGCAATGTTTTACTGGAGACAGAAACACAGGTCTTCGTTTTCCCTCTGTCTGGGGTGCAGTTCAAGGAAACTGCTCTCCTGTGACTTTATTTCCAGAGAAAAGATTTCATTTACTTATTTTTAATTAACCGTTAAACTCCTGAATTCATTTGTGAATAACATGAAGTGAATTCTTCGGAAATGAGCAAATATTCAGTTCCATTTGAAGCCGAAAACCTGCGCAAATCCGAGTGCAAACTCTTAAGCAAATGCAATGCAGTTCAGAAACTATAGGTGGTCCTTGACTTATGAGCACACTCTCCATTGTTAAGCAAGGCAGTTGTTAAGTGAGTTTGGCCCCATTTTACGACCTTTTTTGCCACAGTTGTTAAACGAATCACTGCAGTGGTTAAGTGGATCATGTACTCATTAAGCGAATCTGGCTTCCCCCGTTGATTTTGCTTGTTGGAAGCTGGCTGGGAGGGTCACAAATGATGATCACAAGACCCCAGGACACTGCAACTATCATAAATGCATGCTGGTTGCCAAACACCCGAATTTTGACCGTGTGACCCTGGGGATGCTGCCACGGTCGTAAGTGTGAAAAATAATCGTAAGTCATTTTTTTCAGTGCCATTGTTAACTTCAAATGATCGCTAAACAAGGGGTTGAAAGTTGAGGACTGCCTGTATAGAAAATAATGCAAGCCCCTCCTCAAATAATCCCATAAAATTCTGACACTGTCCAAATGGTATAGGGTTTCCTGCCTGAGCAGGGGGTTGGACTAGATGACCTCCAAGGTCCCTTCCAACTTTATTATTATTATTATAAATATTTGTCCCATGATTTGCCTGGCATGCATTGCGCTCCTAAGAGGGGCAAGGGACTTATAATAATAATATAATATAATAATTGATATCCTTTTGTAAAAAAAAAGGAATGGTTCGTGTCTTTTGTGCAAAGATGATACAACGCACATACTGTAGGTTGTCATTGTGGCTTGTAGAAGAGACCTATGGCTTCTCCTGTAGCCTCCTTTAGATTTCTCGGTTTTCAAATCATGTCATTTGCAGGCGCAAAATTGTTGCACGCTCTGATCTAAAGATCGTTCTCCCTCTTTGTATAAAATGTCGAGTTTTATACAGTAACTTAAGCAAGTCTGGTGAAGCAGATGCGTTGATCACTTTCACCTAGTAGAAAAGTCCCCAGCCAGACCAGACTCGGGTCATCCCAGTGTCATTTGGATCAAATTTTGTCATTGCATAATTATAACCCTCTGCATCCAACTCCTTCTGAATCTTTTATTGTTAAATTACAGGATCTCCAGGGGTGAGTTTAGCTTTCCAGATGTTCTTTTTACTAAGGACAGGAAGGAGAGAAGGATTGGGGTTGGAAAAATGAGAAGAATGTTTGCTATAGTGATTTGACAAGTGAGATCCACTCAAAATAAACTGAAACCCAGTCTAATGCAAAGCTAAACGCAACCTTGATTGTCATCCTGACTCCTCTCTGTTACTGCCTCTTGATGCTGAAAGAGACACTGTAGGTTTGTGCTTGTGTGCACACACAACACAGGAAACACCAAGCTCACCAAAGCTGTCAGGCAGGTAAGCAAATAAATACAAATTGGACGTCTGAGCCAGAATAGTAAGGAGTGGAGTTAACTTCTTTGATGCTGTGGATTATAATCTGCAAAGACCATACTGGACTGTTTTGTATTGGCAATAGTTTGAGTATGATTTAACTTTTATCTCATTTGCAGAAACAAGATACTATAAATGTCTATGGAGATTCTCAGTCATCCAGGCCATAGTTATCCCAAAGGTGCTTTTTCACCAGGCAACTGGACTTTCTTGTGTTTTTCTTTGAAGATGTTTTGCTGCTCATCCCAAAAACGAAGAAGCTTCTTGGATGAGTAGTGAAACATTTTCAAAGAAAAACAAGAAAGTCCAGTTGCCTCGTGAAAAAGCACCTTTGGGATAAGATACTATAAACTAAATCAGGTATGTGCAAAGTGTCCCAACTCCACCTTAATATTCTGTTCTTCTACACCAGGGGTAGGCAACCTTGGCTCTTTTATGACTCGTGGACTTCAACTCCCAGAATTCCTGAGCCAGCCATGCTGAGGGGAAAGGGAGAGGTTTCCAAGCTGAGCCATGCTGGCTCAGGAATTCTGGGAGTTGAAGTCCACAAGTCATAAAAGAGCCAAGATTGCCTACCCCTGTTTTACATGGTTTAAATATTTAGATCTTACACATACTGGTGGTCCTTGACTTACTACCACAGTTGGGATGGGAACTTCTGTCAAGAAGCAAAGTAGTTTTTAAACAAATCACCTAAATCTTATGACCCTTTTTTGCTGCAGTCATTAAGTGAATTGTTAAGCAAGTCTGGTTTCCCCCATTGACTTTGCTTGTCGGAAGCCAGACAGGAAAGTCACAACTGGCAATCAGGTGACTCTGGGACACTGCAACTGTCATAAGTACATGCCAGTTGCCAAGCATCTCAATTTTGATCATGTGGCCATGGGAACACTGTGGTGGTCATAAGTACAAGACCAGTTGTAAATTACTTTTTTCAGCATTCTTGTAACTTTGAATGATCATTAAACAAAGGGTCACGATGGTTACCTGTACCTAAAGTAGACTTCTAGTAGGTAGGTCTTTGTGATCCCACTGTGGACAGTGATATCTCCCTTGGGGTCTATCCTATTTCACTAGATTTTCCATTAAAAAAATGAGAAGTTAACATGCTGCAAAGTGCATAGAGTCTGAAGTACTAACTTCAGAAACTATATTTACTCCTCGTAATTCTTCCAAGCCACAGGCATCTTAAACAACATAAAAGTGGTGGGTGGCTGGAACTCAGTGCTTTTTTTAAAGAATGGTGTCCATCTGCCCCCAAAAAATGATATAGTGAAGTTGGGATGGTGGACAGAATTCTGAGGAATTAAAGGGAAAAGTAGAAAGCAACATCCCAGTTTTCCTTCTGGTCAATGAAAACTCAAGATAGGTTTCCAAATTTCCGAGGCCAAAAAGATGGGAGGTCCTCAAATAGAATTTTGGAGAGTTTAAATGGATCAGAAATCAATGTTCTTGCCCGTCACCTGGTGGAGATAGGAATATTAGCCTGACATCTTCTAGCTGGGCCAGCACTAAACTTCTAATGTTGACTAGAACCTTTGGAAGCTGAAGATCTGAAGGAGTATCACTTTGGAGAACATTGATGTACAAGATAATTTACAAAATGCTATATTGGTCAGAATGAGATTTCTGGTGCATTTCTCTATGGGCTTACACAGAAGATTATTCCGCTGAATTTTGTGGACTTTGACCCAGGAATTTGTCTCTAGCAATTACATTCTAGGTAGTATTTCTCAGCCTTGGCCCTTGAAGATTGTGTAGACTTCAACTCCCAGAATTCCACTAGTGTTCATCACGTTTTCAAAAAAGGAGAAAAAAATAAAGAAAAGAGGGCATTTTTTTCTATCTTGTTCAAAGTAACTAGCTTTCAGATATCTAACTGTACGAGCACCATAGCAAAGATTTTCCTTGGAGAAATCCGAGCAGATCGTATTTATTTCAAGAACCTGTTGCACACAAGTATTTCTGCCAGTCTTGCTGGAGACGAGGGAATACCATGTGACAATATGTACCACTTTCCTGAAATCTTTGGTGGGTAATAACTATAATCAGACTTCCAGGATTGGCACTTTTCTCTACCTACCAAGCCGTCATTTGAAAGAAAGTAGCCAGCCAACGCTGAAATGAAAGCACACCAGATGTTTATCTGGATGTTAAAATAGGTGGCTTCTAAACAGGGCAAAGCATTCCTTTTCCAAATCAGTAGTTGCAAACCACAGCAATCCCATAATAAGTCTCCATTGCTCCACATTGTATGGTCCATTTGAGATTGTAGACCTGAGTAACTTCCGCTGTATGAATTTCAAAGGTGCAATTATTGCTAATTGAAAACTTTTCCCAAACTGAATTTCCAAGTTGCAGAGGAGAAGAGCTATATTAGATCTACAGGTGGTCCTTGACTTATGACGATGCATTGAGGACTGTTCGAAGTTACAACAGTGCTAATAAAAGTTAGTTATGATCAGTCTTTGCACTTACAATCATCACAGATCCTCACAATTACATGATCATGAGTCTGGTGCTTAGCAACTGGCATGTATTTATGATGGTTGCAGCCAGTGGTGGGATTCAAATACCTGAACAACTGGTTCTTTGCATGGATGCCACTTCCAGAAGTCCATTCTGAGCCGGGGAGGCCTCCCAGGCCCAGAACGGGCCACCAAAACTGCGTGGATGCCACTTCCGGAAGTCAGTTCTGAGCCTCGGAGGCCTGGGGGAGGCCTCCCAGGCCCAGAATGGACTTCCAGAAGTGGCGTCCATGCACTTTTGGTGGGCCGTTCTGGGCCTGGGAGGCCTCCCCGGCTCAGAACAGACTTCCAGAAGTGGCATCCATGCATTCTGGTGCGTTGTTCTGGGCCTGGGAGACCTCCCTGACTCAGAATGGACTTCCGGAAGTGGCATCCACACACTTCCAGCGGTCCATTCTGGGCCTTGCGAAAAAGGGCTAGGGCATCAGCCAGTGCGCCGAAGTCAACAAAAAATTAGCTACTGGTTCTACTGAACTGGTGCAAACTGGCTGAATCCCACCACTGGATGCAGCACTCCAGGGTCATGTGATCACGATTGATGACTTTCCCAGCTGGCTTCCAAGAAAGAAAGTCAAGGAGGGAGGCCAGTTTCCCTGAACAACTACATGATTTCAGGTTACAACTGCAATGATTTGCTTAATAACCATGGTGAAAGAGGTCATAAAATCAGATGACCATATTACTTAGCTATGGAAGTTCCAATCCCATTGTGGTCATAAGTCAAGGACTTTCTGCACCTGTCCTTCTCCTGGTTCCCAGGAACCTGAAGCTCAATTATCTTCCATTGACTCAAGATCTGTTTTCCTTACCGTTTTCTTGCTTTTCTAGTGAAGGAGCAGCTGGGCACACACGGGGCACAGTGGCTGTGAGAGGAAGGAAAAAAGAGGCCATTTTCATAAACAGAAACAAGGATTCACGGAACGCTTAAAGGAACAGAGGAGAGTCATGCATGGTTAGAAAAACAAAATCAAGATGGCAGCCACAACGATGTGATGGAACCTCTGCCTGTTTTTTTTTAAAATGTGTGTCACAAATATGCAGTGTGGAGATTCCCAGGAAGTCATGTTATCCTGCCATGGGACATCAAGAAAGGTGCCAAGTGAAGGAAATCAGGAAAACCGGCAGTTCAAATGAATATATAGATTTAAGCTCTCTAGAAGAATCTGAACCACTAATGGCCAAAGTGAATGAGCAGCAGAGAAGAGTCAATGGAATTCAAGGAGGGCTGGACTTAGATCTCTTGTGGGCAAGAAAGGACTCAAGACTGATGATGCATTTGACTCCTCCCTCGGGCTCAGCCTGGTCACCTCCTACAAAAGGAAGTTGAGATAGCCTCTATCATAATGTCTAGATCAGGGGTAGGCAACCTTGGCTCTTTTATGACTCGTGGACTTCAACTCCCAGAATTCCTGAGCCAGCATGGCTCAGCTTGGAAACCTCTCCCTTTCCCTTCAGCGTGGCTGGCTCAGGAATTCTGGGAGTTGAAGTCCACGAGTCATAAAAGAGCCAAGGTTGCCTACCCCTGGTCTAGGCAAAACAACATTCTTTGGTGAGTGAGGCAGGAAGATGAATAATCAATCATCAAAGAAGGGTACGTCTATGGAGATTCCCGGTCATCCAGGTCATGGTTGTCCCAAAGGTGCTTTTTCAGGAGGCAACTGGACTTTCTTGTTTTTCTTTGAGGACGTTTCGCTTCCCAATCAAGATGCTTCTTCAGCTCTGACTGGATGCAAATGACCAGCTGTCTGCAAGGAGTATAAATCCTTCCATTCCCCACCATCCATTCAGAGCTGAAGATGATTAGGGGACTGGAGGTTAAAACATGTAAGGAACGGTTGCTGGAATTGGGTATGTCTAGTTTAATGAAGAGAAGGACGAGGGGGGACATGATAGCAGTGTTCCAATATCTCAGGGGCTGCCCCAAAGAAGAGGGAGTCAAGCTATTCTCCAAAGCACCTGAAGGCAGGACAAGAAGCAACGGATGGAAACTAATCAAGGAGAGAAGCAACCTAGAACGAAGGAGAAACTTCCTGACAGTTAGAACAATTAATCAGTGGAACAACCTGCCTCCAGAAGCGGTGAATGCTCCAACACTGGAAGTTTTTAAGAAGAAACTGGACAGCCATTTGTCCGAAATGGTATAGGGTTACCTGCCTGAGCAGGGGGTTGGACTTGATGACCTCCAAGGTCCCTTCCAACTTTATTATTATTATTATTATTATTATTATTATTGTTGTTGTTGTTGTTGTTGTTGTTGTTATTATTATTATTGTTATTATTGTTATTATTGTTATTATTGTTATTATTGTTATTATTGTTATTATTATTATTATTATTAAGCTTCTTGGATGAGAAATGAAACATCTTCAAAGAAAAACAAGAAAGTCCAGTTGCCTCCTGAAGAAGCACCTTTGGGACAAAGCAGGGTATGTTGCAGGTCCCATCAGAGATATAAATCTGGTGGGACCATGAAAAAGGGTCTGCTCAGTGGTAGCCCCTTCTATATGGAACATCATTCCCCCAGAGGTATAATTGGTCTTCACCTTATTGCTTTTCCAATAGGCTCTGAAGGTATATTTTGTCAGTGGGCCTGGGGACCTCAAATGGAGATGGAGATGGTCAAGTGGTAGGTCTGGTTGTGTTGCCGCTGCCAGGGAAGGTGGGGTTTGATAGTTATGCTGTGGATTTCTGGTGTCGTAATCTGCCCAGAGTCACCTGTGTGTTAGTTGGGCAGCCCTATCGATTCATTTAATGAATAAAATAAATAATAAAGCTCAGTAATGCCAGACTTTATCAATAAAAAGGAATCACGTGTGGGACATTGTATATCAAATCATTTTGCTGGATTTAACAGGATATATCTAATGTCACAGTAGTTTTCTGCTGACGTTTGTGTACATTTGCACTATAACAGCCTATACAAAGCTGACCTATGGACTGGAAACCAGCCCTATATCTGTCAGCCCTTCAAGGTCGATCAGACTAAGAAACCAACGCTGTGTAGTTCAGTACTACTTTTACCGTAACAGCCATAGTAACAAAATCTTGCAAGTCTGAATGCTGCTGTCTCCTCCCTTACTTTATGTTCATGTGAACTAGAGAGGAGCTTGTCAGAGAGATTTTCTCAAATTATTTTCTTGGTCAGGCTCAGATTTCTCTTATCTTGTGGGTCATTCTCCTGTCCTTCAAGGCTCACACCTACACCTTCCCTACACCTACACTTTCTATAATACAGATAGCCCTCAACTTACAACAGTTTGTTTAGTGACCGTTCGAAGTTACAACGGCACTGGAAAAAGTGACTTAGGACCATTTTTTTACACTTACAACCATTGCAGCATCCCCGTTGGGCAACTGACTTATATTTATGACGGTTGCAGTGTCCCCGGTCAGGTGATCACTTTTTGCAGCCTTCTGACAAGCAAAAGGAAAAAGTGACTTAGGACCATTTTTCACACTTACAACCGTTGCAGCATCCCCATTGGGCAACTGACTTATATTTATGACGGTTGCAGTGTCCCTGGCCGGGTGATCACTTTTTGCAGCCTTCTGACAAGCAAAGTCAATGAGGAAGCCAGATTCGCTGAACAACCACGTTACTAACTGAGTAACTGCAGGGATTCACTTAACGTGGTAATAAAGGTCATAAAATGGGGGCAAAACTCACTTAACAACTGTCTAGCTTAGCAACAGAAATTTTGGGCTGAGCTGTGATCATACAGTCGAGGACAAACCTGTACTCTGAACACAAAAGCCCACTTGATGTTTACAAATAACTGAACTATTGAGCTTCTTCTGGGTTTCCGGGTTTCCAGGTTTCCCTGTAGGATGCTTTATTCAGGTTGTCCAGTCAAATAGAATTATTTCTCTTGCTTTGGAAAATACTCTACCTGTTGTGTCCTGAGCCTTGCTGAGTCAATCAGCAAGGCACAGGCAACCTGCAGGATAACTGCAGAGGCCCGGGCAGACCACGTGTTTGCCCGGGACCGGTTGTATAGACCCGGGCAGCCCATAAGTTGCCCGGGACCCAGACAGGCTGTCTCCAGCCTCGTGCGCATGCGCGAGGTGGGAGAATGGCCTGCATTCATTGGTTGAGCCTCCCCTTGCAGGGGAAGTATAAAAGGGCATGTTGCCATTCTTTCGCTTGCTTCTGTTCAGTGCAAGTACCAAATAAAGAACATCTTTTTGCATAAACTGCCTCGTCTCCATGCCTGTGTCGAGAACAGAACACTACCCTTTGGAAGTTCAGAAAGACTCTACCCCTTGCAGAGAGGATATGATAGTAGCTTGCTACTTAAGCAGAACAAAGTCTTATTGCTCAATACAGCACGCCGCTTAGCAAGAAGATGAAGGAACTATAAACATGATCTTGATTAAAATACTGATGTCTGCTTAAAAAAGCCATCTGCATGAGAAATTAATTAAGAAAATGTATAACTTTTTATTAACATTGGAAATGGAAAGCGAACAAGTTAAAGAAACAATGATAAGATGGGCGAAAAATTTTGGATATAATATAGAATTAGAAAAATGGGAAAATTTATGGGAAATACCTGGGAAAATTCTGGAAAAGATAAGTGTGCTGCAGCTGCCAAAAAGGCCAACACAGTGCTAGGCTGCATTAACAGAGGGATAGAATCAAGATCACGTGAAGTATTAATACCACTTTACAATGCCTTGGTAAGGCCACACTTGGAATACTGCATCCAGTTTTGGTCACCACGATGTAAAAAAGACGTTGAGACTCTAGAAAGAGCACAGACAAGAGCAACAAAGATGATTAGGGGACTGGAGGCTAAAGCATATAAGGAACGGCTGCTGGAATTGGGTATGTCTAGTTTAATGAAGAGAAGGACGAGGGGGGGACATGATAGCAGTGTTCCAACACCTTAAGGGGCTGCCACAAAGAAGAGGGAGTGAAGCTATTTTCCAAAGCGCCTGAAGGCAAGACAAGAAGCAACGGATGGAAACTAATCAAGGAGAGAAGCAACCTAGAACTAAGGAGAAACTTCCTGACAGTTAGAACAATTAACCAGTGGAACAACCTGCCTCCAGAAGCGGTGAACGCTCCAACACTGGAAGTTTTTAAGAAGAGACTGGACAGCCATTTGTCTGAAATGGTATAGGGTCTCCTGCCTGAGCAGGGGGTTGGACTAGGAGACCTCCAAGGTCCCTTCCAACTTTATTATTATTATTATTATTATTATAAACTGACAATGTCAACTTCTTATAAAGAAAATTTATATAAAATGTTCTATAGATGGCACTTGCCACCAGCAAGATTAGCAAAAATGTTTAAAAATGTGTCAGATAGATGTTGGAAATGTAAACATAAGTCAGGCACGTATTATCATGTTTGGTGGACATGTGATAAAGTAAAGAATTATTGGAAAAAGACACAAACTTGGCTAGAAAAGATGTTGGGAGAACATGTAGATTTTAAACCTGAACTTTTTTTATTAGGTATAATGCCAAAAAGACTCACAAACAAAGCCTATATTTGATTTTGCATGTCACAACGCCGGCAAGAATTATATTTGCGCAATATTGGAAAAATGAAGGAATACCATCAGATGAAGAAATAATAAAAAAAAATACTAGAATGCGCAGAGGTGGACAGACTGACTATGAGACTGAAAGAAAGAGAAGAAACGGAATATTATCAAACTTGGGACTTATTTTATCGATGGCTAGAGGAAAGACTAAAGGATTAGGAATTAAATATGTATTAGCGAATGTAAACTCAGACAGCACGTTGGTTGAAAAATTATTATTGTACGTATGGGGAAAAAAATTAATAAAAACTTTTACAAAAAAAATAAAAATAAAAAAGCCATCTGCAGGCTGAATTCACACTCCCTGCGCAAGAGTTCAGCAGAGTTCAGATGCAAAATCTAAAACTTATTTATGTTCCAGATTGTCTGGGCCTTTGGGACTGTAAGTATTTACTGTCTCTGCTTAAATAATCGATTGCATATGTACACAACGCAGTATGAAATACTTTCCTGCAGACTCAAGCAGAAACTAACCTGCTGTTAAACTGGATTAGATTCTCTAATACAATTTTAAAAAAATAAGAAAACCTCATAGTTTCTAATACCATTAAAAAGCAACGTTTGAGCTACATGTATGTGCACATGTGTACATAGGAGCATATGTTATGTGGAAGGGTAATTCAGATTTTTTTGGGGGGCTTAAGCATCATCAAACTGTCTTGGATCACATCTGGCAATCTGTTCAAAAGGCACATTGAAGGAAAGATTAAACATCTTGAAGGAATTTAGCTTACAGCTGGACCCTTTACCTATTTTGGCTAGAGTTTCTGTTCCTACTTCTCGTTTTTTGGGTCCTTAAACCAAGGAAGCATATGGGAAAGATGTGAAGGATTTTCCGGGCAGGACAAATAAGAATATGTGGCTTTCATTACTGAAAATAAAAGATTGCCTTGAATTCTAAAACAAGAAAAGCAGAACTCTGGCAAGTGTTTTCTGGCAAACGTCTAATGATGGGCGGATTGCAAATTTCTGCCATCTCCTCCATATTGTCAGCTAGCAACTGAAAGAGATCTATGCATGAAGAGACCCTGATAGAACATGATGAATGGATATCAACACGTCCGTCTTCTCAGTATGATGTATGGACATGAATGTGTACGTGGAAACTCTTCTTAGTTCCAAGTCCAATAAAAAACTCCCTTTTAATGACCCTTAATTTGTCATAGAGTTATGGCAACTGGATGGAGCTGAGCACTGACTGGCCAGATGCCCTTCCTGACACCTACATGGAGTTCGTAGCAGATATGTTTTCTTTGCGCCCTAAGACAGAAATACCTGCTGCTGCCTAGGATTGTAACTCTTTGCTTTCCAAGTGGGAGGCGAGTATCTTTACCGCTAGGCCACCATGCCGCTCCTCAGTTCCAGTTCAATATGGTTATTTATTTATTTTATTTATTGATTTGTTAAATTTTATTTGCTGCCTATCTCGGTGTGGGATTACTCTAGGGCTCTTACAACAACGAAAAGGAAGAAAAATGACAGAAGTGCAAGTAGGACAGAGGAAAAATAATAGAACACAACAATAAAATAAACAATGAAAAAGAACACAACAAGAATACATCAATATGATAACCAAAAAAATGGATGGAGAGTAGAGAAAAAAGGGGGGGAGGAGGAGGTGGAGTCTGCCATCAATCTAGCAGCCACCTCCAGTGAGGAATTTCCCCCCACCCCAGGCCATTTGGCAGAGCCAAGTCTTCAGGCTCTTGGGAAGGATAGGACGTTGGGGGCAGATCTTACCTAGAGTGTAATAGCAATAGCACTTAGACTTATATACCGCTTCACAGTGCTTAACAGCCCTCTCTAAGCGGTTTACAGAGTCAGCATATTGCCAACAACAATCTGGGTCATCATTTTACCAACCTCGGAAGGATGGAAGGCTGAGTCAATCTTGAGCCGGTCAGAATCGAACTGCTGAACTGCAGGCAGCCAGCAGGCAGCAAAAGTAGCCTGCAGTACTGCATTCTAACCACTGTGTCACCACGGCTTATAAGATGTTCCAAAGGCTCTTCTTCTGGATCCCAATAGTCACTGTTCTTTGACTGATGGGATCCAAAGTAGGCTTTCTTTGCAGCCACAAATAGGAGGGGCTTGTCCTAGTTACAATGAAAGTATGGCTAGTTCACACATTAATAGAAAAGAAGCTTCCAAACTTCCAAAGTGTAAGAGATGACCAGGCTGAGTCCAAGGGAGGGGTCAAACGTGTCATCCGTCATGAATCCCTTCATGCCCACAAGAGATCTAAGTCCAGCCCTCTTTGAATTCCACTGACTATTATCCACCACCAATTTACTTGGACCATTAGTAGTTCAGATTCTTGTAGAGAGCTTGAGCTTGCAATAAACCTTTACACCCGTTTGAACTGCCTGAATCTCCTGGATTTCCCTGGTGCTCGACACAATATATATTCAAAGGTTTCGTAATCTGCATTATGTGAGGTACGGTCAACCACAGATTTGTCACTTGATGTAAAGTTAGAGACGACCATGGGAAAAGAACTATTAAGAAGGGATTTGAAGAAAAGATTACCCAGTCCTGAGACAGAAAGGAAGGGTGAGAAGGAAACTCAAGATCATCTCCACCCCAACCCCTTGGTTTTGTTTAGTCTATAATTGGAAAGAGAGAAAATTGCACAGGCTTTCAAGCGTCTGTTCCAATACCCTACAGCAGTAATGGAGAATCTATGACATTCATGTCAAAGGAGACATGCCACAATGTTTTAGGTGACAGGTCAGCATTCACCAACACCCAGCAACAACTATTTGCAAAAGCATGCCCCATTCTGCTGTGGTTTTTGGAGGCTGCACGAGAACGGGGTGTGCTCTTGCAGGCTCTTTGGAACCTCTAAACATTTTCAAGAACAGGCACGTTTTCATATAATTTTGGGAGGGTGCAGAAGGCACGAAAAAGCATTCCCTGAAGCCGCTTCAAGCACAAAGGCCTCGTGCAACCTGGAGCACAGAGCAAATTCTGGGAACCACATTCAAGACTGGAGTATATTTTTTAAATAAATGAATATAGAAAGAATTGTTTCTCTTTTGTTCAGGGTGCTTGTGTGTGTGTGTGTGTCACATTTCAGCAAAATCAAGTTTGGCGTTTTCTGAACTTTTGACCCGTCAAGCACAAAATATTCGCCATCATTATACTATACTATACTATACTATACTATACTATACTATACTATACTATACTATACTATACTATACTATACTATTACTATTACTATTACTATTACTATTACTATTACTATTACTATTACTATACTATACTATACTATACTATACTATAACTATACTATAACTATACTATACTATACTATACTATTACTATACTATACTATTACTATACTATTACTATACTATACTATTACTATACTATACTATACTATTACTATTACTATTACTATTACTATTACTATTACTATACTATACTATAACTATACTATACTATAACTATACTATACTATAACTATACTATACTATTACTATACTATTACTATACTATACTATTACTATACTATACTATACTATTACTATTACTATTACTATTACTATTACTCTACTATTACTATTACTCTACTATTACTATTACTATACTATACTAATAAAGTAATGTTTCCGGAATCATGTCTGTATCTTAACCT
The DNA here is from genome assembly GCA_023970755.1 of Azemiops feae. Taxonomy (NCBI): domain Eukaryota; kingdom Metazoa; phylum Chordata; class Lepidosauria; order Squamata; family Viperidae; genus Azemiops; species Azemiops feae. The sequence continues at coordinate 239,673 of JALGBA010004102.1, read as the reverse complement.
GACATCCCTCAAAGGTCTTCTAGAGCAGGGCTTTTCAACCTTTTCACCGATTGTACCACTTTTAGGATATGGCAATATTCGAGTACCACCTAGCAAGGTGTCAAAAACTTGGTGACAAAAAAAAAACCTGTTCAAAGTTGCAATTGCACTGAAATGACTTATGACCATTTTTCACACTTATGACCATTGCAGCAACAGGGTCGTGTGATTTATATTTGGATGCTTGGCAACTGATTCATATTTATGATGATCACAGTGTCCCAGGGTCATGTGATCCCCTTCTGCAACCTTTTGACAAGCAAAGTCAAAGGCAGAGCTGCTGGTGGCCAAGTGCTAAGGTGGGACTTCCTTCCCTCCCTCCCTCCCTGCCTCCCTTTTTCTCATTCCCATCTCCTTCTGAAGGAAGAATTTGAACCCCCCCCCCATATTTTCCCTCTTCCATATATTGATCAAACAAGGAAAGGCCTCCAGAGACAGAAAAGACAAGCTGCTGAGTGAACTAGCTTAAAAAGGCACTTCCCCTTTAAGAATTAGTTACTGGCTAGAAAAGAAAGTAAGGAGCCCAGCTGGCACTTAAGGAAGAAAAAAATGTAAGTACTGGCTGCCGGCTAAGGCAGCCTCCCCAAATGGCTCCATTCATAAGTAAAATCTGCAGCTCCAGAGGACTCTCTCACTGTAAGTCCTTGCCTGTGCTGGCTTTTTCTCTTCCCCACTACACTTGGCTAGGCAGGGCTGCGTACCACCTGCCACTCATTAATGTACCACAAGTGGTACGGGTACCACAGGTTGAAAATCCCTGTTCTAGAAGCATTAGATATTTGTTTGTTCAATTTCTATAGCCGCCCATCTCACTCAATGACTTGAGCCGCTTATAATTCAAAAAAAAATATTACAATTGCAATACTAAAAACATTTTAAAACAATAAAAGATAATAGAGACATCCAAAATAAATATACATAGCAGCCAAAGTACTTGTTCAGTTAGCAATTCAGCCAGAAAACGGAGCCTAACACATTCAGTGCTCCCGACACAGGAACATAGCCAGATTTTTAGGGCCTTGTGAAAGGCTAAGAGGATTGGGGCCATTCTGATCTTTGAATTTATTTATTAATCCTTCTTCCTCCCACAGAAGTCTCTCTGGAATTCCTTCCTAGTATCTTCTCAATAATCTCTAACATGCTGCATCTTATGCCATTTACAGATGCACCCGTCGTAAGACTGAACCCCATTATTCATATATGGCCCAAACTCGGTACTCACAAGATTTCTGGTACCAGCCGAAGGGATGCACCCTGGCCTCAGTTTCCAGAGACGTACAAGGGGAAATCCGCCAATCGCTTCTTAATTCGTCGCTGCAGGTTTGAATTCCCAAACTACCCAGAGTCAAACACAAAATCGTGCTGTCTGAAAGAAGAAAACAGTGGTGGTTGCCATTATTTTTTCTACAAATATCTACAGGGGCTGGGCATTTTTAAATAATCCACCCACAAATGTATCACTGAAGAAATAAAAACATGAGGGTGAAGGTTCGTTTTCCAAGCTTGTGGGTTGGTTTCCGAACATTTCATTACCAGGCTAGGTAACATCTTCAGCAGAGTTTTGGAGATGTCAGTGACTCACTTCACACACCCACACCTGAAGCCCTCATAAACAGAAGAACACTGACACTGACATCCCTTAAATTCTGCCTAGCCAGGTAACGAAACATTCAGAAACCAGCCCACAAGCTCAGAGAACAAACCTCCACCCTCATCCTACACCCGAGCTACAGATATTCGCCACTATTGCAAATAAAAACATTCTAGTATCTAGTTCAGGGGTAGGCAACCTTGGCTCTTTTATGACTCGTGGACTTCAACTCCCAGCATTCCTGAGCCAGCCACGCTGAGGGGAAAGGGAGAGGTTTCCAAGCTGAGCCATGCTGGCTCAGGAATTCTGGGAGTTGAAGTCCACGAGTCATAAAAGAGCCAAGGTTGCCTACCCCTGATCTAGTTGATAGTGGGATAGCCTGCTGGCTGTCATAAAATTAGCAGTCTGAGCTGGCTGCCAGAAAAAAATGGCAACGCATTTGGAACAACCAACAAGTTTTAGCAAAAATGTTGCGAAACAGAATCACGTGAACGCAGGATGCTACAAGCAGCCGTAAATGCAGGCCGGTTGCCAAGAGTCTGA